>JAMLFY010000015.1:16127171-16634588 GCA_030441495.1 Dalbergia oliveri
ATATAGTATAATGTGTGTAACTCAGGTTATTTCCAGAATATATTAGTGAACTAATAAACTATGCAAAAGGGGATTTTGAAATGATATTAAAAAAAAAAATAAATGAAAGCTAACAAGTAAGAACTATGAAATAAAAAGGACTCTAGCATAAGGACTTCCTAAGCCTAACATAACCTAATTTGAGCTAAGTGTTGTGTCTCTGTGTTCAGGGGCTTGGGGATAATTTAAAGACCCAAAAATACATTAAAACACATAAAATAGTGTCACAGATTTCAGAGGCTTGTTGCAATGACTTTGGCTAGCTATAGCGAGCATGTTGAACCAAAAATTGGGAATGACAGCATAGCAACCCTAGCTTAATCATTACAGCTTGTTTATCAAGTTATGACCCCTAAATGATCGAATTAGCTCTTGGTGTTTACATGAATGTTTCTGTCTCCTCTTCAAAATGGACATCTTATGTGACTAATTTGGACTTCAAATGAGAGCAATATACTCTGATTGTTAAAGCACGCCCAATCTAGAAATTCAACACCTTAATTATGACTTTTGAACTTATTTTGACTAGCTATATTTCCAATCCAGCTTTTGAGTTTCGCATAAAAGTTGTAGATAATCCTCTAAACTTTTCTACAACCCAAGGAACAAAATTTTTAGAGGTCTACAATTCCAGTTATATGCAAAATACAAAATAGTGCCAAAAGTGCAATTATGCAGAAAATTCTCATTAATGCTCAAATCAATGTTCAAACTCAAACATGATGCAAATGCATATATTAAGCATAAAAGAAAGCTAGTACACTAAGAAAAGGATACAAAATATGTATAGAAATGCATACTTATTACCCCCACGCTTAGCTTCCTACATGTTCTCATGCAAGATCCAATCAAGTAAAGGTCAAAGCAATGAAACCATCCTTTGCCAACTACTAACAACCTACAAGTCCTATAGCTGACACAAACAAAGAAAAAACTAAAATGCCGATTTCAATTAACTATGGAAACAAGCATAAAGGCCAAAAATATACCATCAAGCACCAAATCCTTGGAAGCAAGATTCATGCCAAAGGAGATCATATAAGGTAAATTTCACTCATATCATTCAAAGATTAAGCATATGGGACTCACAAGGTACGGTGTCCACGAGTTAAGTCTCTCCAAGTGTTCTGGCTTAAATCTTGATGCTCAAAACCTCTCAAATGGAAAAGTATTACAATAGGCTTGTAAGTCATCTCACTCTCCACTAGTTACACATGCATAAACAAATCAAGAGGACTTATTCCAGGTTGTAACAGGCCAGGTGAGGGATAGAAATATAAAAAAGACCAAGCTGTGAACACCCAATTTGTTTTAGCCCATACAAGAAAAATCCAAAATTTGCATATTTTATTTAGTTTAGTTTCTTCATTTCTTTCAAGAAAAATTAAAACAAAAGCGAAAAAAAAGTCCAATTCAACCCAGGTCTAGTAGTCCGATCGCAAAAATTCCTTTTTGTAGCTTGTTTGTATTTTGGTCCATAATAAAGATGTCCATTTCAACCCAACCCAGGTACATTTTTGTTACAAGCCCATATGTTTGTTTTTACATTTCTATCCAAAAAATATATATACAAAAATATAAAAATGAAAAAAGAAAAATGACAAGGATGAGCATGTGTGTGATGGCCTCAAGCACTCCACTGATCCCACTCTCTATAACATGGCCTCCACTACAACCTTTCCATCTCGGCATGCACGCCCTTGCAGGAGGGAATGGGGCTCTGCCGGCTGAACTAGGTTTAGAGGCATGGGAACAAGCCCTCGTGAGTGCTCCTGCATTTCAAAGATAGCATGGAGGTTTTTGTTAATTAGTCTGTGCAACCACTATAAAAGGAATCAACAACAATGAAAACCTGACTAACAAGGAAAGAATCAGTAAACATAAGCAGAGTCTCAAACATTCTCACAATCTGCACATACACACCTTCATTACTATCACCTTGTAAGCCATAGCCACTAAAACCATTCACATCATCATCATCATTACAAAACATCTACCTCTTGCCTTCAACTATCAACACATAAACCCACCATTTCCAAACCACCACCATCTTCATCAAAGAATAAAATTAGAATAGCCACGCCATCACTCCCCCTCTTGCATCACCACCTCCTTCATTCATCATCACATAAACCCACCACTGATCATCTCATTAATCTCTAACCATCACAAACCCATACAACGATCCAATCAGAACCATTACAACCACCATCATCATTTGAAACTTAACCGAAAAATCAAGCTAGAAACACATCACAAACTCAAACCAAAATCAGAAAATCAAAACACCAAGCTAAAAAAAGGGAAGAACACAGAATCTCCATTCTCTATTCTGAGTCGCGGACGGCGCCTCCGGCACGCCCATTGAGCCAGGAGGCTGTACCAGCTGGGTGAACCCGAACCGCATAACAGGATCGCCACATCAGCCCTCTTTCCTCACCGCCGCGACCACCGCGCCTCTGAGAACAGCTCCATTATCACACCTGAATCCTGGACCCCTCATCGCGAAACCTCCCTGGACGCCGCGAAACCCCCGCACTCATCCCCCTTTATTGCTACGTGTCGCCGCACTCTATCCCTCTCCGCCTTCACATAACCCGCACCGCTGACATCACATCGCGCAAACCGCCACCCAGGACCACAAAAGCAAAAGCCGCGGAATGCTCAGCCTTTCCCTGCGCGAAGACCGCGCCCCTGTCCCGTCGTTCACGCCTCAGCCACCTCTCCACTGCGAGCAGACCTCGCCAGAGGAGGACCATGGCCCGCGCGCCCCGCGCACCAACCTCCACGAAACCAGACCGCCACGCCCCGCCACACCGCCAGGAGCATTGTCCACCATCCTCCTTTACTGTTTAGACCAACATCAGGGTAATGAAGTTTTGGGTCAAAAGCTTATTGTTGGGTTTAATTTCTTTTTCATTTTAGTCTAGGAAATTTGGGCCTTTCATTCTGTTGGGCTATATCCTTTTGTTTTGTGGGGTTAGGGCTTTAGTCTTTGGTTTTGGGTCGAATTTATTTTATGTCTTAAGAAGACTTCCAAAAAAAGAGAAGAGAAAGATCTCAAAAAAATAAAAATAATAATAAAAATAAAAAATGAAAATATTTCATCGTGCAACAATTAATAGTTGTGATTGAGAGGTGGATGCCTCCTTCACGTACTATTGAATTGTAAGGATTTATTGAATAGCTCATGCTAACTTGAATCCCGCAAAAAGTCAATTTCTCTTTAATAAATGGTCAAAGCCCAGTTTCAAAAAAATTAAAATCAATCAACAAATTTTCATTTCTTAATTAAAATCTATCAACACACAATCATTTTCTACAGAACACGTGACTTTAAGTTCTCCATTGCACCAGGATACGTAGGAGGAGGCGACCCTATCAAGCCAAAAATTAATTTTTCCTAAATTGTTTGGTTTAAACCTAAATGTACTTTTTCTTTTTATTCATCTATTTGTTTATTATATATTTTTTAAAGGGTTATTAATTAATTTACACAATTAATTAAAGGTACCGTCAAAGACAGGTGTATTAGGGTGCGTAGGATTAAATCCCTACCCTTCCCTATGCATAACCGACTCCCAAACTCAAATTGATTTCAAAGATCATTTCTTTTAAAATAAATGGGTTTTTCCATGTTTTTCCAAATTTAAATAAACTTGGTGGCGACTCCACTTGGGACTACAGGAAGTAAGAGTGGTCTGTCTTAGTTAATTGTGCAAATTAAATATAGCCATTCATTTCTGCTTTTTCCTTTCTTATTTTATTTTGTACATGCTTTTCCTTTCTTAGAGTTTAATATTCTTTATGTATAAACCTTAGGGTAGACGACCATTATTGTTCTGTATATATTTGTTGTTTGTATTTTATTTTGCTAGAGTGTATGTAGTGTTAGGATTGAAAGGTTTGTATGCTCCTTGCACACACTTCACAATCACTTATCTCACACACTTGTTGGGCTCTATACCTGAGCCTTGCGAACCGAGGATAGGGGGTTTCTTGACATTGTTATGAGGGCTTCATGCTCACTTGATAGTTGTTGGGATACCACTCAGATTGTTACTGGCTTTATGAGTCAATCATATTGAGAGGGTTCATCCCTACTTATGATTGGTTCGAAGGTCGGATCTCTGTCCTATGGATAGGGGCAATTGGGCACCATGACAGTTAGAAGTCTAGATCCACCATGAATGTGTGCACGCATAGTTGAACTTAGCAACCGCCCAAATCAGGTTCTTGGCCTTAGAACTTCCCATCCATTGTTTTACCCTGTTAGACAAAGGGAGCATGCTTCTTTCATCCTTTACTTTGCACTTCTTTATGTTTTATTTTAAATAGTTAATCTTGCATCAAAACATTATCACATGCATTCATCACATCTTATTCTTTCCATAATTTACTTTCTGATAAGAAAATTTTGATAGATTTGTGTGTTATCATGTTCTTAGGGAAGCATCTTATATTCTCGATAAGAGCATGCATTTTTTTTCTGTTTTCTTTCCATCTGTTTAATCTTACTCATTCATCTTTTTATTTCCCACAGTGTGATCTTTGATTGTTAATAAAGCAAAGTTATCATCAGTTCAAAGCAATATGGAAGCAATACAAATGAACACTAGCAATGCACATAATTGGAAAAGGAACATCAAAGTTAAGTGACTAGTAACGAGCTTGAGAATGTGAAAGAAATAATTCAGTTGATGCCTCGTGAAGTCCGATCTCTTTCACACACATATGGGCGTATATTGGATTTGCTACTTATCCCAATAGAAGTAACCGCATTGAGTGCTCTCTAATTTGGAACTCTTCTATTTGCTGTTTTGAGTTACCTGATTTTGATACGACTAACCATAGAAGAGTACACGGTCATGATAAGGCTACCAATTCGAGACAAGTCTGGTGTGTATCTCTATCAAGGGCATTATGTTAGTAAAGAAAAGATTGCCAAAATAATTGGAGTTGAAGTAAATCAGATGGAAATGGAAATGAGGGGATCCACTCAAGGAATCAAGAGGAGTTTTCTTGAAACTCATCTGCAAATTTGGCCCAACAAGGAAATTGGGACTTCTTCAATCGAACGTTGGCATAACTGTTTATGGATTAGTCCTATTTCCATTCACACCAGATGTTGTTGACCAGGCCATCATGGACGTGTGTTTTTCAAGTTTGAGACACAAGGCATGAATCCTATTCCAGCTATATTGGCAGATACCTTTCTTTCCTTGGGAGTTTGCCTCCAGAAAATGGTGGAGGTTGCGGTGTTGTTCGCAAATGTTATACGTTTGGTTCATGACTCACACATATGCTAATAATCGCATGGGCCTCTTTCCTGATCCTTTAGGAAGCTTCCATCATGTGCAGATAAGTCATCAAGAGGCACTGGCATGGAAAAAGAGTTCTCAGAAATCCAATCAAATTCTTTCAAATGGGTTTGCCCTTGGTACCATGGAGAAAGCGTTATATATAGTTGCGGTGACTTTCACAATGTTCCTTTGATGGGTCCAAGGGGATGTATCTCCTACACACCTGCATTAGTGCTTAGACAACTTCATTGGACCCAAACAAAACCACAAGAAAAGCAACTTGAGGGGTTTAGTTTCCTATATCAGAAAGATAAAAGTACCATGGAACAAGAAAAGAAGATTAAAATGGCATGGGATGACATCAAGGTCCTAGGAAAAAGGAGCTCGGGCAAGGCGGCTAACCTCTTCTCAAGAATACAGAGAATGGAGGCATGCAAGAGTTGGGAAAAATAATATCCCAAAGAGCATTCCAAGCAATACGGTTCCCGTGAAAACCCTAGAAATAGCGCAATTCACCTCCCAGATAGAAATAATGAAGGCACAAATGAGATTCTTGGAAGAGAAAAAGGAGGCATCTGATTTGGAAAATACCATTCTTTAAAGTCGTGTGAGAAAATGGCTAAGGAAGTTAAAGCCTTAAAAGATGAATGTGCTATCACAAGATCCAAGAAAGGCAAATAAAAGATTCTGATTACCCATTTGACCAAGATTCAAGAGCTAGAAGGAAGACTTCATGTATTTGAAAAAGAAAGGAACAAGTTAAAAGATGAGATTAACAAAAAGAGTCGCACGGTGAAAAGGGTAGAACAAGAAGTCAATAGAGATAAAAGCATTTGGAGCCTGAAAATGGAGATAAGCAAAGAGAAGGACAAGAAAAAGGATCTGGAAGCGCAAGTAGAACACTTGTCAACAATGTTGGCACAGACCAAACATGATGCCATTCGGGGTGGACATCGGCAAACCAGTATCATGACTTATTTGTTGATGCGACCGAATTTGGAAAATCATGGAGAGAAAAGGCCCTTTAATGGAAAGAAAAGTATGGGAAGTTAGCTGGTGAATTGAGTCATTACATCCCAAACTTTGTCCATCGCTTCGCAAAGGCAAATGAACAAATTGGCAAGATGCCACCATTCAAGTTACCTCAAGAAGTGACAGAATTCATGGATTCATGCGAAAGCATTGCCAGAGGTCTCAAAAGAAAGAAGATGAAGCTTCTAATGTAGTTTCATGAATGAAGGTCCTTTTGATGTAGTTGTTTTCTCTGCGTTCGGTATGATGTATTTTGAAATGATTTGTACTCAAAATTTCACTTGGAAGTGAATGAAATTTTTAATATTTGTGCTTCTTCTGCAAGTTACCAATTATCTATAGTATGCTCGATGCTTTCTATGAAGGGTCAAATGTTCCCCTAGAAAGTGATCAATCACATTTTTGCTTTGAGATTGTTTATCCTTGCGCAAGAATGTGAGAAACTCAATCATATAGAAAAGAAGAACTGCATTGCTAGTGTTCATTAGATAGCATCTATAGAGGAGCGATTCTCCCTAAAGAGTCGCTATTAACCGCACCTTGACTTATAGGGTGATATGCCCATAAGAACGGGTGCGGGGCATCCTAGTGTCGACAAAGAACTTTTGATGACTATCGTTCATTGTTCTTCGCATATAGTTGTAATAAATAAATAAATAAATAAATTTAACCTGTTTGAATGTTGTCAACCTTTTGTTAGTGTGAAGATTTGTAACCATTGGGCGCCCAAGGAAGACGGATACCGATCAAACTCGTGTCCACAATACCAGGGCACGAACCAAAATGGCAGGAGGTAATGCTGATCCAGGAAAGGCTCATTCAGACGCAACTCATGTTGAATCGGGAAGGAATCTAAGCATGGAGGTTGATGCACTAAGAGGAAAATTGAACGAAATGTCGAATAATCAAACAAGGATAGAAGAAATGATATTGGCCATGAAAGAGTCACTAGATTTATTGGGAGCTTACCAAAATAAGGGCAGGTTGGGTATGCCAGTAAGTGTACAACCAAGTGTTGCAACGATAACCATACCTATGGTATCAGATGCAGCCTAAACATCACCCAAGGGATGAATGACATTGGCGGAATGTCAGGTAACTCTCAACCACCACGACGATGCCAATAGTGATTCCGTCGAAAGGTTATCATGCGTAGAAAATGCACATGTTGAAGAGCACGGACACGTTACCCCTATTTGGGAACCATCCCGTGTTGTTGTTCAAAAACAATCACCTTTCTTAGGAACGATCATTCAGAGGTGGAGAAAGACGGATTCAAAGAAGAGTGGATGAAGAAAATACAAGAACATATTAAAGCTATCCAAGGTCCTAGCTCCTATGGCGGTGTGGAGATTGAGCAACTGTGCGCTCCTATGGACCTGATAGTTCCAGAGACTTCAAGGTCCCTGACTTCTCAAAGTATGATGGGACGGGTAACCCGTTGTTCCACTTGAAGAGCTCCTATACTAAGATGGCAATATGGTCCAAAGATGAAAGGTTCCTTGTTAGCTTTTTCCATGAAAGCTAACTGACCTGCCTTACTGGTACATTCAGTTGGACCATTGAGAGTCACGAGCTTGGAGAGATTGGCCGATCTGTTTATGAGTCAATACAAATTCAATCTCGAAGTGGCACCTACCCGAGAGCAATTAAGCTCAATGCAGAAGAAGAAGGATGAACCATTTAAGCATTATGCCCAAAGGTGGAGAGCCTTAGCTCAAGTTCACCACCACTCATCCAAGCTGAAATGTGTTCATACTTTTTGGGAACCTTGGGATCCCTTATATTGGGGCAATGGCAGGAGCCATACAAGGATTTCTCTGAGCTCAGAACAACTGGAGAAAGGATTGAGAGCCTGGCTAAAGCTGGAAACTTCCTATGAGCAATGAGGAAGCAAGAAGAGGATTCGCCTAGAAAAAGGAGGCAGAAGTAAATTATGTGCAAGGTCAGCAATCTTTCATTCCAGGATATGCCTCGACACACCCAAGAACCCAAGTACCATCCATCCCTCCTTACCCACCATACCAAGCAAACACAATTCCATACCCCCAACCTCAAGTCAATAACATCCATATACGCCCATACCAATCAGCTCGTCCAACATATACCAATAATCTAACCATGTATCCTCAAACTACCCAAACACTACCTCGCCACGGCCTAGTGCCCAAAGCCAAAGCCGTTCCTTCCAAACTTGCCCCTTTCCCAAAGCTATCTATCTCAAATGCTGACCTTTTTCAACGGCTAGTCAATGCTCACCTGTTTCCATATCCTGTGCGCCCATTGGAACCACCATACCCAGCTTGGTATAACCAAGCTTAACTTGCAAATATCATATGGATATAGTAGGGCATTCTATCGAAGATTGTGAAGGCTTTAAGACGGCAGTGAAAAAGCTAATTGCTTGCTGAAGATTGGACTTTCAAGAAGAGTCAAAACCAAATATTGTCAATAATCCAATTCCGAACCATGAAGGAGGAAGTCGGATAAATGCCTTGGAAATGGAGGAACCCTGGATTAAGAAAATGTTGAGTCTTAGAACACCCATGGAGAAAATTTTCTTTGGTTTAAAGAAAGCTGGCTACGGCACAAGTACCTACTTTTGCAATAAAAGAGAATGAGAAGAATGATATGAAGTCAAACTGTGTGTACCACTCTGGAGGTTTTGGTCATGATATAGAAAGTTGTTGGGATTTTAAAGTTTGAGTTCAGGAATTATTTAACCTGGGTGTGATTCAGGCAAAAAGGAGGCCGAACTTCCTTGAGGAAGTAAATGTGATCGAGCGTTTTGTGCTTCGAGTGCCCCGCTTAATCAACACCAAGCTGGAAAAGGTAGTGATTACTATGAAGAAACCAACACCTTTTGTATATGAGGACACACATGATGTACCTTGGAGCTATGAAACCAAGGTTGAGATGAAAAGTGATGAAGGGGAAATCTCAAAGGCTCAAACAAGTGAGGAGGTGACTAGTATCATGGAGGTGAAAGGAATAACAAGAAGTGGAAGGGTGTACGGACCTAAAGAGCTGGAAAAGGGAAAGTTTGTGGACGAAGGAGATGTTAGAGAGAAGAAAAAGGAAGAAGAGGAAGAGGAAGAATTCCTTCAAATCATGAAACAGAGCGAGTACAATATTTGGAACAATTAAAGAAGACTCCTGCCAGAATATCTCTTCGCGCTAATCCTGTCCAAGTCTCATCAAAAGGCAGTATTAAAAGTTTTAAAGGAAGCCTATGTCAAGCCTGGCACTTCATTGGAGAACATGGTAAATATGGTGGATCCAGTGAAACGTGTCAATATGATCACATTCTTAGATGAAGAAGTGGTGTCACGGGCTAACCCACAAGCATTACATATAACCCTCAAATGCAAAGGCCACATAGTGCCTAGAGTCCTTATTGATGGAGGATCAGGGTTAAATGTATTACTTGAAACAACTATCAATGAGTATGGATGACATATCACCCCAAGTAATGGTTGTGAAAGCTTTTGATGGGGCCAGGAAAAACATTTTGGGGGGTGGTGTTGCCACTAGAGATTGGACCAAATCAGAAGTGTTATTCCAGGTGATGGAGATTGGCTCAGATTATAATATGCTATTAGGAAGACCATGGATCAATGATATTGGTGCTGTCCCTTCAACCTTGCATCAAAAGGTTAAATATATTGAGAATGGATCAGTTGTGACAATCCATGGAGAAAGGGACATCATTGTATCCAAACCGGTCTCACTACCATATGTGGAGAATGTTGAGCCAATAGACAATAATTTGTGGCATAGCCTGGAGTTGGTAAAGCCTAAACATGAGTGCAAGTGGATCCACAATTCAAAATGTTAATCAAATAGTAGCTCATGTCATGGCTAAGAACGGATATTTCAGGGTAAAGGGTTGGGATCACAACTGCAAGGTATCAGAATACCTATACCAATCTCCAAGAAACCCAACCAATTTGGTTTGGGATATGATGTATCATTATCAAAAGAGATGGGTACCATGGCCCTTCAACAAAATAAGAATGAGAAGAAACAAATCCCTCACCTAAAGGAGACATTTCCAGGTCCAGCTGAGGTGATTATAGCTGGAAAAGTTCGCTCTTGCTCTCACCATCAATACCTTGGACATGGAAACAACTGAAGAAAGCAATAAGGTTTATGCTGCCAATGATGATGAAGTCCTGATGACTGGACAATTGAACCAGTGATTGATGCTATTGCTGCAAAGTAATTGTCTGTATTGTAAAGACTATTTATGTTGTTATTTATGCCACTTAAAGACATCAGTTGAATAAACTTGCATGTTTTTCTAGCAATTTTTCTTTATTATCCCACTCATCTTTTATAGTTCTTTGTGACTTCTATTCTCCCTTCACTCTTCTTATTTTTATCTTTATTTTCTCAGCCCATTAATTCAAGTTTTTCCGCATTGCTTACCCACTATATATTTTGGCATTCCAATCCACCATAATTGCTTTCCAGGAATCTAAATGCTATAGAAATTTTGCCACATGAAAGGGACTTTGGAGCCTATCAATTGATTCTCTCGCTGCACTCAATTATGATAACCATGAATCTAAGGAGGATGAAGAAATTGTTGGGCAATTTTCTAATCTGTTGGAGAATACAGAAAAGGGATTTGACTTAGACAATAAAGTGATTGAATTGATTAACATGGGCACCAAAGAGAGAAAATAGCTTAAAATAGTAGAAAACCCAGAATGCACAGAAATGATTGCACTGTTTGAAGAATACCTGGATGTCTTTTCATGGACCTATCATGATATGCCGGGTTAGATCCGGAAATAGCTTCACATAAGATCCCTTTGTATCCAAAAGCTAGCCGAAAAAGCAAAAGTTGAGAAGAATGCGACCTGACATGTCATTGAAAATAAAAGAAGAAGTGACTAAACAACTAGAAGCTGGATTTCTGGAGGTATCAAGACAAGACACACTGACTGGGTGGCTAACATTGTGCCTGTACCCAAAAAGATGGAAAAGTGAGAATGTGTGTGGATTATCGGATCTAAACAAAGCTAGCCCAAAGGATGATTTTCCTCTCCCTCACATTGATGTCTTGGTGGATAATACCGTTGGAAGTCACCGCTTTTCATTTATGGATGGGTACTCCTGGATATAATCAGATCCGATGGACATTCACGATAAAGGAAAAACTACTTTCATAACTCCGTGGGGAACATTTTGCTATACAGTCATACCATTCGGATTGAATGCTGGTGCCACCTACCAACGTGCCATGGTCGCATTGTTCCATGACATGATGCATAAGGAGATTGAAGTGTACGTAGATGATATGGTCGCCAAGTCTAAAGAAGGAGAAAGTCACGTGGCAGTCCTGAGAAGGCTATTTGAAAGGCTCAAAAAATATAAGCTGCGGCTGAACCCAAATAAGTGCATCTTTGGAGCTTCTAGGGTAAATTACTCGGATTCATTGTTAGTAGAGAAAGGATAAAGGTGGACCCCGACAAGGTGAAGGCGATACAAGAGATGCCAGCTCCTCGAATTGAACGGGAAGTGAGAAGTTTTCTTGGGAGACTCAACTACATTGCTAGATTTATTGCCAACTTAACTAGCACTTGTGAGCCCATATTCAAGCTGTTACGAAAGCATCAGCTGGGAGAATGGAATGAAGAATGCCAAGAGGCCTTTGACAAAATAAAGGCTTATTTAATGAAACCTCCAATTTTGATCCCGCCTACGCCGGGCCGTCCTTTAATATTGTACCTCATAGTATTGCCTACGTCAATTGGGGCAATGTTGGGACGTGTGACGAGTCTGGAAAGAAGGAACATGCCATTTATTATCTGAGCAAGAAGCTTAATGACTGTGAATCCCGCTACTTGACAATTGAAAAGACTTGTTGTGCATTAGTGTGGACTTCCAAAAGGCTGAAAGTACATGTTATACTACACTACTTGGCTAATCTCTGAATGGATCAACTAAAATACATATTTGATAGTCCTCATGTGTCATTAAGAATGTCAAAGTGGCAAGTGATATTGTCAGAATTTGATATCAAGTATGTGACCCAAAAGTCTGTCAAGGGAGGTGCAATTGCTGATCATTTAGCTGAAAACCCTTTGGAGGATGCACAACCCACCATGGCTGAATTCCCTAATAACGAGGTGCTGGCAGTGGAAAGGAGAAGATGAAGAAGGAGAATATGTGGAAGATGTATTTTGATGGCGCTGTCAACATGAACGGATGTGGAGTAGGAGCTGTAGTAGTGTCATCAGCGGGAAGCGGTACCAATTTCCATCAAACTAGATTTTGAATGTACTAACAACATCGCAGAATATGAAGCATGTGCGAATGGTTTGCAGGTTGCAATTGACTTGGGAATCAAAGAACTAAAAGTCTTTGGAGATTCGGCACTCATTATCTACCAAGTTAACGGACAATGGCAAACAAAGGATCCAAAATTGGTACCTTATCAGAAGTACTTGTCTCGATTAATTGAGCACTTTGATGATATATCGTTCTCTCACTTAACTCGAGACAAGAACCAATTTGCGGATGCATTGGCAACTTTGGCTGTAATGACTAAATTGGAAGTCCACACCAATGTCCAACCTATCCATGTAGAAGAGCAAGATGAACTAGCATACTGTGGTAGTGTGGAGATTGAGTCGGCGGCCAGCCCTGGTATCATGACATCAAGCAGTATATTCAAAAGAGAGAGTACCCAACGGGGCAAATGAGGTGAATAAGAAGACAATCCGACGACTGGCCATGTCCTTTTTCCTGAATGGTGATGTCCTCTATAAGAGGAATCATGATACCACTTCCTCAGATGTGTAGATGCTCATGAAGCTCGAATAATCATGGTTGAAGTCCACGAAGGGATTTGTAGAACCCATGCCAATGGACACATGATGGCACGCAAAATCCTAAGGAGTGGTTATTATTGGTCCACCATGGAAAGTGTATCAACTATGTTCGGAAGTGCCACAAGTGCCAAATATATGCAGACCGAGTCAATGCTCCTCAGTTACATTACATAACATGGTATCTCCCTGGCCTTTCTCGATGTGGGGCATGGATGTCATCGGCCCAATTAATCCCAAGGCATCCAATGGTCATCGTTTCATTTTGGTAGCGATAGACTATTTCACTAAGTGGGTGGAAGCTTCATATGCCAGGTATCACACAGAAAGTGTTTCTTAGATTCATCAAAAAGGACATTATCTAGATATGGGATTCCAGAAAGGATCATCACAGACAATGCCCTAATCTCAATGGTGCTAAGTTCAAAAATTTTTCGAAACTTTCAAAATCAAGCACCACAACTCAGCTCCTTATAGGCCGAGATGAATGGCGCGGTTGAGGCCGCAAATAAAAATGTCAAGAAAATTATCGCCAAAATGGTGGTGAACTATAAAGCTGGCACGAAATCCTGTCATATGCACTACATGCATATCGCACCAACATACGGTCAAGCACAGGGGCAACTCCCTTCTCATTGGTGTATGGAATGGAAGCTGTATCCCCATAGAAGTGGAAATCCCGTCATTAAGGGTTCTGATGGAGGTAGAATTGGAAGAATCTGATTGGGTGAAGGCTCGATATGAACAGTTGAACATGATTGAAGAGAAGACTGATAGCTATTTGTCATGGCCAATTATACTAAAGTAGAATGGCTAAAGCTTTTAACAAGAAAGTCCATCCTAGAGATTTTTATCCAGGAGATTTGATTCTGAAGAAAATTCTCCCAAATCAAGAGGATGCAAGGGGAAAATGGGCTCGAGTTATGAGGGTCCCTATATTGTCAAACAAGCGCTCTCAGGTGGGGTATTGATTTTGCAAGACATGGATGGAAGAAAATTGCCTAAACTAATCAACAGAATGCAAGTCAAAAGGTTTTATGCTTGAAAAGATGCGAAAGGAGCCCGTTAGGTCGAAAACTCGAAAGAGCGGCCTAAGAAAAATTAGGGCAAAACAAAAAAGGAAGGAAAATAAAAGAAAAAAAAAGCTCACTAGGTCAAAAACCCAAAAGGGCCGCCTAGGCAAAAATTAGAGCAAATAATAGGCATCATCTCAAGCAACTCACACTTGGGCATTCCGTGTTGAATATGTCTTGTGAGCCAAGCAGAACAAGACTGAAACTGGGGCAATTTTTGGGATCAAGAGACAAGAAGATTAAGGAGACAATGGTTATGACATCTGATTTGCTGCAAGAAATCAATTGAATAAGTTACTAAGGACCAAACTGGGCAAAATTTCATGCTTGTAGCAATCCAGTTTTCATGCAATTTTGTTTCCTTTTTCCGAAACATGTTGCGTTGTTGTCATCCAAATACATCGAGCAATAAAAATCTTCATTCATTAATCCTTCCACTTTTCCTTTGCATGCATGTTTATTTATGATGTCTTGAGTAAGTATAAATTTAAGTGTAAATCGTACGACCTAACAATGTTTACAGCAAATATGTCAATGACTAATCTCACACAGAGAATTCAGAAGATTCAACTAAGCTTGCAGAAAAATAATCATCATTCTAAAAAGGAAAAGGGAGAAGAAGGAGGAATGGGAATAAGTGAGCAAGGTCACAGAAGAAAGGAAAGGTCTTATGTGTGCTAGAAAATCAGCGCAAGAATTACGAGTTTGATCGGTTCATGCCTTCCTGGAGGTTTGCCTGATTTGGTTACGGTTAGTTTTTCAAGACTTTTGCATATAATCTGAAAAAGGAAAAAGGCTGCCTTATTAGCCATTTTAATTTCAGTCGGCCTCATATTGCCATTTTACATTTCAGTCGGCCTTAGATTGCCAATTTATTTTCCAGTTGGCCTCAGATTGTCACCATTTACATTTCATGTTGGCCTCAGATTGCCACCATTTACTTTCAGTTGGCCTCAAATTGCCACCATTTACATTTCAGCGGCCTCAGATTGCCATTTCATTTCATGTTGGCTTCAGATTGCCAATTTCTTTTCAATCGGCCTCAAGATTGCCATTTTAATTTCCAATTGGCCTTAGATTGCCATTTTACATTTCATGTCGGCCTCAGATTGCCAATTTCTTTTCAGTCGGCCTCAGATTGCCAATTTCATATCGGCCTCAGAATGCCAATTTACTTTTTAGTTGGCCTTAGATTGCCAATTACTTTTTCTGCGGCCTAAATTGCCAATTGCCAATTTTCATTTCATGTCGCGTCAATTGCCATTTACTTTTCATGTCGGCCTCAGATTGCCACCATTTACTTTTCTTGTCGGCCTCAGATTGCCACTTTACGTTCAGTCGGCCTAGATTGCCAATTTATTTTAGGTTGGCCTCAGATTGTCACCATTTACATTTCATGTTGGCCTCAGATTGCCACCATTTACTTTCCAGTTGGCCTCAAATTGCCACCATTTACATTTCATGTCGGCCTCAGATTGCCATTTACTTTCAGTCGGCCTCAGAATTGCCATTTTAATTTCTTGTCGCTTGTTGACCCATATCCAATTGGTCGCAAGACTTTTAATTTCCTGCCAGCTTTTACTTTTTTTTTGCTTATGTCACATTTCTTGTCACTCATACATCTTGATTTCTGAATTGCATTTCATGTGCCTCTCACGAACATCTAGTTTCTTTCACCATTTGAATTTAATCTTTCTTGTTTTCAATTTCATGCATTGCAAACAAAATCATGTTCATGTCTTTACTCATTCCTTATAAGAGCAATATAAAAACTTAGGTTTTTTGTATTTTCTTATAAGAAATTAGCAAAGAGGGGCAACTGTGAACACCCAATTTTGTTCAGCCCATACAAGAAAAATCCAAAATTTGCATATTTTATTTAGTTTACAGTTTCTTCATTTCTTTCAAGAAAAATTAAAACAAGCGAAAAAAAAAGGTCCAATTCAACCCATGTCTAGTAGTCTGATCGCCAAAAATTCCTTTTTGTAGCTTGTTTGTATTTTGGTCCATAATAAAGATGTCCATTTCAACCTAACCCAGGTACATTTTTGTTACAAGCCCATATGTTTGTTTTTACATTTCTATCCAAAAAATATATATACAAAATATAAAAATGAAAAAAGAAATAATGACAAGGATGAGCATGTGCGTGATGGCCTCAGCTACTCCATTGATCCTACTCTCTATAACATGGCCTCCACTACAGCCTTTCCACTCCTCGCATGCACGCCTGTTGCAGCAGGAATGGGGCTGCCTGGCTCAACCGAGTTCAGAGGCATGGGAACAAGCCCTCGTGAGTGCTCCTGCATTTCGAAGATAGCATGGAGGTTTTTGTTAATTAATTTGTGCAAGCTCACTATAAAAGGAATCAGCAACAATGAAAGGGGGACTGACCAAGGAAAGAATCAGAAAACATACAGAGGAGAGTCTCAACATTCTCACGATCTCACACACCTTCATTACTATCACCCTATAAGCCATAGCCACTAAAACCATTCACATCATCATCATTATTACAAAACATCTACCTTTTGCCTTCAACTATCAACACATAAACCCACCACTGCCAAACCACCACCATCTTCATCAAAGAATAAAATTAGAACAACCACGCCATCACTCCCTCTTGCATCACCACCTCCTTCATTCATCATCACATAAACCCACCACTATCATCTCGTTAACCTTTAACCATCACAAACCCATACAACAATCCAATCAGAACCATTACAACCACCATCATCATTTGAATCTTAACCGAAAAATCAAGCTAGAAACACATCACAAACTCAAACCAAAATAGAAGATCAAAACACCAAGCTCAAAAAAAAAAGGGAAGAACACAGATCTCCATTCTCTCTTCCTAGCCGTCAACGCCGCCCTCTGCGCCCCGCATCGAGCCAAAAGGCCGCGTGCTAGCTCCGTGAAGCCAACCGCATAATAGTTATCGCTACATCAGCCCTCTTCACCACCTCCACCTGCCACGCTCGCGAGAGGCTTCCATTACACCTGCGAATCCTGGACCCCTCATCGCGAAACTCCTCCCAACGCCGCGAAACCCCGCACTCATTCCCCCCCTTTATTGCTATGCGCCACCGCGCTCTTATCCCTCTCTGCTCTTCACATAACCCGCACCTCCGCTGACATCACATCGTGCAAACCGCCACCCAACACCACAAAGCAAAAGCCGCGGAACGCTCAGCCTCCCCGCGAAGCCGCGCCCTGTGTCCTCGTCGTTCACGCCTCAGCCACCCTCCACCTCGAGCAAACCTCCGTGATGGCAGCACCGCGGCATGCCCGCGCGCCCGCGCACCAACCTCGCGAAACCAGGCCGCCACGCCCCCCGCCACCGCCCAGGCATTGCCTCACCACCCTCCTTCGTGTTGAGTACCAACATCAGGGTAATGAAGTTTTGGGTCAAAAGCTTATTGTTGGGTTTAATTTCTTTTTCATTTTAGTCTAGGAAATTTGGGCCTTTCATTGTGTTGGGCTATATCTTTTTGTTTTGTGGGGTTAGGGCTTTAGTCTTTGGTTTTAGGTCGAATTTATTTTTATGTCTTAGGAAGACTTCCAAAAAAGAAGAGAAAGATCTCAAAAAAATAAAAATAATAATAAAAATAAAAAAAATGAAAATATTTCATCCGTGCAACAATTAATAGTTGTGATTGAGAGGTGGATGCCTTCTTCATGTACAATTGAATTGTAAGGATTTATTGAATAGCTCAGTGCTAACTTGAATCCCGTGCAAAAAGTCAGATTTCTCTTAATAATCATCAGTCAAAAGCCCAGTTTCAAAAAAATTAAAATCAATCAACAAATTTCCATTTCTTAATTAAAATCTATCAACACACAATCATTTTCTACAGAACTATGTGACTTTGAGTTCTCCATTGCACCAAGGGATACGTAGGAGCGACCCCTGTCAAGCCAAAAATTAATTTTTCCTAAATTGTTTGGTTTAACTTAAATGTACTTTTTCTTTTTATTCATCTATTTGTTTATTATATATTTTTTTAAAGAGTTATTAATTAATTTGTACAATTAATTAAAGGTACCGTCAAAAGATAGGTGTATTAGGGTGGTAAGGATTAAATCCCTACCCTTCCCTATGCATAACCGACTCCGAACTCAAATCTGGTTTCAAAGATCATTTCTTTTAAAATAAATGGGTTTTTCCATGTTTTCCCAAATTTAAATAAACTTGGTGGCAACTCCAATTTTAACAAAATTATTTTTCGCGTCGTGATCCCTCATGTGACACAAGCAAAGTTAAACCTAAGGCTAAGAGACAAAATGTATATTCACAAGTGCAAAAATGAAAGCGCAATTTCCAAACAATACATGCTCAAACAAGCATCATTTTCCACCACTTAAGAAATTCCCCATAACTCTTTATTCACAACAACTTTATTTTGCAAAATTTTTTTAATTTTTTTTGTTTTGTTTCTCATGCATATTTATGCATCTTTGTTGCCACACCTCCCTTTTGGGTTCCGTTTACAATATCACTCACTCCCCATACTTAAAACAATGCATGTCCTTATACATATCTCCACACTTATGATTGAGCACATAAGGATGGATAAATGTTCTCATAAGCCTAAAGGTAAGGTAATTTCATTGTTTTTCATTTAGGCTTGCAATATGCTAAAACAAAAGAGTGGTCACTAAAGCTCAAAGTGGTTGCAAATATGGACAATATGAAAGGTTGATCATGTGGTGATGTAGATAAAAACAAGAAAAATAACTCTATCATCTCAATGTATGTAACATGCTAAGGACAAAACTTCAAGCAAGAGAAAAGACAAGTTCTAGAATGCATAACCAATGAAAGAACAAACAGAAAAACAAGAATGACATGCAACATAACCATCCATGAAAGGCTCAAAAGCTCAATCAAAGGTCATGCCCATATACTCAATCTAAGAAATGAAAAGCAAATACCAAGCATGCATTGCACAAAGTACATTTATAGTCAAGCAAGTCAGGAAAAATGTCAAATATGCTAAAAGCCAAGTAAGTAATCCTTAATAGCATCAAAGGAATGACATACAACATACTAAACAACAACTAACAACTTAAAACTAGTAGCATGTGAAATCCTACACTAAGCATGCTTTATTGAAAATTGAAGATAGAAAACTAAAAGGAAAAAGGTGATGAGAACTCCCTCATAGCGGTGTATGCTTGAGCTCTCCAAGAATTCCCACCAACGTTTGCACTCCTGCCCTCTACCAGGATCTTATATTATGTAAACCACATCCCAAGCAACAATACACTTCAAGTAGGGAAGGATGTGAATCCCCAAAAGAATGCTTTTGTTTATTGCATTTCTCATAATCTAACTTCCAAAAGTTGGTTGTTTAGTGCTTTGTAGGTCCTCCACATACAGTTAAGAGTTGAGCATCACTTTCCAAAATACCATACTCATGTGGCCTAAAGAAGCGAGCATGAGTTAGCCATTAATCAATTACATTTGCCTTAGCCTCAAGTGGAGAGAAATCCCATCTCACCTCAACAATATCATTCCTATGTATGACTGACAGGAGGCTCCATTCCTAACATGTCAATCTCATCTTCACACTCCATAGTTAAAGGTTCACCCCATATATAGGCTTCAATTTCCTAGCATGCAACATGTAAATGATCACTAAAATAGTCATGACATTCAAATCCCTTGACATCATATTGTGTTACATCAGAGAGCAAGGGGTACAAATCATGTAATGGATTTTCATACTCTACTCTCACTATTTCATCCATAAGCATGGAGACTATAGGAGATGGTATGTGTCCAGTTGGCTTAAGTGGTGGCTCCTCATAGACAATCTTTATATTTGACTCTTCATCAAAACCCTCTGTTATTACTTAGCCAAGTTCTCTTATCATACCTCATCCAAGTGCTCTAAGACGTAGGAGCACTCATCACTAGACACCACGATCATGCACCTCCTCTATCGTAGTAGAAATACCAATAATCATGTGCCAAGTTGACTCAGGTGATGGCTCCTTATAGAAAAGGTTAATCCTTGATTCCTCATCAGGCTTTTCCACTAATTGCTATTTAGTGGGAGGAATATTACATGCCCACAAGAGATAAGGGCATTGAGAAAGGGAATAGTGACAATAACTGGCTTGGAGGGGTCAAAGTGATCTTCCAACTGGCTTTCCCCAACAATTGGCTCTTCATATGGGATTAGAGGTTAGGATAAAGAGGGTTTATAGTCCTCTAAATTAGCACAAAGCTCCTAGAAACTAATATTAATTTTTTGTTGACAACCTAGTAAGAAGTCCATCATGTCTTGAGATTTCTAGTGCATTCTCAACAATTGGTTCCATGACTCTGGGATTAATGGTTCAGATAATGGTTGAGGTAGTTTGTATGTGCATTGGAGTGGTTGATCGAAGGAAGGTGGGTAATATGGTGGGTATAAGGATATGTCTAGGGATGATGACTCGTAATATGGCTGTTGGTAAGGGTTATGGTAAAGCTCATGGTATGGGATATGTATCGATAAGGGTTGCATTTATGCACCCATTTTCCATCCTAACTTTGAATATTTTGCATTTGAACTATACTTAATTGGTAGTTAAATTACTGAATTTATACTTTGTTCTCAATATGCATCATCGATTAATTTCATAGCTATCAACATCGTTTTCAGTGCATAATCATTTTTTTGGAAGTGCTTTATGCTTTTAACCTCTTTGTAGGAGTGTTGTTTGATAATAAAGACTTCCAGGTTAGTGCATTAGGGCAGCAAAGGGACTCAAACACATGTTGACCACCCCAATGATCAAGCACCGCCCAGGCAGTGGACAGAGGAAGTGAAGTTAGGGACGTTACACAAGACCGCCCCAGTGGTCAATGACCGCCCAGGCAGTGAACAGTGGAACACAATTTTGGGAATTTCTCAGGACTTGCCCAGTCAATAACCACCCAGGCAGTGAATAGTGGAACATAATCTTGGGGATTTCTCAGAGGACTGCCCCAACGTGGATGAGCCCATCATGAGTAAGTGACTAGCATCAACGACACGCGAATTTTGCAAACGGGCCCGATTTTGGTTTACTCTCAAGAGGTTTTAAGAGACTCTCTATTAGGTTTTAGGGGGCTCTCTCACTACATTTTTTGAACACTCTGTTCTCTCTAAAATTTCTCACACTCTCTCTAGGTTTTAGAAGGTCCCAATCATTGTCGGTTTTAATTTTCTAGATCGTAATTTACAGCTTTCTTTCAATAACGATTGTGACACTCACCCTATGGAGGAGTAATCTCTTTACCATGCAGAGGGACAACTAGGATTAAGTTTGTTCTTGAGGTTCCCAATTTCAATTGAAATTCATGGTTGATTTTTCTTTCTAGTTTGTTCTCCCTTTTTAATATTTGTTGTGAAAATTATTGTAATTGTGTTTTTAAGAGTTGTTTGACGTGTGTTCATTTGCATGCATAATCTAGATACCATTGGGGTATTGGGTCAATTGATTTAAGTACATCCAATTGGTAAGGGATTGAAATTAACTTTGTTAGGAATTAGGCTACAGTAATTGATATCCAAACTAGTATAGGTTTATAGAGTCACAATCGTGATCACTAGTTCATGTGTTAGTGAAACCATTAGCGGAAGTACGTTCGTATGTCTGTTAAGTAGAATTGCATTGTCTTTTTTTGTGTGAAAGCATAATTTATGAAGGTGGTCACCGCCATGAATTTATTTGTTTGAACCGATGCTTGAATAATTCTTAATCCGAGGGAGTCTTTGTGTAGGTAATTTTTCCCATTATATTTTCTTGATTTGATTTGGTTGCTATAATTCCAAAAAAAAACCCCAATTTCTCGAATCAATTAGAACACTTCCATGCGAGATGACCTGGATTGTACCCTAGCTTGTATCTTTGGTGTGATTTAGTTACTTGAAAAATTTTTAATTTGTTGCGAGTGACGACTTGCATCAATCGCTCATGGTAGGGTGTTGGATTTAATTCAGGATATGTTTGAAGAGGGTGGTGGTTAGTAATATAGGAGTAGTTGTGGCTCAAAACATGATTGTTAGATTTACATTCCCTTAGCATATTGCTTTAGCTAATACATTATCTCATTCAATTTCTCTACCATTTATTGGCAAGGATTATTCACTACTCCATTACCTGCAAAATCATAAGAACCATGCTCTTGCAAACTAAAACAAGGGTTAGTGCTCATGTCAGCTAAGTTAAAGTGAGTAAAATAAAAGAAAATGCAAGAGAAAACTAAATGCTACTCTGAAATGACTTAAAACAACCAATAAAAAGCTATGCAAAGTGTTGGTGGATGATACAAGCATGTAAACATGTAAAAATAAAAGAAAAAACAAAATAAATTGAAAATGTGGTCAAAACGGTGGAACTTGAAAAAAACAAGGTAGGGCTCACTATAGTGAATCTTGTTTAGAATGCTAAAAACTGGGATACCAACTTTCGTGGCAATTAAGATGCTTCAATATAGGACAACACCTATTTTGGGCACCAAAAACACCTTAAATGACCCAAACTCGAAAAATATATCGAATGCAAGGATGTTCAAGTATGAATAGGTATATACGAGTCATATTAGCACCAATAACCCTAGTAACAGTGCCAAAATTTGATAGGAACTAGAGTGTCACAACTCTAGCTCTAACAAATTAACAAATTTATTTAAAAGTGAATTGCAACAAAACATATTATAATGATGCAACTTATGTGGTCTCTTAACAATATCGGTGAAAATAGATGCAACAAGGCATGAATAATAAAAAAAAAAAACTATGCAACAAGGGGGTTTTGAAATGACATTCAGCAAAAACTAAATGGAATTTAACAAGTAAGAACTACAAAATTAAAAAGGACTCTAGTACAAGGACTTCCTAAGGCCTAGAATCAATTTATCATTAGCACAAACATTTCATCAAACACATGGTAGGTGACTAACTTGTGCCTAAATCATGCAATTACAAAATCTTGGCACCACAATTCGCTTAACAAAAGCTAGGGATTCGGCTAACACACACATACACACACAAATTGTTAAGATCTCAATACCTATATATGTGCTTATGCTAGCCTATGTATCAGTTGCATTAGCCTTATCCTCGATAAAGAATTAATCTCATTTCCTTGACTAATTAGGCACTCATCAATCAACAAATCAATTCATGCCTAATCAATTAACCCAATCATGCACTTAACCCACAAATATGAATTAACTTGCACAACCAAAGTCATTCAAACCACAAGCTCAAATCATGCTTCCTATTCCACAATCTTGTAATAGAAAACACAATGAGAGTTCACCTAATTAAAGGACCTAGTTCTGATCATCTAACCAAGTCCCAAATTAGGATCAACCATCAATAAAGCTCATGCATGTCAATAAACAATTATTCACTCAATCAATAGTTACTTATGCATTCATATCACAATCAATCAATATAAACACATAAGTTGTAAAAGGAATGTAAAAGAGAGAGGAAAATAGGAAACCAAACCATATATTGTCTTGAAAGTGCAAGGTCTCAAGACAAGCCCCTGATCCCTTGGAGAATGTTTGAGCTAAATACAAAACAATTCCATTTATGGAGGTTTACAAACCCAAAGTAGAAATTAAAACTAAACCTAAGAGATGAGATGAAAATAAGAAGAAAAGGAGAAGAGATGAGATGAGGGTGGAGGAGAAGATGAGGAAGAAGGAGAAGGGAAAGAGAGGAAAAATCTTAAAACTAAGTCTAATCTAACATAATTTGAGCCAAGGGATCGTGTCTTTGTGTTCTGAGGGCTAAGGGATCATTTAAAGACCTAAAAACTTATTAAAACATGTACAATAGTGTCATCAATCTTCGCAGCTAGCTACAAGTACTCTAGCTCGCTATAGTGAGCCCTGCTGAATAAAAAATTGGGAACATTAAAACAACAACCCTGGCTCACAACACCCAGTTTGCTCAAGTTTTGATTGCTGAATGACTGAATTAACTCTTAGTGTCTTCATGAAAGTTGTAGATCTTTTTATTTTCTTCAAAATGGACACTTATTTGCCTCATTTGGACTTTGGATGAGAGAGATATGTCCCGATTATTTAAGCACGCTCAATTTGAAAAGTTAGCACTTTAATTATGAATTTTAGACTTATTTTGACAAGCTAGATTTCCAATCCGACTTTTGAGCTCTGTTTGAAAGTTGTAGAGAATCCTTTTAACTTTCCTTCAAGTTAAGGAACAAAAGCTTTAGAGGTCTTCAACTCCAGTTATATGCAAAATATAGAATAGTGCCAGGAAGCACAATTATGCAGAAAATTCTCATTTATACAAATGATACAAATTAAGTATAAAGATGATACTAAAAATCAATGACTAAACTCAAACATGATACAAATACATACAATTAAGTATAAAGAAGAGCTAGGATACTAAAAATACATTACAAAATATATATAAAAATGCATACTTATCAAGAAGTGCGTTAAGAAGCCTCCAGCATGGATGCGGGACTATGGGCAAATAGGCAAAACAGAGGATTATTCTTCACTAGGCTGAGCTGGCAACTAGTTACGTGTGAGTTCGCGAAGGGAACTGCGAAGAATGAATTAAAGAGCCCAGCTGATCATGCCACAAGGTGGGGAGAATATTGTGAAGAATAGAGCGGAGTCTTATCCCTGACTTGAAGGAGGGGATTTGCTTATTTCCTTTCAATATTATTTCATTTCTATTATTGTTGCATTGTATTCTCTTCTAACTAACAAAGGAATACAAACACAAGTATGTTCACACACTTTCTTAGTTTTCATTGATTCTAGTCTAACAGATTCTTGAGTCTTTCAAAATTTTCAATTGCCGATATTTTTTCCGTGTCTCTAAATTATTATTTGTGTTAAAAGAAGTATATTATTCCTAACAGCGAAAAAAGAAGTATATTATTCCCATGATTGTCGTGACTAGAGAGCTTTCCCAGTACTGTACTGAGCTGTTGTTAATATATGATACTTCACCTCTCAGTTTATCAGTCAAAAAATTAAAGAAAAAAAATGCACATATTAGAAAACGCAAAAAAAAAAAAAGATTTTAATAATGGTGCAAAATTGTATAATTAGACAAAATCATCCTTATGTACTTTCGTTAATGTAATTAATATACCACTCCATTAGTACAATTAATTGGATTGGGAGTAACCTTCGAAAAAAATAATGCTATCTTCATAATAGAAATGGATAAATATTCTAAAAATATATATAAAAAATTTGACAAACAAATAGAAATGGACAAAAATATATGATAGGTAGTTAACACAAGTATATTTGATTGGGGAATAAAAATATGATATAAATTTCCATGGATGAACTTATGCGTAATTTTCATCCATGAAAATTTACACCCTATGTTTACCTCCCAATCGAACATACCCTAAATAGTAAATACCAATGCAAAATTTTCTCAGGCGCTCTGCAATATTTCAAAAGCTTCAGAGTGAAATAATTACTTTCGTATTTAGTTTTGGACTTTTTTACCTGCTTATTGTCACGCTAAATGCCTTCTTGTCCCTTAAGAGAATTAAACAATTCAAGTTCTTAAAACTTTTTTAAGCACGAAAGTAAAGCCACATGCTCTGCTATTTTTCCCCCTCTACACACTTCCCCACTTAATTCTGTGATGATTAGATTGATTTTGTTGTTATGCATTCTGTGCAAAGAAACTATTGAGATATTCAGGATATGATTTTATAGGATTATTTTCATAATGCTTTCGGTTTATTAATGTGTAATTAAAGTAAATGCTTAACAATGTCCACCCCAACACCAATTTATAATCACTTAAAACCAACTTAAAGTACTGGTATGCGCACGCGAGTACCAGTTTTCTATACATATCATTATTGACATAATTACTAGTTTCACCACTTAATTTGGCACTTAACTATGTTTTTATTTTCCCTTTGGGTTCATGTTTCACCACTGAATGACACATGCATGGTCTTATGAGGTTTAGGGTGGTGTAATCAATCCACTACTGCTTTGCTCATTTCCCTTTTGATTTCAACTCTCACCTTCATAACACGACATGATTGGGCCATTGAGAAGATTAAAGCATAAGATGGTAGGCTTGCAAGTGGATTAGCCGATACCCGATAAGGCTAAACATATGACTCATAATCCCAATGTTTGCACTCTCACATTTGTAACTTTTCAACTATTGTCAAGGCATTGCCATGATCTTGAGCATTTCTAGGCGTCCATGTCATGATAATCCCATTTTTATGTATAATATTAAGGGTTGGATATGATAGGAAAAGTGAGGCTTTTGTTGGTACCTTCTGGTTAGGCCTTTGCACTTTTGGGGTTTAAGAATATCTTTGGAAAATCCTTATAATAAATGATCATATATATAGCATGGGGATTATTTTATATATGGCTAGTTACAACAGACTTTAATTAGTGTTCGTTCCTATAATGAAGCTTAAATATGCTTAGATCACTATCTTTAAGGGCCCTATTAGTCAGATTAGCATCATTCAACTAAGGAATTATCTTATACAAAAGAATTATATTTTGACTTAACCACTTGAGAAAAAGTGATTGAGGACAAAAGTAAATAGCAAAAGTTAGTGGTAATTAATTAAAGACACATGAGGATGTCAATTTACCAATTAGATTGAGTGATTGAGATGTCTATGAAGCTTCCAAGCAAGTCATTATAGCGTATGAACATCATAAGATTTCATGTGGGCTCTGTGGTGTCGATATGCATTTTGTGACCTAAGAGGATTGCATATAAGAATGAGACAAACATAATTTAAATTCTCACTGTAGACCGTTTTGTGAAGTGGTACTATGCCTACCAGTGGTCATATTGATAAAATTATCCAACAAAATAATATTAGTTGTTCTTAGGTAAAGTAGGCACAAATGATCAATTAATCATGGGATGAACAAAGATAAATGCTTGATTAGACATCCATAGCAATTTTTTTCTCCCAACCTTCTGCCGGCTCCCGGCCAATACAATAAAATAAGTAGAAACAAAAACTAAAGAGTAAACAACTTTTTTATCTTAATATTTTTAATTTTATATTAATTTAGTCTCAATATTTTTAGTTTTTATATTAATTTATTTATTTTTTCAAATCTCCACTTTAACTAATGACTAAATAAAAATAAAAATAAAAATATTAGAACTAAATTAATGTCAAAATTTAAAATATTAAGATTGAATTGACATAAAAAATTTTATTAAAATTAAATTGACAGCAAAATAAAAAAAAATTTATATTAAAATAATATTCAATTTTTTATAAAAATTTAAATTTATATCAACTGAAAATATTAAGACTAAATAGGTTATCAACGGTACCCATCCATTGCGGATTCACATTACCCATATCATAAAACTTCAAGTTCATGGTAGGGAAGAGAAGTAAGGGAAATTATAGGAAAAATAATAAAGCTCTTCTAAAACATAAGCACGATGCATGTTAGTGCGTAAATGATACCTTTCAATTGGCAATATTACGGAAGAGATACAAGTGTTGCTACACGCTAAGATACAAAATTGTTATATACTTCTACTCATTACTTTAATTTTTTGAAAAAAATTGATTTGTGATATGGCTGGTACCAAATTATTTATAATTAAGTGGTTTATAGTTCAATTGCTTTTGTGAAGGGATGTATTAAGATATAGAATCACTTATATACCTCTATCCATCATTTAAGACAAATTTTACAATATTTTGTAAAAAAAATACATTTTAATAACTCTTTTTCTAAGTGCAGGAAAAAAAGTTAAAAAATGACTTGTGGATTATTTTTTATAATAATAATAATAATAATAATAATAATAATATCCATTAAGATAGGGTTGTCATAGGGTCAAGTTACATTGATTCAGGCTTGGGGAAAAATGAATTCAGTTTAGTTCCATAGTTTTTTGTACCAAATCCAAACTGATTAAAATTGGATTGGTTTGGTTCAAGTGATTGGGTTGCCCAATTATTCTTATTTTATATTTAATTCAATTAAATGAAAAAAATTAATCAAATTTTTTTAAAAAAAATCACAAACCTTAAATATCTAAAACTTTATTAATTTCATATACATATATAGCACAATAACATCAATAAATATAACTAAAGCATGATGTATTAACTAAATATATTATATATAGAAAAAATAAAAAGTATTATATATAATATACAATTGGGTTGGTTGTCAAGTCATAAAAATTGAGACTGTTTCTTGGTTTTTGCATGTTATCCTTCCACAAGGACTATGCTAATCTTATTATTATGACTAAATATCCAAATAGTCACTTAGAAATATATTGGGAGAAAAATTAGTTCATCAAAGTTTAAAAGTCCTATTGGTCTCTCACATTTCAAAACAAATGACGAATTGGTCCCTTCTTATAGGTCCGTATAGTGTTTGTTTACTTGTATAAATATTGTATGGGCTTATACGAAGGGATCAATTTATGCCATTTTCTAAATTATGAGACCTATATTGGACTTTTAAGATTTGAGGGACTCATTTGTCCCTTGATATATCTAAGGGGCTAAAATGGGAATTCAATCTATTATTATTATATGAACTTTATTGAGAGCAATAAAAGGATTGATTTATAGTTGGAATAAGGAGTTTGGGTCCATTGAGGAAATGATTCCAGGACCAAAATATAAAATTTCAGCATTAGATAGAGCTGGGAGGAAGGAAGGATGGACAAAGTAAAGGATGCTAGCTAGGAAAAAGGCCTTATGAAGTGCTTTGGAAAAATGGATCAATAGAAGATTGCTATTGGAAGCAAATGTCAAGATCAAAGGATGTGAAGTATATGGGCAGGTAACACTCGCTACTTTCATGCATTAGCTTTGGCAAAAAAGAAAGAAAGAAATTGTGCAAGTTGAGGACCAATAGGGAAGTAACTCGTGACCAAGAGGACTAAGAATGAAATTTGATGTTTTTACAAAAATCCTTACAAGCAAGAAGAAGTTCCTAAAATTAGGTTTCACCAAGGTTTAGTCAAAACCATCTCTAGAGAAGAGGCCATTCAGTTGGAGGTGGATCCATTACAAGAAGAAATAAAGAAGGTTGTGTGGGAATGTGACCTTTCAAGAGCACCAGGATCAGATGGTTTAACCTAAATTTCATAAGGAAGATGTGGGATGAAATAGGAGATGATTTCTATAGAACCATGGAAATTTTTTTGGAATCATGCTTAAGGGAGCTAATGTTATATGGGTTACCTTAATCCCAATGGTGGAGGGAACAAAAGAAGTGAAAGAGTCTAGACTGATTAACATGGTTGGGTATGTGTACAAAAGTGCTATTGAATATTTTAGCGAATAGAATGAGGAGTGTAATGCAATACTTGGTTGGTGAAACACAAAATGCCTTTGTTGTCAGGAGGCAAATACATGATGGCACATTGATTGTGTGTGAGGTTCTTCTGGTTGAAGAAGATACAAATAAGGGGTGCTTCATTAAATTAGATTTCTAAAAGGCCTATGATAGGTTAATGGAAGTTTGCAGACTTAGTGCTTATGAAAATGGTCTTTCATGTGAATTGAAGGGGGTATATAAAGTCGTGTATCAATTCTGCTTCGATGTTGGTGATGATTAATGGGACTCCTACAAAGCCTTGCAATATGAAAAAAAGTTTGAGACAAGGTGATCTGTTATCATTTTTTCTATTTGTCCTTGTGGCTGAGGTATTGAATAAATTGAGAAGCCAAAAAAGGGGATATTTAGAGAGTCTAAGGAGGGAAAGAAAAGGTGGATTTAACCCATTTGAAAATTAAGGATGACATAATTATCTTTTGCCCATAAAATGAAGAAACTATTAGGAATTATAGTAGGTTGCTTTAGTGTTGTGAAGTGATGTCGGGCCTTAGTATTAACTTAGACAAGTCAACATTGATTTCAATAGAGTGTGATGAACCTTGGTCTAAAAGAATGTGCGAGTGGCTGAATTATAGTAGAGGAAAGTTGTCGATATTGTACTTAGGTATACCACTTGGGGCAAATCTTAAAAGGATAGGGACTTGGAAGCCAATCATAAGTCAAATTAAGAAAAGACTGAGCCAATGAAAGTCCAAAGTTCTATCCAAAATAGGGAGACTAAAGCTTATTAAGTCAATATTGATCAACCTACCTTAGTACTACAAGGGGTTGTTCAAGATGCCAAAGGGTAACTAAGAAAATTATAAATCTTTAGAGCAGGTTTTTTAAGGCAAATCATATGGAAAGAGAGGTATGACCCTAATAAAGTGGAGTAAAATTCAAAAGCCTAAGCAACATGGAGGGATAGGTATGGGAGATCCTATCATTAAAAACTCAACCTTACTCTTTAAATGGTAGGGAGATACTCCAAAAAAGAGTGCCTACTATTGAAAAAGAATGTAAAATCACGTAATGGACTAATTTTGAAGGACCTTAGATTTGAAAAATATTAGAAGTAAAGGTGAGGTTTGGGCTAACTTTTGTAGCCTTAATGTTGATAATAAGGAATTAACGTAAACCTTGGTGTGAGGTATTAGAATGGAGATTGGAGAAGGAACTAAAACTAGTTTTTGGAATGATGTTTAGGTCTTATGCTACAGGTTAAAGGAGGCCTTTTTGAGACTCTATTTCAAATCTAAGCAAAAGCAGAGTTATGTGAGTGAATGTTGGTTTTGAGATAGGCTAGAATGGATATGGAACTTTTAATGTAGTATCAAAAATTTTATATATAAAATTGATACAAAATTGTTATGTACTACCACTCGAGCTTATTTTTTTTAGGCAAATTGATTTGTTATATGGTATCAAAATTTTTATAATTAAGTGGTTGAGTTCAATCTTGTCCTTATGGAGAGGGTGTATCAAGATATAAAATCACTCATTTACCTCCATCCATTATTTTATACATAATTTACAATATTTTTTAAAAAGTATATCTTAATGAACTTTATTTGTAAGTGCAAAAAAAAGTTTAAAACTGAAATATGAATGATTTGTAATAAAAACAACAACAACAACTATGATAATAATAATAACATCCATAAAGATGTGAGTCATGGAGTCTTAAATTATATAGATGAAGGCATAGTTCACTTAAATTTAAATATTATTCCTTTTATATATAAATTTTATTTGTTAAACAATTTGATAAAAATTGAGAAGTTTCTCAATTTGTATGTGTAATCCTTACGCAAGGACAACACTAATCTTACTATTATGACTAAATATCCAAAATAGCCCTTTAGAAGTATATCGAGGGACAAATTAGTCTCTAAGAATTCAAAAGTCCTATATTGGTTTCTTACATTAAAAAAATAACAAATTGGTCCCTTCTACAGTTCTGTAAAGTGTTTTGAGGGACTCATTTGTTCGTCGATATAGGTTATGGATCTAAGTATCTAGATATAATTGTTGGAGGTCATAGACCATATTTTGAAAAGAGTGGTATTAGATATGAGAAGATAATGGATGAGAAAGGTACAAAAACTTCATTTAAAGGTAATACCTTATGTATGTCTTCTGCTACAAGAAGGTTCATCTTCCTAATAAATGTCTTTTGCTTAAAAAGACAAAAAAAAAAAAAGGAAGGTGTAAACGCTAAAGGACCACTAATCGAAAAGGACCAAAGAATGTATAAGTATCAAAGATTAAATTGACTTCCAATGTAGGAATGTTTTAAGAGAAATGTTCATAAGGAAACTAGATGGTACATGAATAGTGATTGTTCTAGACACATGACAGTGAACAAAAAGTACATAAAAAAGATAAGACCAAAGAACAATGGATCAATACAGTTTGCAAGTGAGGTCAAAGCCAAAATTATTAGTATAGGTAATATTAGTAAAAATGATTCTCGTTTGATTTCTAGTGTTCTCTTGGTTGATGGTTTGACTTATAACCTTCTTAACATTAGTCAGCTTTGTAACTAAGGCTATAAGGTTAAGTTTGAGGCCAAAGGATGCAAAGTGTTAAATTCCAACTTAGGCAAGATCATTCTATATGGTATAAGGCATGACAATACTTATGTGTTGTACCTAGGTGATCTACTAGATTAGGATGTAAAATACTTGGCATTATTCATGGATGAGAAGTGGCTATGGCGTTAGAAGCTTGGACATGCTCATATAAGATTGATCTTTGAGATATCTCAAAAGGAGCTGGTTAGGGGTTTACCTAAGATTAGTTATGCCAAGGATTCCACTAATGATTTCTATGACAAAGGAAAATAAACCAAAATTTCATTCCATAGCAAAATTGTAATTTGAACTATAAGACCACTTTAGCTTTTACACATTGATTTTTTTTTTACTAACTAGGATTGCTAGTTTGGCTAGAAAGAGATATATGGCTTGGTTATTGTGGATGAATACACAAGATTCATAAAAGTGATGTTTCTTTCTCAATAAGATGATGCTTGTGAGGTCTTCAAAACCTTTTCCACAAGTGTTTAGAATGACAAAGCTTCTCACACTATTGCCATTATATCATATTATAGTGGAGAACTTGAAGATCATGTTGTTGAAAAGTAGTGAAGAAAATGACATTTCTTACATTTTCACTTCTCCTAGAACACCTCAACAAAATTGGATTGTGGAAATGTAGAATAGATTCAAGAAAGGACCAGAACCATGCTTTTACAAAGTGATTTATCTAAAAGCTTTTGGATAGAGACTATCAATACCCCTTACTATATCTAGACCACAATTTTGTTTTCATAAGGTCAGTACTTAAGAAACCTCCATATGAGTTATGGAAAGGCAAGAAACCCATCATATTTTCATACTTTTAGATTCGAATATACTCAACACAAGGGATAAGCTCACCAAATTTCATTGCAAGGTTGATGATGATATTTTCTTAGGTTACTCCTTTGTTTCCAAAGCTTATGTGGTATACAACAAGAGAACCAAGGCTATTAAAGAAACTATACACATCAAGTTCAATGAACCAAAACATGATCTGAACCAAGAAATGAAGTTTCTAGAAGATGTATCTCAATATGATCAGCATCAAGAAGTCTCTAAAGATCTTTCAGAAGTATACAAGGAAGTTCCAATAATAAGAAAGTACAAAGGAACATTTGATCTGAAGATTGTGGCTCAAATTCAAAATTATAGGAGAAACTTCTCATGGAGCTAGAACTAGTTCCTCATTGAAAAATGAATCCAACTATGCCTTTCTATCAGAAATTGAACCAAAATGCATAGAGAAAGCCTTAAATGATCAAAGTTGGATCATGGCTATGCAAGAAGAGTTGGATCAATTTGAGAAAGCAACGTCTAGACTCTTGTTGAAATACCAAAAGGTAAATCCATGATTGGAAATTATGGGTTTACAAAAACAAGTTAGATAAAGCCGACAAAGTGATCATAAACAAAGCTAGATTGGTAGCACAAGATTACAATAAAAAAGAAAGGATTGTATGCCATACTTGAAGCTAGACTATGATGAGATCTTTGCACCAATACCCATATTTGAACCTATCAAAATGCTTGTAGGCTTTGTAGCTCTTAAAGGTCTTGTTCTCTATGAAATGGATATGAAATATACTTTTTTAATTGGATTTCTTTCTAAAGAAGTCTATATAAAGCAACTAGTTGGTTTTGAGATTAAATCATTTCCTAACCATGTGTACAAGCTTATAAAAGCTCTCTATGATCTAAAACAAGCTCCTAGTATTTTGTATAAAAGACTGAGTTTTATTTTGCTTGATAATAAGTTTAAAAGAGGTAATGTTGGCATGATTCTTTTTATCTTGAATTAGAAAAATAATTTCTTAATTGTTTGAAAATTGATGTTGATCATATTATATTTCATGTTATTTATCGTTCTAAGAATTTCTCTAAGCTTATGCAAGGTGAATTTGGGATAAGAATGATGAGAGAATCGAAGGTTTTTCTAGGACATCAAATCAATTACTAGAAGGATGGGATTATAATCTATTATAGAAATATACAAAGGACTTGCTCAAAAGATTCAATATGGATAAATTAAAAGTTGAGTGCTCCTTTGCATCATTCTCAAGTCTTTAATTCTGATAAAAAAGGTGAAAAGGATTTTGAGAGACTTTATAGGAGTATGATTAGTTTACTTTTATATCTTATTGATAGTAAACCTGACATTTCATTAACTATGGACATTTGTGCTAAATTTCAATTTAACCTAAGGCAATTACACTTAAATGATGTCAAAAAGATTTTTAGATATCTTATTGGAGCTAGTAATTTGGTCTTTGGCATGAGAAATGTACTTCTAGTATCATTGTAAATTCCTATGATGCTGATTTTGCTGGAGATAGATAAAAAGGATAGAGCACAACTGGATGTTGTGGTTGCTTTGGTGATTGTCTAATAACATGGTCTAGCAAGAAACAAAATACAATAGCACTATCCACTCCAAAAGTTGAGTATGTTGCTATTGCAAACTGTTGTGCACAAATGTTGTGATTCAAAAACCACCTTAAAGACTTCAATTTGAGATAATCTAAAATTCCAATTTTGTGTGGTAATACTAGTGCTATAAATTTTACTAAGAATCCTATATGGCATTTTAGATCTAAAGTATAAATATAAAACATCTTTTTATAAGGGACTATCTTTAGAAAGGTGACATTGAGCTAAGCTTTTATCCAGAAGATTAGAATGATAGTATATTTACAAAACCCTTAGCAAAAGATCTCATCTTTTACATAAAGAACCTTCTACACATGATATCCTTCTAAAAATGCATTGCATTGCATATTTCTTCTCTTGAAAGCATCCCTTGCTTCAATTTGGGACCAATACTTCCAAAAATCTCAATCTACATTATCAAAGTGACTTTAGAAGATATGACATGAGTTTAGAAAGATGAATTAGAAATACATCACTAGAAAGGTTATCAAAAAGTTGCTCAAAACTTTGTTCAAAATGAGGTTAAAAAAATATCAAAATGTTGTTTAGAAAAAAGTTGTTTCTCTAAAAGTTTTCGAAAGTTATTTTGAATAGAAAATTGTTTGCATTCTGTAACCTTTATATAAGCCCCACTCACCCATGATGCAAAGTTTTTTCATTTCTTCCCTCACTCACTCCTTGCTTCTATTACATCATCTTCATCAAACCTTAATTTTTCTCTTTGTAACACCCTAACTTCTAACCTAATACGCTCGAGTCGCATTTTAGTTAGTTATTAGTTGTTATGCCTTTATCTCAGAACTTGACTTATCTCTTTTTAAAATACGAGTAATAAAAATATGACTATATTTTTCTTTTTGAACTTTAAGCCTAAAATGCGAGCCGCGTGTGCATACATACCGATTAATGCACGTAGGACAAAGCAATCATATAAACTTCATCATAGCATATATAGGTAGACCATAGTATAATCACAACACAAATCATATAAACATATCATAATCATAACATAATGGCGATGTCCTATAAACATAAGGACACCTTAAGATACTAAGCACAACAATAAAGGTCGAATATACACTAGCCCAAAGCTAAACATGACTATAATAAAACTAGACTAGTCTTCACGATTTCGCTGCGTCCTTTGATCCGTAGATGACGTGACTTCTTTGCGCGCACCTCAAGGAAGATCACGAACAACCGCATCATTCATGTCTGGAGATGACACGGAAGAAAGAAAAAGGGTGAGAAACTTATTCAAGATTCTCAGGTAGGGCTTCCCAACTTTAACACAAGTGTCATCATCATCACCCCTAGCCACTTTGGTTTTCATTATGAAAGAGGTGTGCATGCATAAGATTCAATTTTAAATTTCTCAATTCCTTTTATCCGAAGTGGGCGTCTTTTAGCATGGGTCTTAATGACATGAATGCAATAGATATCTCATGTATACATGACAATACCTCGAGAGCATAAGTAACACATGTAAATAACACATATCACATGATTAAATGCATAATTAGAATAATGATGTGACACATGCATATACATCTTTACTTTATCATGATTGAACTCTTCGAGTTCCTTTCTTAATTTCCACCATCGTACTCATCACCGAAACTAACCATCTCACCGTTCCCGATGATTTTTAACATAGACACCGAAACTCCTCCTCACCGATTGCCTAGGAATGAACTCAATCCTAACTAGCTCGCTAGATTTAATATGGGGAAAAAGGGGAAAATATATTACTTTCTTGAGTATGTACTTTCTTGTCATGGGAAATGCTACTCCTTTGGATCACCTCTCATAACCTTTAATTCGGGAAGTCTAGAGGATCATTTCCACATTAGCATGTCATATAAGGATGCAATATGAGCATGAAATCATAGAATGTCATCAAACATATCATGTTAAGATGCAAGGCCACAACTATATCATATACTTTACTTTTACTCTTTAAACACATGGAACTTTACAATATTTCAAGCAAAATCATAACATCTCATGCATTCCAAACAACTAATCACGTAAGATCACAATAACACATAACTTCTCAAGCATGTGGAAACATCACAACATTCTTTAATAACAAGCTATTCCACATTTTTAACTCTAAGTTATTCTCATAAGAAAATCTTTATGGTCTTAGTCACATAATTAGAAATCTTTAGACTGATGGTAAAATTAAAGAACTCAATAAAATATGTCCTTACTCAACAACATATATGTACATATATATACATATATATGTTTCATAAGTCAAAGTTCATTATGTAAATTAAAATGGTGAGTCTTGAGCACTAGATTAATTTTTAGTGATGGCATAAGTATAAATATGTAATGCAAGATTCATTCTTAGTTTTCTAGATTAATAGCAAGAAATGTAAATATGCTATGCAAAGCTTAAATTTAAATATGTGGATGCAAACTCTAGTTTTACATCTTTAAGTTTTAGGTGATGGTTTGAAAAGTAGATATGCTAAACAAGAAATGTAAACATGAATGCAAGTTCAGTTCTTTATTTTAGTGCTCTAGGCCTCTTAGAGTATTTACTCTAAATCACATTTCAATTTTAAGGTTGAAATAGGTAGGCTTTGAGATTAATCATTTAGATGAAAATGCATGCTCTTGTTTTATCCTTTAAGCTTAAGTGATAACTTGGAAAGTAAATATGCTAGGCAAGGAAATGTAAATATGAATGCAAGTCCAATTCTTTATTTTAGTGCTCTAGGCCCCTTAGAGTATTTACTCTAAATCACATATCAACTTTAAGGTTGAAATAGGCGGGCTTCGAGTTAATTAATTAGATGGTAATGAAAGTGTAAGACTTAAATATAAATATGCAATGCAAGGACTTGAAATATAAATATGAATGCATTTCTTTAAGTCCTAGGCTCAAGATTACCACTTTAACAACATAATAATATCACTTGCTAAAAGCTTTCTTAAAAGTGGAACCTTCAAGCTTTAGAGGTCAAGTAAATGATGGTTTTGCAACCAACACCCAAGATCCTTATCATCAAGCCATGGTTCCTTCATTATATAGGCCACTAAGGCCGAAATCAAAAAGAAAAGAAAAGGAAATGAAGAAGCCAAAATATAGAGGAAGAAAGGAAGATTTCAACATTTTAACACCTTAAAACAAGAAAAGAAAAATAAACTTTTTAAAACAACTCCCTACCTAAGATGTTTTTCTTTTCCTAAAAAGAAAAGCTTGGTCTTGAGATGAGAAAAACAAATCCTCCTTGGTGCTAGATGATGGTTTCAGCCAAGAGGAGAAGAAAAGAAAGAAAGGTTTGTCTTGGGTTCTTGATCTTGGAAATGGAAAGATTATGTGTTTAAAAGAATATGTATGGTGGTTGTGTGGTGGTTTGAGGTTAGGAAATGGTGGAAGATGGTGATTCTTGGAAGAATGAAGAAGAAGAAGAAGAATTCTTGGAGCTTGAGAAGAAAGCTTAGAAGTTGTGAAAAATGAGCAAAGTGTTGTAAGCTTTCCTTGATGCCTATTTATAGAAAATGAAACACAAGGCAAGGAAGAGAAAAGTATCTCTTTGCAAGGTATGACTTTGGGTATGGCTAGGTATGGTTCAAGGCACGGCTTAAGGTATGGCTAGGTATGGTTCAAGGCATGGTTCAAGGTATGGGCAAGCATGGTTCAAGGTATGGCATGCATGATTCTTTAAGTTATTTTAATTGAATTTCAACATGTGATAGATGATTTTAGGGGAAGAGTGGTCGGCCATGTTTAAGGCTTAATGGGGGAGGAAAATCTCATTTTTAATGTTGGTTTACAAGTGTGTTTAGGAGTTGATTTGGTTAGACCATGGATTAGGAGTTGTAATTTGTGTTTTAAGTGAGATAATGGGTAATTAAGGTGGTTCAAGACAAGACTAAAGAGTGATCTTGCTTGATTAATGCAAATCCACCTTTATTATAGAGGAATCTCATCATGTGACAACTTCCATGATTTAAGGAAATTGATTGAAATCTTACTATTCATGAAAATGTGACATAAAGTCTTAAATCAAGAAAAGGATTTTGAGCTTCTCTAAGCAATCTTAGGTTCTAATTAACCTCGATTAATTATTTTGACTCTAGATTAGTAATTAGAATTTACTAATCTTTAATTAGAGCCTAATATTGCTTAGGTTTTGCTAATCACATCATTAGGCCCAAAATGCACTTAGCTAGGGGCAAAACGGTAATTTTTCACAAAACCTCCCGGACTATCCGGCTTAACCTAACATTAAACATTACTTAAAAACCTCATTTAAAATCTTTTGGTGAAGTCGGGCTCAACCGGCATGTAAATCGTTCTTAGCCACAGGTATTTTGATAATTTTGCGCATCGAAACTCAAAAATGAGATTCTTCTACTCTATTACCACACATAACACATATAATCCTCTATCATCATCAAAACGTCCCCTTGAGGATGGCCAAGGCCAGCGATCCTCATTTTCGGGTAAAATGACTTTAGAGGCATTTTGGTCATTTGTACACGGAAAATTCGGGCGTTACACTCTTCATGTAAACACAAACCCTCCTATTCTTTCTTCAATCTCCTACCTTTTCTCCTTTCTTATGCACATCTATCATGGGAAAATGCTCTTCATTAGAAGAATCTAACTCTTTCCTCATGTACTTTAACCAAACATGTAGGAGACATATGAAAAGTTCATTTATCAAGAAAAATTGCTCCTAGTAGAAACTTGGACCTAGAACAATTTGAGATGGTTCCACTTCAAAAAGAAATGTTTAGTTTCTCAAGATGGAAACATTTCTTAAACATATCTCAGAAAGTGTACCTTGGTATGGTGGGTGCATTGCATTCATATCCTAAAGGAAGTGACAACGATGGTACAACCCTTACCACCACGTTTAGAAAAAGTTTGCTTCACATCTGACCTATTGATATTGAGAAGATTGCAAAATCAGTATACAATAGACTAAGTTGTGCTTCTTACAACATATGATGGATACAACTTCTAATTACTATTTGCTTTATCACAGAAATCCTAACTTAGAAGAACAACATTTCCCTCAAGGAGGTCAAAATTTGAAGCTTGGAGATAGAGATGGCTTCTCAATTGTTCAACATACCATTTTGCGGTTTAGAAGCATTGACATTCTCATAGGGTTGGATATGATGCTTCTCTATTGCTTGCTCACCAAAAGGAAGGTAAATCTTCTTAGGCTTGTTATGGATTTCATGCCACCTGTAGTTGATAAGGATAAAAGTAACATACTGGCATGCCCAATGAAATGTCCTTGACAAAAGTGTTCAAGGAGGTTGGTTTCCATTTGAAAGGTGAGGGAAATAAAGAAAAGCCCTAAAACCTGCATTATTACTTTCTTCTTTTTGTTGAAGAACTTGTAAAAAGATAAGATTGTTGTTAGTGGATAAAGGAAGAAAAAATAGTCTACAACATTACTTGCAAAGAACAAGAGAAATAAGGTCCTTATTGAAGAGTCAGAAAATGAATCTTTTGAGGAAATGTTTGAATTTGAGACTTCTTAATATGAGAAGACTAAATCTAAGGATGAAAAATCCTTTAGTGATGATTCTAGTGGTGGTGGTGGTGATAATGATGATGAGACTGTCAAGGCTCAACCTCTGAAGAAAATAGAAGTTGAGAAGTTTTTGAAGCGAATGGAGAAAGATAAGAAAAAAGGTTGGAAAGTAAAAGAAAGTTATTTCAGAGCCAATATGGAGGATCTCTCATTATTAGAGAGCTAATGGAAAAAGTAAGAAGAAATGTTTAGTCATCTATTTTAGAAGATAAGACTATTGAAAAAGCTCTAAAGCTATCCACTCTTGAGAAAGCAAGAATAGAACAAGAAAAAAGAATTCTGAAGATGCTTAAAGGATTAGAGTTTCTAAGAAAGATCTTAAAGGAAAAATTACTAATAAGGTTGAAGCTTTTATAGTGATAAAAGAACATCCTGCTAATATGTCTCAATAATATGTTATGACAATAATCCCTTTACTAGATTCTGAAGTACCCTCTCACAAGCTTCCACAACAACCCTCTGATGATGTTCCATCTTAACACCAAGTTTCTTCATTGCAATACAAGTCTCTGAACCCTTTGTGATTGAGTAACCTACCTTTGATTTGAATCAAGGAGTTTCTGCTACTGAAGTTACTTGTTTTACACACTAACTCTTGCTCCAATAGAATTCAAAATCAATGGAATCTCTCTCCAAAGATCTTGGAATGGAGCATCATGATAAAGAAGAAAATGTTGAAGATGAAAAAGTTGAATATTCAAGTTTCTGTAGTGCCTTCTACCACAGTGCCTTAAGAACTCACTAGAACCCACACTCTATTCCAGAGAAGACATTTGCTTCAGCTCACACATGAACTAGCCTTTTCGCTAGTAATAACTACAACAACCACCACTACAGCTTAACCATCAAGACCTTCTCCTTCCTTAACCACAGAAGTGCTCTCAATCGATCTTGTTGAGATAAATTTGATTTTACATAATCAAAAAGGTTTAGCCTCTAGGATGGATTAGGTTAAAGTTACTACTAGGGAGTTTTAGTTCCCAAATGAGAAGGCATGAAAAATTATTGTTGCAGTTGATGGCCTACATATGAGAGCTTATTGGAAGGAAAGGTCATTGATGCCCCTCTATCTTCCACCCTTTTTTACTTATGATGATAGGGAGAAAAGAGAAGTGTTTGAAAAAGAATATGTGATAAGAGGCATTTATGTCACTTTTCTTCCTGCCAAACCTTAGCTTTTTGCATGATTTTTATTGTGTTATTAATGTAGTTAATTAGAATTTTGATTTATTTCTCATTGTGTGATTTTAATAGAATTATTGACTTTTATACTGATTTTGAAATAATTTGTAATTACACCTTGTTGCTTTTGACTTGCCTATTTGAGTATGGTTTTAAGCACAGGAACTTTGGATCAAGTGCAAAATGTTAAGAACAAGATTGCAAATTCTTTTAATGCTCGGTGACAAGGTAGGGAGTGGTCATCGTACAAGAAGGCACGAACAAGGAGCGGCTCTTGGCAAGGCCTCTAAACGGAGGGGTACATGAATAAATCGATTACACCAAAATGAGAAGGATCTTGAGTTTGTATAGGTATGGGACTACAGTTAAGGATGGCTTATATGAATTGATTGGTACTACATATGCCAACAAAGATGCATCTTCTTTTTAGCCCATCACAAAAGAACTCCAGTTAAGCATGCTTGACTTGGAGCAATTTTGGGATGGGTGACCTCCTGGGAAGTTTTCTAGGAAGTGTGTGAGTGAGGACAAAGCACGCTAAAAAGACCTGTGTTGGTTTGTGGGGACAAGTCTTCAATCCATAAAGCGGAGAATATTACAAATGGTATCAAAGCTTGCACTCCCAGGACGTATGGTTCGGGGAAGAATAAGCGGAAGTTGGTGGGCATGTAACGATTGGTGATGAGGCGGGAGTGGTCGCGATGTAAGAAGACACGGACAAGGAGCGGCTCCTAGCAAAGCCTCTAAGCGAGGGTTACATGAATGAACCGATTACACACTAGAATGAGAGGGATCTTGAGTCTGTATAGGTGTGGGACTATATAGTTGAGGATGGCTTATATGAATTAATTGGTACTACCTATGCCAACAAAGATTTATCTTCTTTTCGGTAGCCCTTCATGGAAGAACTCCAGGTAAGCGTGCTTGACTTGGAGTAATTTTAGGATGGGTGACCTCCTGGGAAGTTTTCTAGGAAGTATGTAAGGACAAAGCATGTGAAGACCCATGTTGGTTTGTGGGGATAGTTGTCAATCCATAAAGTAGCAGGGAATATTACAGTTAGACTATAGCACTTGGCTCATTAAATTGATGTGATTTCTAAATAAATTGGCGATCGTCGTTTATTAGTTATTTGCATTGATCAAATTATAGAGGTCGATTGATCACTAGTAGAATTGCTGGTGATTTATTACCAATAGCCACCAATGGGTTTAATTTTTGGTCAATGATAATAAATTTCCAATCCTAGGAATACCTTACACTAGTGCCTTCTCTATTATTGCATTTATCTTGTTGCTATTATCTTTCAATTTAAATTATTTGCTTTAATTATTAAAACCCCTATATTCCCTACTAAGTATTAAAGCCTCCTTGAAAGACGACCTAGGTTGCGCCCTTTCCCATTTTTTGTGCAACTTAGCACTTTATAAATTTTAATTGTTTATGAGTCACAACAGCTTGCATCAAATTTTGGCGCTATTGGGGAGGTATTAAAACTTGGTTGTTTAATTTTCTATTTTTATTGTATTCCATTTTTATTTTATTTTATTTTTCTTTATTTACTGTTCTTTATTTCTTGCTATTATTCTATTCTGCAAAAAAGGAAAAAAATTTGTTCCCTTGTATGAGGCGTTCCCTGCTCCTGAAAATTTAATACCTCTTGATTCTGAAATTGAGAAAAACTTGAGAAAAATTAGACAGGCAAAACATCAACAAGTAGAACCATCTGAGCATTCTAATCCTCTGTTTAGTGTTTCAGGGAATAAAGGTGACATGGGAGAAAGGAATAGGACACTTAGGACTCGCCTTGACTTTACCCAGCAGCCTTGGCCATTACTTACCCTAGGCTTGACAATGATTTTGAGCTTAAGGGGTATATGGTTCATGCTTTGCCTAAGTTCCATAGGCGTCTAGAGAAGACCCACCAGCACTTGAAGAAGCTTCATATGGTGTGTTTTGGTATAAGACCCAATGAGGTGGAGGTGGATGATGTTAAACTGAGCATTCCCCTTCTCCCTAGAAAGTGATGTAGAAAATTGCTTTTTTAATTTGCCAGATGGGATTATAAATAGTTAGATGGCGATGAAGAGGCTTTTCCTGGAGAGGTATTTTCCTCTAGAGTGGCTTCTATTACAAAAGAGAACTCTGGAATTCATAGATTGATGAGACTCTATATGAATATTGGGAGCGCTTCAAGCTCCTTTGTGCAAGCTACCCTAACCATCAAATTCCGGAGGAACTCCTTCTTCAGTACTTTTATGAAGGGTTGGTACCTGTTGATAGATATATGATAGATGCTACTAGTGGAGGGGCACTTTTGGATAAGAATCTAGCATAGGCCCGTGCTTTAATAAAGAATATGGCTGCCAATTTTCAGCAATTTGGTTCTATGACAGCCATAACCACTAAAGGCCTTCATGGAGTGAGCAGCCAGAGAATGCAATGTTGACCTAGACTTTACAGCAACTTTCTGGCCTTATGCAACAATTAATGGTGAGCCAGATAGCAACTCTAGTGCTTCCTAAGGTCTATGGCATATGTACTTCAAATGATCATCACATTGATATGTGCCCAGCATTACAAGATGACTCAACCACTAGGGTAGCAGGTAACAAGCCTATTTAAGTCAACCTCAGAATCAGTAGGTCAATTCCATTTGGAAACATGTAACCCGATTTTCGTGTGCAAATGACTGAAATGCCCATGAAGTCATTTTACCCGGAAAATGAGGATTGTCCATCCTCAAGGGGATATTTTGATGGTGATAGGGGATTATATGTGTTATGTGTGGTAATAGAACAAAAGAATCTCATTTTTGAGTTTTGACGCGAAATTACCAAAACGCCCCTGGCGTTTGTCATCGTTTTAAATGTTGGTTGAACCCGACTTTACCAAAAGGTTTTAAATGATGTTTTTAAGTGAAGTTTAACAATAGGTTAAGCTGGGTAGCCCAGCAGTTTAGTGCAAAATTACCATTTTATCCCTAGAGTGTAGTGACCCTAATGACGTAATTAAGCAAACCTAAGCAATATTAGGCTCTAATCGAAGATTAATTTATTTTGATAATTAATCTAGAGTCAAAATAATTTATTAAGGTTAATTAGAACCTAAGATTACTTGGTTAAACTCTAATGACATCTTTTGACTCAAGATTCTTAGTCATGAAATCTTGAATAGTATTTTCTCTCTCCAATTCCTTAAATTAAGGAATTGTGCCATACCTCATTTGACTAAAAGAATGATTTTAAATTGTTAATCTAGCAAGATCACTCCCCTAATCAAGTCTTGGCAATCTTAATTAGCCATTATCTCACCCAAACACTTTCTTACAAACTCCTAATCAAAACCTTAATCAAAGAAACACCTAAACACATCATTAAACCACAATTACATGAACAATTACCCTTCCCCTTGGCTGCACAAAGTTGGCCGAAGCCTTACCCCCAATTTCCATCACATGTTGATTTTTCTTCACTCCAAAGACCATGCTTAGGCCATGCCTTGCCCCTACTTATGCCATACTTACCCATGCTTGAACCCATACTCAAAGCCATGCCTTGTAAGAGATATTTTCTCTTCCTTGCCAACAAGGCCGTGGCCACTCCCCTTGGATGCACCTCCATGTGTTGCAAAATTTCTATATATAGGCATCAAGAAAAACTTGTGATGTTTTGCTCATTTGTTCAAAGCTTCAAAGAATTTCTTTCTTAAAGTTTCAAGAGTTCTTTCTCTTCTTCTTCTTCTTCTTCTTCTTCTTCTCAAAGATAACTTTCCACCACCACAAACCACCACAAACAACCATAAACCACCACTCCTTCACCTCAAACCACCTCTTAAACACTTAACCTTTCCATTTCTAAACTTGCTAACTCAAGGAAAAATTATCTTCCTTGAGCTTCCTCTTGGCTGAACACACATCCTCCTTCAAGAGAAGATTTTGTCTTCTCATTTCTTCAAGGATCAAGCTTTCTTTCATCCTTTCAAAGACTTCCTTAGGTAGGGGTTTTATTTCAAAGTTTTTATTTGTTTTCTTCAAGAAAAGTTCTAGTTTTCTCTTGGTTCAAAACTCTTTTTCTCTTCCTTTTTCCTTTTCGGCCATGAGGCCTTTTCATGAGAAAAACTTTAGCTTGATGATGAGGTTTCAAGATAATGGTCTTGTGATGCCATGTGAGAAACCTCTAAAGCTTGAAAAACTTGGTCTTGGACCATACATGCTTTTGGTTTCTTTCCTTTTTCTTGCTTAAGTTTTCGATTTTCTTTCCTTTTCCTCTTGAATGATTTCAGTTTCCTTTCCTTTATTTGAACAAAGTTTGCTAAAAATGTTAAGTAGATCACAAAAGTTTTGTTAAGAAAATTAATCATATGTTTTCAAAGAGCTCTAAGCTTACCCTTGCCAACCTTAAAGTTGGTTTCTAAGAGTTTTACTCTAGATTGAAGCCCATGAGCAATAAAATAAAGAATATGACTTAGTTCTTTGTATGTTTGTTTAGACAAAGTGTTGAGCTTTGTGTCCATTTTCTTGAGCTTGATGATGAAGTTCAAAACCAAAGGCTTCTTTGAAGACTTGGTGCTAAGAACTCTAAAGCTCACTTTATGTTGTTAAGATACATATTGGGTTAAGGTTATAATGTTCCTCTAAAGTCTTGTAAGAGCTCTAGTTAAGATAAAATGAGTTGCATTCATGTTTATGTTTATGCCTTGCATAGCATGTTTATTTTGATGTCATCACTAAGCTCTCAAGAATAACTAAATGAACTTGCATTATCATGTTTAAATTTCCAAGCTTGCATTTCATGTTTATATTTCAAGTCATCACTTAATCTTTAAAGATAATAATGAGGTTGCATCTCATATTTATTTTATGCTCTCACTTTATTTTCTAATGAAGAGTAAAATAAGTGCATAGCATGTTTAAGTTTATGCCATCACTTAAATATCCTAGAGCTCAAAGACTTGCCCAAGTATCTTACATAAAGTTTTAGAAAATGGAGGCATTTCAAGAATGCCATTTCGGCCTTGTGATGATGATGATGGACTTGAGATGAGTTCATCTAATCATAAGTGCCCATAGTCTAAGTCTTGGAATTTTTCTAAGCTTAGGTGTATTTAAAGAACCTTATGAACAAAGTTTTATGTTTTAAATCTATTCCTTGAGCTAAATAATTTAGCTACTGACCTTACCTATTTTTGTATGATTTTAATGAGATTAATTGGTTTCTAAAAGAGTTTTGAGTTCCTAAAATGATTCCAAGAGAAACTAGCAACTTATATGCTTTTAAATCATGAAATTATGTGATTATATGAGCTTTGCATTTCAATTCTGCTCTTGGTGTTTGGCCACTATATAAATTCTGTTTTATGGTGTTAAAATGTGTAAAATTATGTTTGAGTGAAGCAAGGAATGATTTAGGGAAGTTAGGAAAGAACAAGTAACTAGAAAGGACTTAAAATGTGAATTCTAGAACACTTAGATGCACAAATTGTAAATTCTGTTCCAGCATAATTGGACTTAAGAAAAATGGTTTATAATTAGTGGATATTGTAGGAATCCCTCATAATTGGTTTAGGAGTTAATTATAGAGCCTTAGGCGAAGACGAAACTTAGAAAGGGTAAAAACGAAGATTCTAGGACCCATAATCACATGACAAAATTCTGCCCAAAGCAATGAAGTGCTGTTTGGTTATGTTAGTAAGCATAAGCATTAGAGGAAATTATAAGTAATGATCCCTTAGGTGTAATAAAGGCTCATAATGAAAGATAGAATAATTAGAACATAAGTTTAAGACCCGTAAGGGCCAAAGCATAAGATATCCTAAGATAAGGAGGTGTGATGTGAGAATGAGATCGAGTGAGTATTGTTTTGATGTATGTGAATGTTTTAAATGCCATGAGTATAAGAATGTATGGATGTGTGGCATGTTGCTATGATGATGTGGTATGCTATGTTTAAAATGCATGAGAATATGAGACATGAATAGAGGATATATTATATGATGTTCTATGGTTGTATGCTCATGTTGCATCCATACAAGATATGATAAAGTGGAAATGATCCCATTATGACTTCCCGAGTTAAGGGTTGTACGGGTGATCCAAGATAGAGATGTGATTCCCCTCTTTTTCCCCATATAAATCTAGCGACGGCTAGTTAGGATGAGCTTATTCCTAGGCGATGGGTGTATTTGGAGTTTTGGTGGCTATGTGAAAATCGGGGCGGCATGTTGGATGGATTTTGGTGGCTACGATGAGGGTGGAAAAGTGGAAAAAGTTAAGAAAGGAACTGAAGAGTTCAATTATGATAAAGTAAAAGACACACATGCATATGTTTCATGGTTGTTCCCTTGGTGCTTATAATCAAGTGATATATGTTGAGTATGTGAATTGTCATGCTTAAGCATTGCCATGCATATATAAAATATTTGCTACATTCATACCATCAAAACTCATGCTAAAAGAAACCCACTTCAAATAATAGGATTTGAGAAATTAAAACTAAACCTATGCATGAACACCTTTTTCATAATGAAACCCAAAGTGGCTGGGCGACGACGATGACACTTGCGTTAGAGTTGGGGAGCCCTATTGAGAATCTTGTATAAGTATTCTCACCCATTTTGTTTTCCTTCTCGTGTCGTCTCTAAACGGTAATGATGCGGATGTTCGTGATCTTCCTTGAGGCGCGGCATTGGAACCACATCATCTAGATAGATCAGAGGGTGTAGCGGAAGCATGAAGACTAGTCTAGCCTCGTTAACATTTGGTTTTATGTTAGTTAAAGTTGTTTGGTGTAATTGATACCCCTAGGTGTCTTTATATTTATAAGGACATCGTTGTTATGTTATGATTATGTTATACTACTATAATTTATGTTGTGATTATTCTATGGTTTTATTCATGGTTGTTATGATGACGTATATCTGGTTGTTATGTTTTACGTTTAATAGTCGGTATCTATGCGCATGCGCCGCTCGCATTTTAAGTCTTAAGTTCAAAAAAAAAAATTTAGTCGTATTTTATTACTCGTATTTTAAAGAAAAATAAGTCAAGATCTGAAACAAAGGCATAACAACTAATAACTAACCAGAATATGACTCGAGTGTATGAGGTTAAGAGTTAGGGTATTATAAAACACATATAACTCCAGCTGGAAGAATCACCCAAATTTGAAGTGGGGTAATAATTCTCAACAATAGGGCTAACCTTCTTAGCAAAAGTATCTGGAACCTCATCAAAGGCAACTGGCCTCCCTATCTCCATCTTCAGATCCTACTATGACTGAGATGATTAAGATGATGATGGAGCAAATGCAGGAAATCAGGAAGGAAAATGCCCAAGAGAGGAGATGGCTCAAATGAAGCAAAATAGTAAGCAAACCCTTGCCTCCTAATTACCTTCCAGACCATGTCAAACCCAAGGGGAAATGTCTGTGCTATTACTCTGAGGTTTGGTACAAAATTTTTAGAAGTGATTGGGCTTATACAGGAAAAGAAGCAAGCTGAATATGAGCCTAAAGAGCATTCTGGTGAGCACTTCAATGGCCACAGAACCATCAGTTAAAAGACTAGTACCAAAATACCCTCGGTGAGCACTGCAACGTTCAACAGAAGCAATCGAAGACCATGAGTTTACTCCTGCATCCTTTCCCTCAGAAAATCTATCCCAAGAAAGTAGCTACATCAGAATTTGATCCAAAACTTGGGAAACTTTCAAGAAATTACAAGTGAACATACCTCTATTGGATGCAATAAAGCAAATTCCCAAATATGCTAAATTCTTGAAAGATCTGTGCACTAGTAGGAGGAAGATCAAAGGTAGTGGAGAGGACAAGGTGACTATGGGGGTAAATGCTTCCTCCATTATTAAGGGCAATCTACCACCCAAGTGCAAGGATCCAAGCACATTCATGTCCCTTGTACTATTGGGAACTTGCACATCACAAAGGCCCTGACTAACCTTGGAGCTGGCATTAATGTTATGCCTAAGTTCTCTACCAGCCCTGAATTTTGGAAATCTCAAGCCAATCGGGTTGTAAATTCAGCTGGCCAAGGAGCATCACAAGATTAGAGGAGTATTGGAAGATATTTTTGTCCAGGTAAATGATTTAATATTCCTTACTGATTTTTATGTGCTTGAGATAGAAAATGACACCAATGCTAGCCAGCATGCATTGATTTTAGGTTGACCATTTTTAAAACTGCTAGAACCATGATCGATGTTTATGCTGGCACACTATCCATGGAGTGTGGGGACATGAAGGTCCAATTCAACTTATCTACAATGAAACATTCCTATGAGGAACACTCCATGTTTGGCATTGATGTCATTGACTCTTTAGTTGATGATACTTGTGGAAATATGCTTTGTAAAGATCCAGATCCTCCTTGCTCTACTTTTCTTCTCCCATAGGATATGATGCACCTGTTGCTTTAGAAAGTCCCAAGTTTTCAGATACAGGTACACCACCTAGGCAACAGTCATCAGTTTACCAGGTGCTCCATGACCAACCCATGTTGGGTAAGAAGCCTGTGAGGGGCAGTGGATTTTATTGCATGAGCCCCAGGAAAAATTGATGGCTGGAAAACCAAAATCTAGATAGAAGGGACCATTCTTGGTCACCCGTGCACATCTTGATAGTGCAATTAAGTTAGAAAATTCTAGGATGACTAGGTGTAACATTGAGGGGCACTAGCTAATGTATCTCCATGAGACCCCCATCTAAGGGCTCAGATGACCTATCTCTGGGTTGAAGCTCACACCCTCCATGAGGGTCCTGACGTCCAACTTAGGGATGTTAAAGCAAAGTCCTGGATGGAAGACAACCCACCATGAGGTTTTTGTTTACCTTTTCTCTTTTATTTGCATTTTATTTATTTTTATTTTAGTTTTGAGTTTTGCATCAAATTTATTTTTGTTTGTATTTTACACCATCTCTTTGGCACCTTAGAGGTCACATGCATATACTCACACTGCATGCACCTTATTGACTTACTTGGCATTGACTTCATTTTGTAGATTCACTGTGATATTTGGATTAAGTATGTGCACTTTTACCTGTGAAACTTTGAGCCTCTTTGATTAGACTATCATGTGCCATGCTCATTTGTTCATGTGTGCTTCCCTCTTTGGATTTGCATTCTAGAACTCGCTTAGGGTTTTATTTAAAAATATGTTTTTCATGTGCATGCTTGAATATGATTGAGGCATTTTTCTTGTTTTAGCCACTTGCCATATAACCAACCTTTACATGTTACCATTGTTTAGCCCCTTTAAGTCTCATTGCCCATTCTTTTATTTTACCACATCCTTAGCCAAAAGTGAAAAACCATGAAAAATCCCAACCTTTTAGGCTTAGAAGAGGAATTGTGCATTTGTGCTTGAGCATAAGTGTGGGGGAGAGCATGAGGACATGCCCAATTTAAGTGTGGGGGAAGAACAATGTGTACACCAAATTCAGCAAGTGGCATACCAAGAAAATAATAAAAAGAGAAGCAAGGTTGATTGAAGAAACAAAAAAGAATTTTCTAGAAGAGTTTGGGTTGAATGTGTGCCATATTGGAAAAGAAAGGCCAGGAATTGTGTAAATTTAGACAAAGTGTACCCGTGAGCACTTGTGCTCTTGGTGTATGCATTTGCTCTCCTTTAACTATAGGTTTAGCTAATTGGCCTATATTTTTACCCATCTTCACCTGAGTCCCCATTACAACCCAAGGCAAGTCCTCTTGATTTAGTATACACATGTGTGTGACAAAATGGAGAATGAGACCTAGCAAGCCTATAGTAATGCATTTTCATTTGAGGTGATTGAGTGTGTATCATAACCCCAAACACTTGAGTGAATAAGTGGCAAACACTAACCTTGGGAGGATTTTTGTACTTGATCCATGCATCATATGTGAATTCCACTCTGTGTGCTATGTTCTTACTCATGCCTTGCTTGTTGCAACTCTCTTGATTGTTGGTGTGAAAAACTTATTGTTATGCCTCTAGGTTCATTGGATTAATGTATTTTCATTTAATTTCATGCATCATGCATTTTAGGTTTGGAGTCTAGTCTAGTCCTTGTATATTGTCTCTCATCCATGCCTTGATTTGATCTTAATTTCACATGAGGACATGTGAAAGCTTAAGTGTAGGGGAGTTTGATAAAGGGCATTTATGTCACTTATCTTATTGCCAAACCTTAGCTTTTTGCATGATTTTTATTGTGTTATTAATGTAATTAATTAGGATTTTGATTTATTCCTCATTGTGTGATTTTAATAGAATTATTGGCTGTTGCACTGATTTTTGAATAATTTGTAATTACACCCTGTTACTTTTGACTTGTCTCTTTGAGTATGGTTTTGAGCATAGGAACTTTGGATCAAGTGCAAAATGTTAAGAACAAGGCTAGGAACTCTATTGAAGAAGCTTGGAGCAAAGAGGAATAAAAGTCATAGAAGCTCACATTTGGGTGAGTGCTAGGCTTTAGCACTTGCAACACTCGGAGAGAGACTTCCATCAAATTTTGGGACTCAGCATTTTGTTGAGCGCTATAGTGCTCAATCAGCATTCTGTTGAGTGGTCCAGGTGGTACGATCATGAGACACAATTTAGTGATCTGTTTTTGGGTTGGCCCGTTTTTAGAGAGCAATATATATAGGAATACTATAGACTTTTACCCTGGCTTTTCCTTAGTTTTAGGCAGTTACTTTAGTTGCCATTATTCTCCCTCGACATCTTTCTCTTGTTCTCTCTTATCTCTTTCTAAGGGTTCCATTGGTGAAGATGCTTTGTCTTGGGATTGTGGCAACGATTTTTACTATTATTTTCAGGTTCTCTCATATATTTTTTGTTGTAATTCTCCAAAGATAGAAGAGAAAATTTCTTTACTAGTGTTGGGATTTCCAATGGATTGGGATGACATTTGAGACCCTTTGTTTATATTGAATGTATTAGTTTTCTTAATGTTCTGAGTTTCTATTCCTTTAATTATTGTGTTGGTTGCTATAATCTTTATTGGAATAACTAAATTGGCGATCATCATTTAGGGAAACTCTTTGGGCATAAATTGATAGACCTATTGGTTTATGTTTGAGGGAGAACATTAAAATTGACTTTCCGATTGGTGGTTAGGCTATAGCAATTGCTCATTAAATTGATGTGATTTCTAAATAAATTGAGGATCGTCGTTTATTAGTTATTTGCATTGATCAAATTCTAGAGGTCGATTGATCACTAGTAGAATTGCTGGTGATTTATTACCAATAGCCACTAATGGGTTTAATATTTGGTCAATGATAATAAATTTCCAATCCTAGGAATACCTTGCACTAGTATCTTATCTATTATTTCTATTATCTTGTTGCTATTATCTTTTAATTTAAATCATTTGCTTTAATTCTCAAAACCCCCATCTTCCCAACTAAGTATTGAAGTATCCTTGAGAGACGACATAGGTTGTGCCCTTTACTGTATTTTTGAAGCAACTTAGCACTTTATAAATTTTAATTTGTTTGTGAGTAGCAACAACTCGCATCAATATGTTTCTGAGGGAGAGCCCTATCACAAGGAGAGTTTATGGAGGAAATTTGTTTATGCAAGAACAAGAACAACAAGATATTAGGACTTAGCTAAGAAGATATTAGAACTTAGCTCTCATATAGTTTTTCTTAAGGACCTTTTCACCATTTTTCCTTTTGTAGTTCATATGATCATTGATTTACATGAATGAAATGCTTTTTCCTATTTTCTATGTATGTAATCTTTTAATACACTGTCATGTTCTCTTTTGCTTTATGTTTAGTGTGTGTGTGTGCATAAATATAAATATAAATATAAATATATATATATATATATATATATATATATATATATATATATATATTCTCTTGCTTTGTTATATATCTATTTATTCTGATATATCATATGCTTTGTATATTTTATTTATCTTTTTTTACTATTATTGTCCAATATAATGATATTCTCTTTGTTATATCAAGCTCCATAAGTTAGCTAATATATAAAGATATACCTTGATAAAGATATCTTATCTCATGATCTAATGATATCTGTTATATTTCTAAAGTTTAGAAATACTTTGGGAAAGACCCAAAACATGTTTATGAGCAAGTTTTATATATGGAAAATATCATCTTAAAAACTATTTTGCTACTTTTTATATCCTTTTAAGTGCTCTAATATGGTTAAATCTTTTTCAAGGCCAAATCTTTCTCAAATGTCTCTTAATCATTTTATATTTGAAGAAAAGCATCCAAGTTTTGATATATGCTTATCTCTAATTATCTTTATCTATCATGAAGTTTTATTTATACATGTGCTTCATCTATTTTTCTCCAAAAGTCTTTTTCAAATATTTGTTTATCGTCATAAAAAAGAGGGAGATTGTAAGCTCCAAAACCCTCTAAAGCATTCTAGAATCTTAGTTTTGAATGCTAGCAAATCAATCTTTGTAAAATCCTTTTGAGAAGTGATGTAATGTACTATCAAATGTTTATTGTTAGCACATATAAGAAATATTGCAATTATATGGTTTTCATTAATTATAAACTTAATATGAGTAACCATATTACTTAAATCCATGTTTGTCAAAAATATCTTTATTATTTAAAGAGATCTGGATGAGTTTGAAGTATATCAATGGTGCAAGTTAAGATAGAGTGTGAAAAGCTCTAAGACCCAACCAAATTTAAACACGTTATTTATGTCTCAAAAGCCAAGTTGAACAAAGAAAATGTAGTAAATGGTACAAGCTCGGGTTGCCTTTCACAAGGAAGCGTTGCTAACTAATTGGATTTTTTTATTTTTTATTTTAATTTTGAGAGGGTTGATTGCAATAATGGTGTAAATGAACAAGAACAAATTCAATATCAAAGAAACACACCCTTAATGAAAAATAAATCTAAAGTAAGACCATATATTTAGTTTTCATTACCTTAGTAGAAACTCAACTTTCTCACAAAGTAAAAGCACTTAGATTAAATGATTTTTCAATGTTCAAGCTCATTTCAATTTGTCAATCAAAAGGCATTTTACTTCAAAGTTCTTGTGTTGTGAGTCCATAACAAAATGGTGTTGTGGATAGGAAACTTTGAGATAATTTGAATATTACTAGAGCACTTATTTTTCAATCTCATCTTCCAAAATTGTTTTGGAATTTTTCAACAACACATTTTGTTTTCCATTTCAAGATATTACCAATTTTAATTTCAAATAACAAGACTCTTTTTAAAATGCTACAGAGTGCATGATAAGACTCTTGACCTATCTTTGAAGATTTTTTGCTAAATGATTTTTGTAGTAGAAAAGCGCACGAGAAGGGGGGTTAAATCATGCTTCACTTCTCTTTTACTTTTTCTAACTTTTGAAAACTTTAATGAGATACTATCAAGCTATAGGCTTGAAGTGTGGAAACAAAGTTAGAGATTTTAGAAAGAGGCTTTCTAAAAACAACGTTAGTAATATAACAGCTAAAAAGATAAACTTTAAACAAATATAAACAACCATACACTAAGCAGCAAAAGTAATACGAGATAAGAGATAAGAAGATATTACACAGATTTTTATTGGTTCAACCAACCTGCCTATCCAGTTCTCAACCACGTTGAGTTTCACTAACACCTTTCTCAAAAAAGAAAACGGATAATCTTTACAATAGCCTTCCCAAGCTCTCACCAATGACCAGGACAACCCTACTATCACAAACTAAGTAGTTATTCACCAACCTCTTCAAGCTGAACCAAGTAGTCTTTGACCAACTCTCTAAGAGTAGTCTTTAACCATCCTCCTAAGTTAAACTATGACCAGAAATCAACTTTACTGTCATGTTACAAAGAGTCTTTGACTAGCCTCTCCAAGCTAAGCTCACACCAATCACTATTGGATCGAGGATACAAATGTTTGTGTTTGGGTTTGCAACTCAAACTAACCTACACTCAAGTTTCCTTAAGATATACAGAGAAGAACCTGGGATAACTTGAGTGACTTCTTTCTAGAATTTCCTAGGAAGATTGTATAAGCTATTACGAATGTAGAAAGAAAATGTTTACAACCAAAGGAAACAGATTATAAGATGTAATGAACTTTATAAGAGATGAGGAGAAAATTTCAGAGTTTCAGGACTTATGAAGCGTCAGTCTCTTTTCCTTTGACAGACAACATCTCTATTTATAGATGGTCTTCATTTTTTACCTTTACCTTTACCTTTGATCAGTTCAAGTGACACATTTTGATCATCTAATTCGTTTGAAAAGCTTAGAGGAGTAGCATGACTTTTGTCAGAAGTTGTAGAAGCCATTGTAAAGTTGAAGTTTTTAAACCCTTTCAAAAACTACTTTTTTACTTTTTGATCATGGTTTTTGAACTCTTCCTTATAGAAGCTAGGATAGTTAACCAACTTGGCGAGAGATAACGTGCTAGTCTAGTGAATTTGAATTTAAATTTGAAATTCAAATTTTCCCTACTTTTTTAGTAAAGTTCAGTGTTTCATTGTAAAGTGAACTTTCTAATGCACGGTATAGTTCCTTGATAAAATTTTGGTCTTCTTGTCTTCATCAAAGCTTTTTATTGATAAAAAGATTGCGAACATGATGATTGAATATTGTAGAACATGTTGCCTTTAGAGTTTGATTGATATCTTCATTTTAAACGTACTTTTGAAGTGGTGCTACTTTATGAAGTCCTAAAGCTTGGCTTCTTGTACCTGGATGATTTTCTTCAATTTGTTAGGCATGTATATGCTCAAAATACAATATAATTATCACTTCCATTTGATTCTCATATCTTTAAATGAGATAAAATATGTTTGCACATGTAAAGTGAAATTATTTACGTTTAATGGAGCTATGTTATGCTAACGAAGAACCGTTGCTATTTCAAGAAACTTAAGGTAGACATCAGTTATTCTTCAAAATATTTTCTTTAAATTGGTTTTATTGTCATTCAAAACATATTATATTCAATCTTTCTGTAGAGTTCTAGAGCTAACAATCTCCCCTTTTTTATAATGATAAACCAATTTTGAAGAAAATCCTTTGAAGAGATATTAAAAGAAAATAATACAAAAAATATAGCATGATAAATAATATTCTTTCATTTCATCATATGATATGATTTTCAAGAAGTTCTTTTCTTAAGGCATGATATGAATAAGATAAAAAATGATTTATAGCCTTAAGTGACTTAATCATAGCTATTTTGATTGTGAACGAAGTTTCTAGATTACTCAAGTACTTTGAGAGGTATCAGTAGTATAGAAAGAGATATAATCGTTTAAGCCCTTTTAACAAAGACATCTTGACTTTCAGTCATTAAAAACTTTATGAAAATATACGTGCTTGAATAATAGACATGTAACACTTGTGATATTTCATCTTGATTAATTTCCTTATTTAGCATATCTTTACCCAAACATATTTTTGGAACAAATGCTCATGTAAAAGTAACGCATTTGAGCAAGAAAGAAAATAGATGTAGCTTCTGACACTCATAGAAACCTCAAACTAGTATCGTTAGCATATGCGGCAAGAGGTTTCTAAAGCTCAATAGGGACTAATCCTAAATAAAACAGAGCAAAAGCAATTTTGAGCTTGTATTGAGTTATGAAACTTTTCTCATAAGTACCATAATATGTGATTTTGTAAAGCAAAGCTTAAAAACAACTTTCACATATGCTTGCATAAGGATATATATATATATATATATATATATATGAGAGAGAGAAGAGAGAACATAACATGTATAGAGCATTAAGCAATATGTTCCATAGCTTGAGCATAAGTAGGAAACATTAATGTAATGAGATGTAATAAGCAGGAAAAATCACTCATTCATCAGCATAGAATGATTGATCAGTAAGCAAGAATATATATATATATATATATATATATATATATATATATATATATATATATATATATATATATATATATATATCCAAGCAAGCAAAACTATAAAAAGATGTATCAAAGCATAAAGAGCTATCAAAGTAGTTGGGGTAAAAAAAAGATTATAATACTTGAATAATAAAAAATACCCTGATCATAAAAATAGCAATAACAAAAACAAAATATATATATATATAGATGCACAAAACAATCTCTGAGTGGCTCCCCTCTGTACTACCCCTAATTTTCTCAGCATAATATTTTCTTCTCTTTTCTTTTCCCCCTTTTGACATCAGCAAAATGGAGGTGTGCTGGAAACTAGGAACACCATCATCAGCCTCAACTCCTTAACTCTTGAAGAATTCATCAGAAGAGCTTCATGTCTTCGTGATAAAGCTTCCATTTGATCTAGCCAGTTGTTGATAAGGTGTTGCTCTCAGTAGTACTTTCACTTCCTTGAAGCTTGGTTGTACCCTTATCCCATAGTGTGGGTTGGCTTGATGAGGGATCAGCATTCTAAGCCTAAGATGGTCTGGTGCAGTTGGAGTAGTTAGTAACATCGACTTGAGGAGAGCTTGTCTCAGGTATTTCATTTGATGTCTTAGAACCAGATTTTAAAGAGATTCCGAAGTAGAAGACTCTGAGCTTGTCTCTTTCTAGAATCTAAGGCCATGCATGATTTACAAGGATTTCCCTTATTTCTTCTAATTATTTTAGGCCTTTTACTCTCATCAGAACTATCTTCAAGAAGAATGATTTTTCTTTTCTTCCTTTTACCTTGGAGTCTACAGGAGCCTTTTCTATGGCAGCATCTATTCTCAGGCTTTGTCTTCTGACATCTATTGAGGAGCACCAGTAGGTTTCTTTAGTGGCCTGAAGAGTTGACAGTATCTTCCATGTACTCGTACCACTCGTTTGTTAATGGATAGTGTAAGTGTTCAAAGATCCTTGTCAACAGGATCCCATAAGGAACGGCATTTCTCCTCTTTTTTGAGAGATGGCACTCAACATGTAATCAAAGATTAGTCTGGGCAAGTTTCCCTTCCTTTTAGCCAACAAATAGAATAGTAACATGCAGTCCATTCCTACCAGGATGTGTGCTTCCTAGGAAGTAGAAAGAACTAAACAAGGGTGAAAACCTAGCTAGCCCTAGTGTTTAACATGGCTGTTGTTATCTCACTCGGTGAGTGTCCAGGGAATTTATTAGACATATAGAGACCTCCTCTATGAGACTCCAAGAGTCATAAACTAATTCTCATCTGACGAGCATATGAGTCTTTGGTCAGGGGCATTAATGATGTTGGAGAGGTTTGGTATGCTTAGCTCCAAGTCAAATCCTTTGATATAGGAAGTTAGCATTGAGTTCTGATACTTGTACCAATTGGGAATAGAAGGCAGGAACCATCCCTGAATAACCAATTGGAGAAGCTTAAGAACCATTCTTATCCTTGGAAAGAGATAACCTCTAATAGGACAAGAACATGAACCACCAATTCCTGAAGCTTTTTCCTAGGAGGTCAGGCCACTATGAAAAGCTGTATCATAATGTTGCTAATGATGAGGTTCATCAAATATGAGAAGTGTTCCCATGTCAGCAATGCGACGGAGCAAAATTTTGCTCCAGCCATTTTAGGGTTGTGTATATGAAAAAAGAGCAAGAAAAGGTTGAAACTTGAATGGATTGAAGGGTGAAGGTTTGTAAGAAAGTGAGTGGTTTTGATTTGTGGGAATGAAGGTTTGAGAAGAGAGAAGACGAAATGGTTGAGGAAGCATATGGTAGAATGTGAAGGTAAAAAGGTGACGTGCGAGAAGTATGAGGTTATTTAAGTGATGGGACGTGACATGGCTGAAGGTGAAGAGATGTGGAGAGAGAAACCAAGAAGAATGGGAATTATCTCGCCTTTTTTTCATCTTTCAGAAAGAGTGATTTGACATTTGAGATGACTTTCTAAAGGTGTTACTTTCTAAGCTTTAGCTTCCACTTTCTGACCCTTCAGGGTCTCACCAAATTTTTCACCATTTACTCATCTTCATATGTTGAGCTTTATGAGACCAAATATACCCCATTTTCTGAACCTTAACCCTTCTTCTGATCAACCTATATACTCTCTGAGTTGAAATTCTGAACTTCCCTTTGATCTATGATCTTGCAAACTAAGAGTTCCAGATATGTTTTTGTATGAATGCTTATGCAGATTTAAACACCTTTAAGTTTAAAAGCCTTTTCAAAACACAAAAATGATCTTCATTAATGGCTTTGTAAACATTTCTAATACTTAGTCTTCAGTATTCACAAATATTAACTCAACGTCACTTTTCTAAACATGATCCCATATAAAATGTTGTTTAACATCAATGTGCTTGGATCTAGAATGTTGGATAGGATTCTTAGTAAGATTAATAGCACTGGTATTATCACAAAGATAGGAATTTTGGAATACCTCAAGCAATAATCTTCTAGCTAGTTCCTTATCCACAGGATCTGGGTGCGCAGGAAACAGCTACATATTCAGCTTCACAGTAGAGAGTGCAATGGTATTTTGCTTTTTGCACTACCAATGATTAAGCTTTTTCTCTCTATTCTATCTCTAGCAAAATCAGCATCATAGTAACCTACAATCTCACATGATGTACCTTTCTTGTACCATAAGCCAAGATTAGTAGTACGAAATAGATATCTAAAAATTATTTTAATAGCATTTAAGTGTGATTGCTTTGGGTTAGATTGAAATCTAGTACAAATTCCCACACTTAGTTGAATGTTTGGTCTACTAGCTATAAGATACAGAAGTAAGCTCATCATTCCTCAATTATTACTTTCTAATACCTTTTTGCCATTCTCATCAGAATCAATGATTTGAGATGGAAACATGGGGGTACTTATAGGTTTAGCTTGTTCCATATTAAACTTCTTTAAAAGTTCTTTGTATATTTTTCTTGATGGATCAAGGTTCCATCTTTTTGTTGTTTTATTTGCAAACCCAGGAAAAATGTGAGTTCACCTATGATGCTCATCTTAAATTTACTTTGCATCAATTTAGAAAACTTTTCAGAGAGAATAATCAAAGGCGCCAAATATAATGTCATCAACATATATTTGAACTATCAAAAAGTGATTATATTGTTCAAGAGTAAAAAGAGTAGTGTCAGCATTATCTCTCTTGAACCCATTCTTCAACAAAACTCTAGTCTTTATACCAAGCTCGAGGAGCTTATTTTAGACCATAGAGAGCCTTTGTTAGCTTGAAGACATGGTTGCGAAGGTCTTCATTCTCAAAACCAGGTGATTACTTCACATATACTTCCTAGAGAATCTATTTAGGAATGCAGACTTAACATCTATTTGGTAAAGAATGAATCCCTTGGAAGCAAAAAGTAAATAGCATTCTGATGGCTTCGAGCCTAGCTACTAGTGCAAAGGTTTCTTCATAATCAATTCCCTCTTGTTGATTATAACCTTGTGTAACCAATCTTGCTTCGTTTCGAGTAACTTTGCTAGCTTCATCAAGCTTATTCCTGAATACCTACTTTGTACCAATGATAGTCTTTCCTTTCAATCTTTCAACAAGTGTCCAGTCCAACTTTGCTCTTCTCCAACTGATTTAGCTCTTCTTGCATAGCATCCATCTAAATTTTATCATTCAAAGCTTCTTCAATGCATTCAGGTTCAATGGTGGAGATGAAAGCATAGTTTGACATATTTCTAAGGGATGATCTAGTTCTTACACCTTTGAAAATGTCTCCAAGAACTCTGTTATGAGAAACTGCCTTTAAATCATAAACTCCTTTGTAGTTTTTGTGGCTTTGAGGTTCTTCAGCTTCTCCTTTATCTTCAAATTGCTTTTTTTCATGTTTAGAAATACTACTTTTGGATTACTTTGGAATTCTGAAAGCTTTCTGAAGTCCCATTTTTCTAGAGTTTACTTTCTAAGGGTCTGACTTTCATCTGCTTGCTTTCAAAAGCTTCCTTGATACTCAATTCCTCAAGACTTTCCTCCAGTTCTTTGAGACCATTAGCAAAGTCCTTCTTAAGCTCCTTGAACTTGATGTGAATTATCTCTTCAACGCATAACATTCTCTTATTGTACACTCTGTAAGCTTTAGAGACAGAAGAGTAACATAAGAAAATGCCATCATCAGACTTGGAATCAAACTCTTCAAGTTTGTCACTGGTGTTAAGGATAAAGCATAATGAGCCAAAGATGTGGAAATATGAAATATTGGGTTTTCGATCTTCCATAGCTCATAGGAGTCTCTTGATGATAGGCTTAGAAAGATTCTATTTTGTATATAGCATGAGATATTTAAAGTCTGTCCCAAAACCTTTTGATAAACTGCTTTCTAAAAGCATTATCCTGGCCATCTCCTGCAAGCTTCTATTTTTCCTTTCAGGAACCCCATTTTGCTAAGGAGTTCTAGGTGTAAAAACTTGGTGAAAGATGGCATGTTTTGCACATAACACTTCGAAAACATGATTTTCAAATTCTTCTCCATGATAGGATTTGACAGATATGATTTGAGAATCTTCTTCTATGTAAACACATTTTGCAAAAACTTTGAATTCTCTCGACCACCTCATCCTTAGAAGCTAGGAAGATAACCTAGGTAAATCTAGAGTAGTCATCCACTATGACAAGGCAATATCTCTTCCTGGCAAGACTTGAGTCTTGGTTAGTCCAAAGAGATCTATTTGTAAAAGCTCAAGTGGTCTAATGGTTGAAACCACATGTTTGTTATGGAAAGAAGCTTCGGTTTGCTTACCCTTCTTACAAAAATCACAAGTTGAATCCTTGTTAAATCTGCTCTTTGGTAGGCCTTTAACTAGCTCTTTCTGAGAAAGCTCAAAAATAAGTTTCATATGAGCATGCCCAAGCTTCTTATACCACAACCACTTTTCATCCATGAAGGATGTGAGACATTTACATCTTGATCCCGTAGGTCATCCAAGAATAACATATACATGTTATCAAACCTTTTACTAGACAGAATAACCTGTCCAAAGAAGGGACTTACTATCTTGCATGCATGAGCATTAAAAACAATATTAAAGCCTTGGTCATAGAACTATTGATACTTAACAAGTTATGAGCCAGACCATCAACAAACAGCACATTAGAAATTTGGTGAGAATTATCCTATCAACATTTCCTATGCCCGTGACCTTGGCCTTACCTCCATCAGGAAACTTTATTGATCTAGAATTTTTGGGTCGGAGATTCTTGAACTATCTTCTAGATCTGGACATGTGCCTAGAACAGCCACTGTTTATGTACCACTTATTGTTAGGTTCCACATGGATTCCTAGGCAAACTTGCAACAAATAGTTTTTATTTTAGATACCCAAACTTTTTTGGGTCCTTTTGGGTTAGTCTTTTAGGAGGAAGGTTTTCCAACCATTTTAATAAACTTCTTTCTCATGAGCCATTTATCAGGTGGATGTTCCTTCTTAAAGCATAAAGTACAAGAAGTCTTGTTCTTTGTAACATCTTCCCAAGTACAACCTCATCCTTAAGTCATGGCATCATACTTGAGAGTTGTTACTTCCTAATTAGCGGACCTTTATTAAATATCTATAGCAAGATCGATCGCTTTGTGAAGTAAGTAAGTGTAATTCTATTAAAATGTATAACGAAGAACCAAAACATTTATTTAAATACATAATTAAGTACAAAAGGAAGCTCTTGTAAGAGGTTTAACACAATATGTTCACTGTTTCATTTAAATACATACAACTCCAACTAAGCACAATAAAGTAAAAACATTAACTAATAAGTACTACGATTCGAGTTTTTCAAGTTGCAACTCATCGTTTTCTGATCAACCTGAGGCGACACGGGAACACAAAAACATAGGGTGAGAATTACATAATTCTCAATAGGCAACTCCAGTTACACCATCATAATGTCATTGTCATCGCCCCAACCACTTCAGTTTATTAAGAAAATGTGAGCATGCAACATATATCAAAGATTCATTTTAACGTTCAAAAACCATTCTTCCGAAGTGGGTTTCTTTTAATATTTCATCACTTAAAGCATATATCTCATAATGTTCCAAAAATTACTAAATTTCACAAGGCAGCAATTCAGACTAACCTAGTATGCCTATGATAACCATAGTGAAATTATCCCTAAGTGACATGTATTCACTTATGGCCATGAAGTCAAATCAGTGCATTTTCTCTTTTCATTGATATAGGAAACTTAGTTATACCCAACGGCTATTTGTCATGGATAATTTCCACAATAAATATTTTATGCCAAATGGTATTTGTAGTGGATTACACCACAAGGGAAATAGCTGATTAGGACGAGCTTAGTCCTATATGTGATCATCGAACTTCATTTTTTTTCATTTTTGAATCACACACAGATCTATTCCTAGCGATACATCTACTGACTATAAATTTGGGGAGTTCCTCTTTTCTATTTCCTTCCCTCATTCAACCTAATTCTTGTTTGTTTTGTCCATATGTCAGAACATGCACAAGTAAAGTTTGTACATTCTCTTTTCTTTTTTCAAATGCACACATAAAGCACATAAAGACATTCATTCACAATTAAATTTCAAGTATGCCTCATAAACCACTCTTCAATTCCTCAGCATGCATTTATGTGTCACAAGTTACATGGCCAAACATTTAATATCAAGTACTTTTCTCTTTCCTCAAGGCATGCATAAACCATATATATGCATTCATGTACAATGTAATCATTTTTCTTTTCTCATAAATCAATAATTAGAGTTCATAGTGTAATGCCCCGATTTCTCCTGTTAGAGTACAAATGACCGAAATGCCCCTGAGGTCATTTTTACCCAGAAATTCGAGGACAGTTGCCGCAACCCTCGAATGGGTCAACTCGATGTTTGAAGGGGATTATGCTGTTATGAATGATACCCGAGGAGAGAACCTCGTTCTAAACTTCCTCAAAATGACCAAAATACCCCTGCTGTCTTACACGAAAAGGTGCCGTTTGAGCCCAAACTTTTCCAGGAAGTTTAGAATGATGTTTATGAGCAATGTTTGATGTTTAGTCGGCCCGAAAGTCCCGGGCAGTTTTAGCACAAAATTACCATTTTGCCCCTAGAACAGTGTACAGTAAGCCTAATGACGCAATTAAGCAAACCTAAGCAATATTAGGCTCTAATCGAAGATTAATTTATTTTGATAATTAATCTAGAGTCAAAATAATTTATTAAGGTTAATTAGAACCTAAGATTGCTTAGATAAACTCTAATTGTATTCTTTAAATTCAAGATTCCTAGTCATGGAATCTTGAATAGTATTTTCTCTCCAATTCCTTAAATTAAGGAATTGAGCCATACCTCATTTGACCAAAAGAATTATTTTAAATTACTAATCTAATAAGATTACCCTCCTAATCAAGTCTTGAACCACCTTAATTAACCATTTTCTCACCTAAACACTTGCTTACAAACTCCTAATCAAAAGCCTAATCATAGAAACACTTAAACACATCCTTAAACCACAATTACATGAACAAAAATCCCTTCCCCTTGGCTGATGTGTTGACCGAAAATCCCCCCTAAAAATGGTGCCACATGTTGATTTTTGATGCACTCCAAGCCCATGCCTTAGGCCATGCTTTGCCCATACCTTGCCCATGCTTCCAACCATGCTTGCCATGCCTAAGCCCATGCTTTTGTAAGAGATATTTTCCTCCTCCCTTGACCTTGAAAATCCATCAGCCATTCCCTCCCAAATCAGCCAACATGTCTCATTTTTCTATAAATACCAAGCCTTGATGAACCTTGTCACACTTTGGTTCACTTGGTAAGTTCACACTTCTTGCAAATTCTCTCATTTCCTCTCAAATTCCCTCAACTTGGCTGATTTCTTCCTCAAGACTCCAAGAGGATTTCCTTCTCCTTCCATCAAGAAAACAAAGCTTTCTTACATCTCTTCAAGACTTCTTAAGGTAGGGGTTAAGTTTTGATGATTTTTGTTTGTGTTCTTCAAGAAAGTTCTAGTTTTTCTCTTGGTTTCAAACTCCTTTCCCTTCCTCTTTCTTTTTCGGCCAAGAGGCCTTTTTACAAAAAGAATGTGAGCTTGATGATGAGGTTTCAAGATAATGACTTGTTGTTGTCATGTGAGAAACCTCTAAAGCTTGAAACAACTTGGTCTTGGACCATACATGCTTGGATTTCCTTTCTTTTCTTGGCTTAAGTTTCGTTTTCCTCTTCCTCTTTTCCTTAAGGATTTTTGTTTTTCTTCCTTGGATTTGAACAAAGTTTGTAAAATATGTCTAGTAGATCACAAAAGTTTTGTTAAGAAAGTTAATCTCATGATTTCAAAGAGCTCTAAGCTTACCCTTGCCAACCTTAAAGTTGGTCGGCCGTTCTAAGAATTTTACTCTAGATTGAAGCCTATGAGCAATAAAATAAAGAATATGACTTAGTTCTTGTAGTTTTGTTTAGACAAAGTGATGAACTTTGGGTCCATTTCCTTAAGCTTGATGATGAGTTCAAACCTTAAGATTTGAAGTCTAGGTGCTAAGAACTCTAAAGCTTGCCTTATGATACATAATGGGTTGAGGTTTATGTTCCTCTAAAAGTCTTGCAAGAGCTCTAGCTAAGATAAAAACAAGATGCATTCATGTTTAAATTTATGTCTTGCATCTCATGTTTATTTTGATGCTATCACTAATTTCACAAGAGTAAATGAATGAACTTGCATTACCATATTTAAATTCCCAAGCTTGCATTTCATGTTTATATTTCAAGTCATCACTTAATCCTTAAAGATAATAATGAAGTTGCATCTCATATTTATTTTATGCTCTCACTTTACTTTCTAATGAAGAGTAAAATAAAGTGCATGGCATGTTTAAGATTATGTCATCACCTAAATACTCTAGAGCTCAAAGACTTGCCCTAAGTATCCTAAAAAGGAAACTCCATTCAAAAAGAAATGGATGAGTTTTGGTATGATCCAATAATGGTTTGATTTTGTAAAATACATGAATGATTTCAAGAAAATGTTGGAAAACTGTTTTATGAGGTCTCAAGATGTTTAAAATAGTTTGGAATGTGTCAAAATCATGTTTTCTCAATTTCCGAGGTTCTGTAATCGATTACCACCCATGTAATCGATTACCAGAAGGTTTTGAAGAACTTTTGGTTTTGGTAATCAATTACCAGAGGCAGTGTAATCGATTACCAAGGCTTTTTCATGCCCAGAACCTGTTTGGAAACCATGTAATCGATTACATTATAATGTAATCGATTACCTATGTTCTTTATTTTTAAAGATTTAACCTAAGTAATCGATTACCATTATATGTAATCGATTACTGTTTTGAAACCCAGAATGAATTGAGCTCTGGTAATAATCGATTACTAGGAACATGTAATCGATTACCAGAACACCTTTTGTTTCCCAGAATGAATTGAGCTCCTGGTAATCGATTACTAGGAACATGTAATCGATTACCAGAACACCTTTTGTTTCCGAAACATCCCAAGAGAAAACTAGTAACTTATATGCATTTCAACCCAAGAGATTATGTGATCTTATGGGTTCATGATTTCGGTTCTATGTTTGGCCACTGTATAAATGCTGTTCTAAGGTGTTAAATGTGTAAAATTATGTTGAGTGAAGCAAGGATCGATTTAGAAAAGTTAGTAAAGAATAAGTAAGTTAAAAAGGGATTTGAGATGAGAATTCTAGAACACCTTAATACAAAGAAGTGCAAATCTGTTCTAGCATAATTAATTCAAGGATAAATGATTCATAATTAGTAAGACATGTACAAGATCCCTTCATAAATGATTAGGTGCAATTTCTAAGTTTAAGATGATGATAAGAGATCTAAAGTGGTTTATAACTTAGAGAACATGCCTAGGAATCCCTCATAATTGATCTAAGAATTAATTATGGAGCCTTAGGCGAAGATGGATCTTAAAAGGGTCACAAATGGAGATTTTAGAGCCCCTTAAGCATGTGATATTTTCTCCCTTTTATGATAAGTGCTGATTGAAATTTTGATGGGTTCAAATCTTAGAGAAAAGTTTAAGTGCCAACCCCTTGAGGGTAATAAAATGCAAATACAAGTTTAAAGCCCGTAAGGGTCAAAGCATAAGATACTATGAGATAGGTGGACGAGAGAGTATGATTATGATGATGAACCTCGTGCACACTTATGATGATGTGATTATGTTAGTTCCTTGAGCATGAAACTTTATGTGCCAAATTTGATATGGTGATATGATGAAATGTTGTGTTTGAGATGCATAATGTTTCAAAGATATGAATGAAATTGAGAAATATGCTCATGTGAACTAGAAAGTTATTGCAATGAGAAAGTTCCATGAAAATGATGCATGTGACTGAGATTATGTGGCATGACTCAAATTTGAGGAAATTCGGAGAGTAGTGTTATGCCGCCGAATTTCCGTCAAATTTGAGGAACAAAAAGAAAGTTTTTGAGAAATATGAAGTTTAAAGTTATATGCCGAGACGCATTTCTCCTACTGAGGAGAAAGTAAACCGTGGGGGTATGGACGTCGAGCCATACCGAGCGGACAAAGTCGTCTCTTAAGCCGATGCGTTTCGAAGAATGAAAGTATATGATGTTTAAAGTGACACACCGAGACGTACTTCTCCTGCTCCGTGAGGAGAAGGTAAAACCGTGAGGGCATAGACATTAGCCTGCCAAAGCGGACAAAGTCGCTGGTCTTAACCAGTCGATGCGTTTCGAAGAAGGAAAAAGTCCCATGATGGGTGATCCTTAGGCCCCCTACCCGTACTCTGGAGTCGGGATTATGATGATTATGATTATGTTTATGATTCGCTTATCAAGAGGATAAGTAAGAACTAGTGACGACTAGTTAAGGTATGAGCTCATAGCCTAGTTTAAGGGGTGCGGTTACTATATTATTGGTGTCACAAGTATGAGAAAAGGAAAGATGTTCAAAGAGAAGTTTCATGCCACTCAAATGTTGTTTGAATTATTGTTTGATTTACCTAAAGTGCTGCCATGCATCCATGAAATATTATGTTGCATACATGCATTAAGAATCATTATAAAAGACATGGACCTTGGATAAATACCTTTGTGAAAACCTCATAATGAACTTATGCATGCTTAACCTTTTCATAATAAACCCAAGGTTCCTGGGACGTAAACGATGACACTAGGATAGAGGACTTCCTACTGAGATTCTTTAGCAAGAATTCTCACCCTTCTCTCTGTTTCTTTCCGTTACGTCTTCAGATATCGATGGCGTCGTTCGTGATTTTTGTTGACGCACCCGTGGGAGCTGCACTTGATCCAGCATCAGCCTACCACTTCGAGGGTCGTTGTGCTATACGCATTTTTGCATATGTGGGACGTCCGTTTGCCTTTCCAGTCTCCAGCTACAATTCACCCGACCTCCCCTTTGGCGACGATATGATTTTTGAGAGGACGCGACCCCGACGGAGAACCGTCGAGCCCGTTCGGCATCTTCACGGCAAGGCTACCCCGAGTACGTGCCTCGCCCGAGACGTTCGGAGACCGACCCATCAGAGGATCTTCCTTCTCATCCTTCTCGGAGGGTTCCGCTCCTGCCGTACCCATGGATATTGGGATGGGTAGCGAGGAGACGGTGACACAGCGGAGGTTAGCACGACATCGAGATGCGCCCATCGTGTCGGCATGCTCGCCATCCTTCCGCCTCACACATCCGAGGAGCTTGCCCAGTTCATTGGATATGTGCCACCGAGGGATGGGTAGGAGCGTCATCCATGGCTCGAGGGAGGGAGAGTCTTAGTTGGGTGTTTATCTTTTGGGGTTGTTCCATGTATTCGTTATCATGTTTCTTATTTTATGTTATTGTCCTGCAAGCTCTCCCACTAGTATGGGTAAGACTTTATGTTTCTTGTTATATTTCTATTGTGATGTACTAAACTATATTATCTAATGTGATGAGGAATGATGTTTATGATGGATGTGTTCTTTAATGCTTATGTTCTGTATGTTTTATTTATTCTTCGCTTCACGTTGTATATGTTACGCGCAAAGGCTCGCACTTTGTTTTATATGAATCATTTCAAAAAAAATTTACCTATTTTCGCTAAGTATTTTGTAAATGAATTTAAAGAGAAGTAATAACTAATAATTAGTCTTGATACGTCCTAGGCGTATTGGGGTTAAATATTAGGATGTTACACATAGTATGCCTTCATTCACATCCTAGTTGAATTACAAGTCATCATAGTACTAAATCAACATTTGTAATTCAGTTTCCAGGCATATTGGCAGAATTCTTGCTTAAGTAGCAAAATTTATTTTCCCTACCAGCTGGTTGATTCAAAGGCCACCAAAATTCTCCATGACACTTCAATGTGTCTAGGAGACCCTGAAATGTCAAGGCAACAGAGCTCTTTTACTTTTTTAGTAAATTGTACAAATTTAGTGGAGGGACCACCAATTCACACCAGACCGGTTCTCCTAATTTTACCTTAGCAAATGATTGAAATAACTCACAATAAAATTTATGAGGACACTTCAATATGTTATTAACTTCGGATAAAAATTTCAAGGCTCATTCAATTATTTGCTAGGTAATAAAATTGGATAACTTTATTGCTCTAGTTTCTACATTTCAGGCAGCATCTATACAATTTCGGTTACTGATTTTTAAGTTAACCCAAAATTAGAACCCAAGAAAATTTATAGGACTATTCCAAGATGTTAACTTGGGCATATAATTTTTTTAACTAATGAAAATGACTACAACATGCCCAGAAAAATCGTGATCATACACTGCCAAGAAAACCCAAAAATCCAACAAGTATCACTCAACATCTTTTTGATAAAAGTGGTTTTTTATCATGATCCAGATATACTACCAAAATTAACACATCAATATCAACATAATATCAATCAATATAAATAAAAATTTCAGACCTAGCTCAACCCAAAACAGATCATAAAAATTTGACAAGGAAAGACAACAAAAACCCTAGTTTGAGTGTCTTAATGGCTCATTGGTCCCAAGATGCTTTAAGATTGTCTTCTTGCTCCCCAAAGCTCCCCAAATCAATCGAAACTCCTTCTTAACTCAGTGAGGGCAAAGTAGCAAGGTAAGGTTTGATGAGGAATAGAGAATTTGTTTGGTTAGATTTGTAGGTATTAAAGTGTAGAACAAGTTTTATAAAGGAATTTTGGAGTTTTAACAACTCTAGCTTAGGGTTTATGGACTTAGAAATCAAAGTGAAGCTCAAGAAGGTGCAAATGGTGGCTGGTTCTTCTCTCCCCCTTGCTGGCCGAAAATGAGGCTTGAAAAAGAAGGATTTGGCTTCTTGAAGAAGATTTGAACTTGTGTTGATCATATAATAAATGCATGAAGATATTATGCAATAAAGCAAAATGGATGGCTAAGATTTAATCTTGGATTCCAAGATTAAATCTTGGCCTTCCACATGTCCTAAATAGGTGGATATTATCCATTGGTGATGATGGAATATCCCTCGGTGTTAAAAATTACACACCGAAATTTCTCCGAACGGGTAAACACCATACCCGATAAAATCGATACTACTGAAAATTAATTCTAAGTATAAAATTATCATTCCCACCTATTTCTAACCTTATTCCCATGTTTCCCTAATTTTGAGCACCTCAAGGCCCCAATCTAGGGTTTAACTCCTGGGGCTTGGAGGTTACTATTCATCCTCAGAATTTTTTTTTTTAACACGTCCATTGGCCACCCTCATCATTGCACAACTGTAGAATTTTGAAATTACGATTAATAAAGGTCAAATTAATTTTTAAATAATTTTTAGGGTGTTACATTAATGTAATGTCTGGGACGAGGTAGGAGTGATCGCCAGAAAAGCAGACAAGGAGCGACTCTTGCCTCCAAACAGAGGTACATGAATGACCCAATTACACACCTAAATGAGAGGATCCTAAGTTCTATAGGTATGGGACTATACAGTTAAGGAGGGATTATATAAATTGATTAGTACTACCTATGCTACAAAGATGCATCTTTCTTTGGTAACCCATCACGAAGAACTCCATTAAGCGTGCTTGACTTGGGGTAATTTTGGATGGGTGAACTCTGGGAAGTTTTCTAAGAAGCATGTGAGTGAGGACAAAACGCGCTGAAAAGACCCGTGTTGGTTTGTGGGCAGTTGTCAATGTCAATCCATAAAGCGAGGGAATGTTACAAATGGTATCAGAGCCTACACCTCTTCCAGTACGGTGTGGTTCGGGGATGAACCAAAAAAGCTGGTGGGCATGTAATGCCCTTGGATGAGGCAGGTAGTGATCGCCGGATGAGAAGACACGACAAGAGCGGCTCCTGCCTCCAAGTGGAGGGGTACATGAATGAATCAATTACACACCCAAATGAGAGGGATCCTAGTCTTATAGGCATGAGACTATACAGTTAAGAAGGCTTATATGAATTGATTGGTACTACCTTTGCCACAAATATGCATCTTTCTTTTCTATAGCCCATCATGAAAGAACTCCACAATTAAGCGTGCTTGACTTAGGGTAATTTTGGGATGGGTGACCTCCTAGGAAGTTTTCCCAGGAAGCATGTGAATGAGGACAAAGCGTGCTAAAAAGACCCGTGTTGGTTTGTGGGAACAGTGTCAATCCATAAAGTAGCAGGGATGTTACATTCTTCACTTTCTTAAGCTCAGTTGGCTTTCCTTTCTCCTCTATTTCTCTTCATATCCCAACCCAGCCTTTTGAAAATATGGCCTCTAACCTCCAAGCATTAGATCAAGGTTCTTTGAACCATTTACCATTTTTTCAAGATCAGATTTAAGAAGCTTTGAAGTACTCTATAGTTCACAAATGATTTTCTAGTGTTTTCATTTTTACTCAGACTTTAGATTCTAAGGTATTATATTTTGCATTTAAAACTCTATTTTCTCCTTTTAATTCTCTTTTTCAAGCCTTATAGTCTCAGCTTTTGTTTTGGCCATTTCCAGTTCTAAAATAATTTTTTGATGTTTTTATCTTCAGGTTAAGATAGTGAGAGGAAAGAGTTTGAGAATCCTCAAGCAACTCTTCATATAGTACAGAAGTTCATCATAGGAAAGATTAAAGTCAAAGTTATTTACCTCAGGTTCACTTTATGATGAATAACCTACCATGAAGCATAGGTTTGCAACATCTAGCTTCTCCTAATCTTCTGATCTTTCTTTCTCTTCTTCTAATTCACTCCAAGTGGCCAACATGCCTTTCTTCATATGCACGAACTTCTTCTGTGGACCCTTGAGTTTAGGATATTCTAGTTTGAAGTGTCCCTTCTCTCCAGTTATAGTAGGTGACACTTTCTAGTTTTACTTTGCCTTTTCTATCCTTTCTAAAATTGATATCCCTTCTTCTTTTTATCTTGCCTCTCCAGGCTTTGGATATCTTCCTTACCAGCATGGAGAGCTCCTCTTCATCTTCTTCTTCTATCTCATCATCAGATTCTTCCTCTTCGTCAAGGTTTCAGTAGCTTTCATTTCCTTAGCTTTATTCGGCTTCTAATAGACAACTTCAAGGCTATGGATTTACTCTTCTTGATGGATTCACCATGGATTTCAGAGAGCATTACCTCATGAGTTTTAAGAGACCCAATGAGTGCATCCAGAGAGTTTGAAGGTCTTTAGCCTCAGGAATGGCTGTGACCTTAGGCAGCCACATGGCAAGGAGGCTTCTAAAGATTTTTCTAACCATTCCAGAGTTAAAGTATCTTTTGCCTAGTTCTTTTAGCTGGTTTATGATGTGTATAAATCTTGTGGTCATTTCATCGATATTTTCTTGATCTGCCATTTTGAACATCTCATATCAATGAACAAGCATGTTAATCTTAGTTTTTTTGACTTGATTAGTACCTTCGTACAACATGTCAATCTGTACCATATTTCCTTTCTGTGTCACAAGCAATGATTTTATCATATTCAACCTTACTTAGTGCACATGTGAGCAAGTATTTAGCTTTAGAGTTCAACTAAACTCTAGTTTTGTATTGCTTTGTCCACCTTTGGGGACTTCTCTTGATGTTGAAGGTGAATCATCGGTTCCTGGTATCTTTTCAGTTGGTACATAATCACCTCCTTGAATAATATCCTACAAATCAAGGCTTGTGTATTTTGTGAACAACTCCATTTGGTCTCTCTAGTAGACATAATCCCCACCATCAAAGAATGGCGTTCTATTGATGGAGTGTCCTTCTGCTATATGAATATTTTGTGTCATTTGTCCCTCGGATCTTTGTCCTCAACAATCGTTAGAGTGCTCAACCCCTTAGAGGCCAAGCTCTGATCCCACTTGTAGGTACAAAAGTGCACGAAAAAGGGGTTGAATCGTGCTTCGTTTTCCTTTTAATCTTTGTAACTTCTGAAAGCTTTAACGAGATACTATCAAGCTATAGGCTTGCAAGCGGAAACAAAGGTTGAAATTTCATAAAGAAACTTTCTAAAAACAATGTTAGTAACAGAATAGCTAAAAAGATAAACTTTAAGCAAATATAAATAACCATACACTAAGCAAAAAAGTAGATAAGAGAGAAAAAGATACTACACAAATATTTTTATATTGGTTTGACCAACCTACCTACATCCAATTCTCAACCTTGTTGAGTTTCACTGACACCTTTTTCAAACCAGAAAGAAATCAAATAGTCCTTACAATAGCCTTCCCAAGCTCTCACCAGTGACTAGTAGACAACTCTTCCTGTCATAAACCAAGTAGTTATTCACCAGCCTTTTCAAGCTAAACGAGTAGTTTTTGACCAGCCTTTCCTAGCTAAACCAGTAGTCTTTAACTAGCCTTTCCAAGCTAAACTTGACTAGTAAATCAACTTATTGTCGCATTGCAAGTAGTCTTTGACTAGCCTCTCCAAGCTAAGCTCACACTGATCATGACTGGATCGAGGATACAAAGGTTTGTGTTTGGGTTTGCAACTCAAACTAACTTAAACTCAAGTTTTCTTAGACGGCAGAGAAGAACCTGGGATAACTTGAATGGCTTCTTTCTAACGATTCTTCCTAGGAAGAGCGTATAAACTATGAGGAACTTAGAAAGAAGATTTTTATAGCCAAAGGAAACTGATTACAAGATGTAATGAACTTTACAAGAGATAAGGAGAAAATTTCTTAGAGTTTCAAGCACTTATGTAGCATCAGTCTCTTTCTTTTGAAAGCATAGCATCTCTATTTATAGATAGCCTTCATTTTTTACCATTGCCTTTGATCAGTTCTCCAAGTGACACATGTTGATCATCTAATTGTGTCTTGGAAATGTAGTCTAGAGGAGTAGCATGACTTTTGTCAAATCTGTTGTAGAAGCCATTGTAAAGTTGAGGTTTCTGATACCCTTTAGAAACTGCATTTTACTTTCTGATCATGGTTTCTAAACTCTTCTTTCTAAAAGATGGGATAGTTGACCAAGTTGGTAGAAGAAATTATGCGCCAATCTATCCTGGATTTGACTTAAAAGTTTGAAATTCAAATTTTCCCTCATTTTTCAGTAAAGTTCAACGTTTTACTATGAAGTGAACTTTCTAATGCACGATATCAGTTCCTTGATAAAATTTTGTCTTCCAATCTTCAATTAGAGCTTTTTGTTGATAAAAAAATTGCGAACATGATGATTGAATATTGTAGAACATGTTGGCTTCAGAGTTTGATTGATATCTTCATTTTAGACGTACTTTCTAAAGTCCAGTGCTTCTTTCTGAAGTCCTGAAAATTAGTTTCTTATACTAGATAATTTTCTTCAATCTGTTAGGCATATATATGCTCAAAATATGACATAATTATCACTTCTATTTAATTCCATATCTCGAAATGAGATAAAATATGTTTGCACATATAAAGTGAAATTATTTACGTTTAATGGAGCTATGTTATGCTAATGAAAGAATCTGTTTGCTATCAATGATTCTTCAAAATATTTTCTTTACATTAGTTTTGTTGTCATTCAAAACATATTATCTTCAAGCTTTCTATAGGGTTTTGGAGCTAACAATTTGTTCATATACTTTAGTTATTAATAGAAAAAAACTAGACCTTAAAGAAAGTTGTTGTTTTTTTTTAGGTTATAAAAGTTGTGAAAATGTTTGTCTTTTATGATATTACTTCTAGAGAAATTTTTGTCTCTAGAAATCTGGCCTTTTATGAAAATGTATTTTCATTCAAGATTACTTCTTGTGCTAATAATGATAACTTCGTTACACTAATGACTACTCCTAATGTCTACCTAAGATATGCTTGGTTTCTTATTCTACATATCATAATCCACAACCCCCTACACATGAATCTAACCCTGATTCTACAACTGCTATTAAAAATTATAATAATTCAATATGATATGCCTTCCATTCCTCAACCCACCAATGACCCATCCTCCTCTCTTGGCATAATCAAAAACACGCCTTGACCAGTTCCTAGAAAGCCTACCTAAGGTGGATAACCTAATTCTTATCTCATGATATTCATTACAACATCGCTTCTTTAACTACATATTAGATCTAGTCTTTTCCATTAACCCTCTATCCAATTTCAAATTAAAATTTGATTTTTAATAAGAAAAGGGTCATGGATACTGATGAAATATAGACCTTGGCTCAAATTGGGACATGGAAATTTGTTGATCTCCCTGCTAGAAAGCAACTAGCCAGTTGCAAATGGATTTATAAAATCAAGTGTAAAGTTGATTGAACAATAGAAATATATAAGAAAGTTTTACACAAATTAAAGGGATTGAATTATTGAAAACTTTTTCTACAATAGCAAAACTAAGTGTTGTGAGATTATTCCTTACCTGCTAGCAACTCAAAATTGGATTGCAGTGCAATTTGATGTAAACAATGCTTTCTGAAACTTACACGAAGAAGAGTACATGGAGTTTCCTCTTGACATCACCTTCCCAAACTCGATTGAGTATGTCGAATTAGAAAATGTCTTTATGGATTAAGTTTGCTGCAGGTAATGGTATGAAAGGCTCTCCAATGTTCTCATTTCATCTAGTTATACTCAATCTCATCCATATTTTTCTTTGATTAGGAAGTCAAAATCTAATAATTCAATTACTACCTTACACATATATGTTAATGGCATGCTGTTGACTAGTAATAATGCCCAGGAATTTCCTTAGTCAGGAGGATGCTTAATGATCAATTCAAAGATCTAGGTTTGTTCAAGTTCTTTGTCAGCCTTAAGTTTGCAATATCATCTAAGCTGACTTCCATGTGTCAATGGATTATAGCTTAGAACTACTTCGACAAACAAGTCTCCAATGGATTTTTCTCAAACTAATGAGGTACCCTTTCATGATTGCCAAGCTCCTATTCTTAACCACAACTAGACTGGATATAAGCTTTGCTATAAACCACCTTAGCCAACTCTTGAGCTATCATGAACTGTCTTTCCTATAAGTTTAAATTGTTGGATAGAGACACATGAATGATCCACTTTAATTTACCTTGTGCTTAAATTTACTTTTATATTTAGAAAATTGAAGATTACGAAGATCAAACTCTAGAACACTTGATCATAAAAGTTCTAACAACATATCATGAACATCTCTCCCAAAAGCTTAAATTATTAGGTAGAAACACATAGATAGTTTTATATCTCACTTAAATTTAAAAACAAATATAAACTAATATATTGTAAATGCTCAATCCAATGATATGTCTGTCAAAGGAACGAATCATATTGTGCTTACTACATATACTAATCAGGGACTAAAGGTATAATTTGCATTGTCAAAATATGTTAAAATTATTAGGAGCTTAAACTTATGAGTTTTGAAATATACTTTTAAAATATTTTTTAATAATATACCTATTATTACAGAAGAAAATTATTCTTTAAAGGTGAAATATATCCAATATTGTGTGAATATAAAATTATTTATTACTTTTTTTAAGTATTTAAGAAAACTACTAACAAGAAATTATTGATGAGAAGGATCTAGAAATATTTTGTTATATACATAAAAATCAATGTAATACATATGTTTGAGATATATGTACAAAAACTAAGAGTTATTTGATTACATATTTAATAATGTTAAATTTTATAAAATTAGACACACACAATCTTAAACTTATACCGATATAACTTGATTATAAACCATATATTTGAATATACAAAAACTACATGCAAATCAAATTGAACTATTTACATTAAAAATGTTAGATGATACTTGACACTTAGTTATGTCTCATCCATATAATAAAAAGGTGACAATACCAACAAAGTGTTTGATAGGTTTGTATCACTTAAACATGTGGTTTGGGTTTGATTCTAAAATTCATATATATGGGGAAAAAATTCATTGGCAAGGGTCTCTATGTAAATGTTTAATTGTATTATGAGAGATTGGCCTCTCAAATGTCAAGCGAGGGATCTTCTAGAAAATAAAAAGATTAAAAAAAAAGAGAATGACCTTTTTTTGGTAGGGGGTCGAGGTTGTTAGTGAACTTTCAAGTTTCAAGCCCAAAACTTATTGAGGGAATTTTTTTTCTTTTCTTTTTTCTAGGGGCATGGGGGAAGACGGAATATCTCAACATGTCTTGGAATATGGCCATGAGAATACAAAATTCTTATGTTTTGTAAATGGTTTAAAAAATTATTCATAGATAAGTTGCACTGGAGAACAAAAATGTACAATTTTTGTTTCTACTTCTCCTATGGGAATATAAGGGTCTTTGGAAGCTGTTTTCCAAAACAATTTTATATTTTTAAAAAACTAGAAAATCTTGTTTGACATGCTATTTTCTTCCCCTTGATTTTAAAAACCAAAAAACTGATTTCAAGTTTAAAAACACAACAGGAAAATAACTCAAAGATGTTTTACAAAACAAGCAGTGACAACTTTATAAATAATTCTTCTCTCTCTCTCCTTCCTCACCGCGATCCAACCAACAGACGAACCACCCAACACCGGCACCATCCGAAGCATCAGTCATAGAACCTTTGCACAGTATTGGCATTGCCTTGCAGGACTAAGAACCTTAACACAGCACGGTGCCACCTTACATAGGACCATGAGCTAATCTGCTTCCTCCGGCACTAATCTCTTCTTGGGCTCAAATCTCTCCCCGGTGTTGGCATGGCTTTAAACGGGCTGATCTGCTTCCTTTAGCTTCAATATGCTTCCTCCAGGGTGTTGCGGCTTCGCATAGGCCTCCAATCTGCTTCCTCTGGCATAGACGCGCCTTCACATAGGCTTCATGTTGCCGCCCCTCTTCGCAGGCTTCACGTAGCCGTCACCGTCCCTTGCCGCCTGAGGGCCCCCATAGAGCCCCTCTGCTCCTTCTTTGGCGTGTTTTAGTGGTTTTGGGAAAATGGGGTGGGTGTCTTGTTTTTAAAAAAGAGTATTTAAATAGATGGTATTTTTGTGTTTTACTATTAAAAAATTGTTTCTAAACTTAATTTTTAAAATAGTTTTAAAAACAAAAACAAAAAAGTTTCAAACAAGCCCTAAGTTTCCCATGGGAATGGAATATTTTTACACAAGCAAAATGACTAGATTGTCCTTAACCTTGAAACACCACAATATCATTGGAGAACTGCCATCATCAGGTCATCTTCATCACTGCCATGAAACCCTATCGCTGACACCAATGTTAGAACCAATGCCAACACCAGACCTTGCTGTTAATGTGGGGAGTTGGACCTTCATCAAGTTGCAGGTATTTTTTTTTTAAACAACCAAATATTCCAAAGAATGTTAATGTCAACCAAACATGTAAATGTTTTATACCCAAGTGTAATTTACAAGATTCCTAAGATTCTAGTCTAGGTGTCAAACACGTCTAAACATCTTGTTTATAAATGTGATTCTTGGGAAAAACATTGCCCATAATACTATTTCAGAAATAAAAATTTTATTCGTCATTCACATGTTCCATGGTCAATAGTATAAACATATTTTAGCACCTAAAAAGAGATGAACATCCAGCACCCTAATAGAAATAGAGGGGGATATAATGAGAGAGAATAAGTGGAAAATAGAGTTGTGGATCCCATATTTTTTGTGAAAGGGAGTGTTTAGGATGTTTAAAATTTGAGGTGTTGAAATAGCATTTTTTATAGTCCATGGGATGTCTCTTTTTCTTCATGAAGCGGTGCATATCTTTTGTTTATTTTGGTCGAAATGCGTGGCATGTCTCGTCTATTGACAACGTGACTTGAAATTTGTTGGAGCACTGGAGCCCACATAATTTGGGTTTAGAAATAACACTAAATCCTGGATACTGCATAATGGATACTGGATATCATGTTATAAAACTTGGCTCGAACCAAGGTTCGAAGGATGAATCGGAAAACCAGTCATGAAACCGGGCTGAGTTACTAGTTGACCGGGCATGCAATAGAACTGGCAAAAACCAATGAGACTCAGCTGGTTCTTGGTAAACCGGATAACCGGCCGGTTTTTGTGAACCGACCAGGTCATGCTTTTTTTTTTTTGGTAAAACAGAAACAACATCGTTTTTTTTTAACAAAACAAACTTATTTTCTGTATTTCCTAATCCTATAGAACACCACTAAAGAAAGAAACCTAATTGGCCAAGTGAGTGTTTGTGAGATCGAGAGCAAGATCGAGGCTGAAGAAGATCATTGCACCCAGGAAGAAGACCGCCACGCCCAGGAAGAATTGCCGCTACACCAGGAAGAAAGACAACGTCGTGCTTTCCCTCGCATCCTACCTCTCAGTGCCTTGCCCCCTCCTCCTCCATGCTACTCCGTGACGTCTCGACCACTCCTCTCCCTTGCTTGCAATGTAGCGCGTCGGCGCCTTGAAGATAAGCTATGTTTTTTTTTTTTTGTGTTACAGTTACATACTACTTGGTACATGCTATTTTGGGAGATTGAGATTTGAGAGTGTGTGTGTGAGAATGAATTGATTGCTGATTGCTCCTGTGTTTGATTTAATGTATATTCATTCATATAGTTAATTTGTTGTGTTACTTGTGTTAGTGTCAATGTCCAGTTATGTTTTTGTATTCTTTTCCATATATATTTTAATGTTTTTTCATAATTTTATATATTTTTTAATAAATCCAATGACCCACTGGTTGAGCCAATGACCCGGTGACCGGCAGTCGAACACGGGTCAAGTTTGATAACTATGCTGGATATAGAATTAAAACAATATGAAAATAAGAGCATAGTAAGTCCAGTTCCATTTGAAAGAGACAAGACATAGGTTACTAAATATGGTATGAACTTTTTAATTTCAATCTTATTACCTGTTGTTTATGTTCAGATTAGATTAATTCCCTTAGGCCACTCTATCCTATTCCCTTGAAAATGGAGTTAGACTCCACGCCTCCGCATAATTAACTATGCTATATATGATATTCTTTGAAATTATGGCCATTTGAACAATTAAAACTATTTTAAAAATCAAGTTTAGAAACTTTACAAAAGCACAAAAACAAGTGGTATTACTCATTTTTAAAAACTCATCCCATTTTTCCAAAATCATTGCAACACATCAAACATGACGGAAGCTGTTTGTTTCATGCGATAAGGTGAACTTTGCGAGGTCGAAATATAGCTGGCTTAGGTCGTCACGGAACCTAGTGATATTAAAGAATAAAAAACAACTCAAAATTAAAACCTAGATTTGTGTTTTTTGTTTTTAAAATCAAATTTTGAAAACAAGTTAACAAACAAGATTTTTTAGTCTTTTGTTTTTAAATTAAAATAGCTTTCGGAAACTTGAACCCATTTCTTTCCTAAGTTCTCCACTCCTAAATTTTTGTATAGTATTTCTATCTATTTGAGCCTTAGGTTTCATATGCACCTCCCATTCTTTTTAAATAATAACAGTGTTATCTATATTTCTACGCGATTCTATCTTTTAATTTGCTTTTGGCTAGTTATTTAATTAATAGCCTCAGATAAATTAATTTATTGAAAATAAGTACGAACAAAATTATCAATGGAACTAATTTTCGCATTCTTTTTTCTGTGATTTGACCCTCTTACCAAAATTTCATTTCTCCTTTTGGGTAAATATTTGATAAATGTATCCTATAAGTTATTTTTAAAATGAGTACAAACACAATCAAAATTATCAATGGAACTAATTTCCTGACTTTTATCTGTTAACTCTACATGTGTGTTTAGTTGAGCGGTAAAAACAAGGAATAAGTTTTATAGATGAATTTTATATGTAATTTTACACATGAAGCTTACTTATAAAAATTTTACTCCTTCTTTTACCCTCCAACCAAACACAACCTATAAAAAAAAAACTTCTTTTTCTTTGAAATGGCATTAAGTTAAACGTCAATAAAAAAATAAATTAATTTGTTAAAATATATTTTAAAGGTAATTGTAAAAGTATATTTTTAATCTATTTAGTTAATCTTTTATTTAGATTTCACGAGGAAAATTGAATTTAATATATATATATATATATATATATTGTATTATATAAGATGAATGATTTATTATAAGAGTGAGATAAACAAATTTAAGGCAAATAACCATATGTAATCATACATAGATTGATATAAAAGTTAATTAATGGTAATCAATATTCACATACTCATTTAAAAAAGTCAAGTAATATTATAGTTTAATCTTGTCATCACTCCTCTCACTTAATCTTCTCCAATATATATATAATCACTTTAAATTCATTTTCCTCTGATTGTTACCCTTATAAAATTTTAAGGTTGAAATAAAATTACAATGAATTAAAATATATATGGACTAAGTTGAACATATGTGGAAATCAAATGTAAAGATCAAATTAAAATGTGTGTGTATATATATGTGTGTGTGTGAGAGAGAGAGAGAGAACAAAAGGGTAAATTGAAGTTATTAAAATTAAAAATAAGTATCATTGTAAGGATAAAAATATATTTTAATTAACTTTATTTGATTTTTACACACATTTTAACCAAATTAGAAAACCTAGCACTACCAGAAACATGTGGTATACCAAAAGATGTTGGTAACGATTTTTTCCCACGGTATTATCGATATATTTACCGTTGGAAATAAGCTTAAATGGAAAAAAAAAATAAAAAAATGGATGAAATATATTATCAAGGGAATATCACTCGGTAACATTAGCGCCATATGAAGCCAATATACGCCCAAGAATTACTAAGTGAAATTATCTTGGTAATATATGAAAAAAAACTATGAACAAAATTACCAAGTGAAATTCCTTCAGTAAATGAAACCTTTTTTTTTTATGAAATAACTATCGGTGGAAGATCCCTCAATCAATTTTTTTAAAAAATTTTCAGACAACAATTATTGGAGAATTTGCCTCAGTAATATTAGGAAATTAAAATTGAAAAATGAAAAACATTTTCGAGGGAAAATCCCTTTATAATTTTATTTATTTATTATTCTATGGATATATTACCGATGGATTATCCCTTGGTGTTTGAATTTCAAAACATTGGCTGGTAAAATGTTTTATCTTTCACATTATCTAGAGATTTCCCTCAATAATGTGACCGTTTGACACGTGTCTTTATGATTTTCCAAGGGAAATTCCATTGGTAATGTAGTTTAATGAAACATTACGTTTCATTAATGCCCACCCATTGGTAAGGAAACCCTTAATCATGTGGACGTGTCTCCTCTCTCCTTCTGCAATTTCTCTTTCTCACTTATCTCTCTCTCTCTCTCTCTCTCTCTCTCTCTCTCTCTCTCTCTCTCTAAGCCTCTACCATATTTCACCACTATCTATTTAAGCCTTGCTAGTGTTGGACGCAACGTTGAGTCATCAAAGACCGCCATTGTGATCCTGGTCCATTGTAGAACATTTTAATCCATTTGATTGAAATGAATTTCGTGGGTTTCTTAATTTAAGGGGAGACTCTATCAAAAAAGTTTTAATTAAAAGAGGAATTTCTAACTTAAGGGGAGGCTCTATTGAGTTTTTTTTTTTTTTTCCTTTTATTGATGTCTTTTGAAATAAAATATTTTGGAGACTCCTAAATTTTTAGTTGTTAATAGCTTTTCCAAATATGTTAGGCAAGGGCAGATGCAGAATGAGATCTTCGACCCCATCTACTCCAACCACCACACCCTCCACTTATTCTAAAGGATAGAGCACTTCATCATCCTCCATCCCACCCCTACCCTTGCCAAATCAGCCACGTACCGAATAGTTCATGATGATATTGTAAGTTGAAAGCAGCAAGAGAAAGGGGAGTTGAATCATGTTTTTCACTTCTTTTAATTTATGAAATACTAACAGAGTCTATCAAGTTATTCACTTGAAAGTAGCAGAAAATGGAGTTACTATTACTTCAAAAAATAACTTTCTGAACCAAATGATAAACATAAAAACTTCAAAAACAATTTTGAAATTGTTTTTCAAAGAGACACACAACCCAAACAAAATAAATGCTGAATAATAAAGAGACATAGAGAGAGAGAGAGCAATATTACTTAGTGATTTTATCCTGGTTCGGCCAAATACATGCCTACATCCAGTTCTCAACAACTTCTTGAGTTTCACTAAAAAAACTTTCTCAACCACAAAAAAGAAAGATATTCTTTGAATAGCCTTCCACTACTAGAAATCCAAATACCATAGAAATTACGGGTACGTATTCGTTAGTAACTACCGATGGTATTTTTGATCGATTGACACAATATTATTGTATTAATAAACTTGTGATAATTAATTTACACAACAATCCGTCGTAAACCTGTGGTAGCTAATGCCGCAGTCTGTGCGCCATAGCGCGCACAATTTCTGATGGGTGTACCGACGGTTTTACCAATTAGTTCAATAGTAATTCCTAGCTTGTAGGTAACATGTCGGTACTTGCACGCGCACCACGTGGCCAAGAAAGTTATCGATGGGCACACTGACTAGTGTTTAATATTTTATTTTTATTTTTCCTTAAATTATTGACGAGTGTTTACAAAATATTTTTTCTATATTTTCATTTTTTTAATTTTTTATTAAATATATGGACGGGTTTGCCGAATCAATCGTAATATATATGTATGTGTGTGTGTGTGTGTGTGTGTGTGTATCTGACGAGTTTTTGAAAATATTGTCCATTGGTGCGTAACCATTTGGATCTCCACATAATCTTCGTAATCAGTAGAGATGTAAAATGCATCGTTTCACTAATTGGTTCCAGATAGGTTAACAGTCGTAACCAGTGAGCATTTAAAAACGGAACGTTTTCTTCTTTCCTATTTCTCTTTCAACTTCTCTCTCTTCTCCTCCATTGTTGCCACCCTTCTTTTTCACCATGCGCTACCACTAGAGCTCCATTCGCAAAACGAGACCACCATTGCAATCTAGGAACGTTGTGAGCATTTTAATCTTTTAGTTTTTTATTTTGGTTTAGTTTTGGGTGCCCATATTGTTATATTTTTTTGCATTGGAGAGTAATTATTGTTGTTATTTTGTTAATGTAGGAGTTGTGTTGGAGGGTGGCACTCCTGCCTTATTGACATTGAGAACGATTTGCCATATTTTTTTCTTATTTTGTTTTATGATTTGTATGTATAAATGTTTATAAATGTATAAAATTAAGTATTGTTTATATTGGATTTTCGGATTGGATTTGGTTGCATGCACGAAGCATTTTGATTTTGTGTTTTTTCATTGCATTAGAGGTTAGTAACGAAATTCTTATCATTTATACACTTTAATATGTATGTAGGATATATGTAGGTAGAAAAGCGCATGAGAAGGGGATTAAATCGTACTTCGCTTCTCTTTTGATCTTTTTAACATCTAAAAATTTTAACGGATTCTATCAAGCTATAGGCTTGAAGTGATGCGGAAACAAAGTTAGATATTTCATAAAGAGACTTTCTAAAAATAAAGTTAGTAATAAAACTGCTAAAAAGATAAACTTTAAGCAAAAATAAACAACTATACACAGAGCAACAAAAGTAATAAGAGATAAGAGAGAAGAAGATACTACACATATATTTTTATACTAGTTCAGCCAACCTGCCTACATCTAATTCTCGACCACGTTGAGTTCTAATAATACCTTTCTCAAACGAGAAAGAAATATAGTCTTTACAATAGCCTTCCTAAGCTCTCACCGTGGCTCATAACAACCCTTCCTCCACAAACCAAGTAGTTATTCACCAGCCTTTTCAAACTAAACCGTGACCATAAGCCAACTTTCCTGTCACATTGCAAGTAGTCTTCGACTAACTTCTCCAAGCTAAGCTCATCCTGATCACTCCTGGATCAAGGATACAAAGGTTTGTGTTTGGGTTTGCAACTCAAACTAACCTACACTCAAGTTTCCTTAAGATATATAGAGAAGGACCTGAGATAACTTGAATGACTTCTTTCTAACAATTCTTCCTGGAAAGAACGTATCACTTATGAGGAACATAGAAAGAATATTTTTACAATCAAGTGAAATTGATTACAAGGTGTAATGAACTTTGCAATAAATGAGGAGAAAATTTCACAAAGTTTCAAGCACTTATTAACGTCAGTCACTTAGCCTTTTTCCTTTCTCATCTTTTTTTTTTTTTTGGAAAACACAACATCTCTATATATAGATGGTCTTTGTTTTTGACCATTGCCTTTGATCAATTTTCCAAGTGACACGTGTTGATCATCTGATTTTGTCTTGGAAAAGCGCCTAGAGGAGTCGCTTGACTTTTGTAGATCTATTCAGAAGCCTTTAGAAATTGCATTTTTACTTCCTAATCATGGTTTCTGAACTCTTCCTTCTAGAAGCTGGATGGTTGACCAAGTTGGCAAAAAAGATGACACACCAATCTGTAGTTAGGTTTGACTTCAAATTTGAAGTTCAAATTTTCCCTCCTTTTTTAATAAAGTTCAACATTTCATTCTGAAGTGAGCTTTTTGATCCACGGTTTTAGTTCCTTGATAAAAATTTGATCTTCCAGTCTTCAATTAGAGCTTTTTGATGATAAAAAGATTGCGAACATGATGATTGAAGATTGTAGAACATGTTGGCTTTAGAGTTTGATTGATATCTTCATTTTAGATGTACTTTCTGAAGTCCAATGCTATTTTCTGAAGTCCTAAAGCTTGGTTTCTTGTACTAGATGATTTTCTTCAATCCCTTAGGCATGTATATCCTCAAAATACGATATAATTATCATTTTCACTTGATTCCCATATCTTTAAATGAGATAAAACATGTTTGCACATGTAGAGTGAAATTATTTACGTTTTAAAAGAGCTATGTTATGCCAACAAAAAAACCTTTTGCTAACTCAAGAAACTTAAGTAGACATCGGTCATTCTTCAAAAAAATTTCTTTAAATAGGTTTTGTTGTCATTCAAAACATGTTAGCTTGAAGCTTTCTCAGATTTCTGGAGCTAACAATTTCCCCTTTTTAATGATGACAAAGCAATTGAAGAAAATCTTTTGAGGAGATATTGAAAGAATATTATAGGAAATATAGCATGATAATCATAATTCTTTCATCTCATCATATAATATGGTTTTTAAGAAGTTCTTTTTCTTAAGGCATGATATAAAAAGAATCAAAAGAACATTTTGAGCCTTAAGTGACTTAAATCAGAGCTATTTTTCTTGTAGATGAGGTTTCTAGATTACTCAGAGTACTTTCTAAGAGGTATTAGAGGGTAAGAAGAGATATCATCGTTGAAGCCCTTTTAACAAAGACAGCTTGATTTTTAGTCATTTTAAAGAAACTTTCTAAAAACATGTACTAGAATAACAGACAAGTAATACTTTTGATATTTCATCTTGATTAATTTCCTTATTCAGAACTTCTTTATCCAAACTTATTTTTGAACCTGATGCTCATGTAAAAGAAAATGAATTTGAGCATGTATGAAAACAATTCTGATAAGGTGTAGTTTTTGACACTCATAGAACCTTTAAACTTATATCGTTAGCATAAGTGGCAAGAGGTTTCCAAAGCTCAATAGGGACAAGTAAATTCGAGCAAAAGCAAATATGAGCTTTTACTATAAGTTAGGAAACTTTTCACATAAGTATAAGAACATGTGAATTTGTAAAGCATGCTTAAAAACAATTTTCACATGTGATCGCATAAGGATGTGTGTGTGTGTGTATATATATATATATATATATCCAAGCAAGCAAGATCATAACAAGATATATCATAGCATAAAAAACTATTAGATAGTTAAGATAAAGCAGAAGTTAATACTTGAATAATAAACAAAAACTATCTAAAAAACATAAAAAAAAAATGTCTAAGTGGCTCCCCCTCAGTGTACTCCCCTAATTTTCTCAACACAAGATGTTCTTCTCTTTTCTTCTCCCCTTTTGTCTTCAGCAAAAAGAAGGTGTGCTAAAAACCAGAACACCATCATTAGTCCCGGTGCCTTAACTCCTAAAGAATCTCCAACAGAATAACTTCATGTCTTCGTGATAAGGGTTCCATATGATCTAGCTGGTTGTTGATGAGGCATTGTTCTCATAGCTGTATTTGCACTTTTGTGAAGCTTGGCTGCATCCCTGGCATGGGTTGACTTGCTAAGGGATTAACATTTGAGCAGAGAAGGTTCCTCTACAGTTGGAATAGGAAGCGAAGAAGATTTCTTAGCATGAGCATGACATAGGGTGAGCTAGTTTTAGGATTTTCCTTGCCTTGCATGCCCTTTGAAGAAATCTCTTTAGAAAAAGAGGATTCTAAGTTTGACTCTTCTTCAAAATTAGAGGATTTGAGCAGTAACATAGGTCTAGCAGGTAACAATAGGGCTTTCCCCATATCTTATAATCACTTCAGGCCTTTTACTATTATCAAAACTACCTTCGAGATGAATTATTATTCTTTTCCTCTTCTTCCTTCATTCTCGGCAACTTTTTTGAGCTGCATATCTTATTCTTAGACTCTCTCTCCTGATAGGATAAGGCAGCACCTATTGGTTTCCTTAGAGTCCTGAACTAGCTGAAAGAATACTCAATACCTTCCATGTACTCGTACCACTTGTTTGCTAATGGATAGTGCGAGTGTTCAAAGATCTTAGTTTATAGGATCCCATAGGGAACAACAACGTTTCTCCTTTTCTCTAGAGAGATGGCACTCAACATGTAATCAAAGATAAGTCTAGGCAAATTTACCTTTTGTTTTTCTAGTAGACAGTAGAGCAACATGCAGTCCATTCTAACTAGAAGGTGTGTGCTTCCTAACCTTGGTAGGAGAGAAAATTAGATGATAGTGAAGACTTGCCATACCCTAGAACTCAACGAGCGGTTGCTATCTCATTGGGTTGGTATCTAGAAGAGTCAGTGAGACATCTAGAGACTTGCTCTATTGAGACCCTAAGAGAAATAAACCAGTTCTCCTCAAATGGGCATCTCACACCTTCGATAGGAGTATGGATGATATTGGAGAGATCAGCTATGCTTAGCTCCGTATCAACGCCTCTGATATATGAGGTTATCACTAAGTCGGATACCTGTACTAACTACGAATAGAATGTGGTAACCATCCCGATAAATACTCGATTAGAGAAGCTTAGAAACCCTTCCCATCCTTGGAAGGATATGACTTCCATAGAATGAGGACAAGTCATCAGGTATTTCTTAAACTTTTTCCAAGAGCCACTAGGCTTCAGAAAAGTTATAAGCATAGTGTTGTTGGTGTTGAGGTTCATCAAACATGAGAAGTGTTCCCATGTCAACAATGCGAGTGGAGCAAAGTTTTCCTTTAGCCATGGTCAGGGTAAAGAGTGAGAAGAAAAAAAAAAGGTTGAAGCTTGAAAGGATTAAAGGTGAGGGTTTGTGAGGGAGTGATGAGAGGTTACAGTTTATAGGGGATAAGGTTTGAGAAGAGAGAAAACAAAACGGTTGAGGAAGTGTATGGTGGAAAGCGAAGGTAAACTGGTGACATGTGAGAAGTGGGAGGTTATTTAAGTGATGAGACGTGCTATGACTAAAGGTTAAAGAATGTAGGAGAAAGAAAACAAAAAGAGTAGGAATTATCCTACCTTTTCATCTTTTTCAAAAGGAGGGATTTTTTACGCTTGAATACACTTTCTGAAGGAGTTACTTTCTGACCTTCAGCTACCACTTTTGAGCATTCGGTGTCTCACCAAAATTTTTCACCATTTGTCCATCTTCATACGTTGAGCTTTATGAGCTCAAACATACCCATTTTCTAAACCTCAACTATTCTATCTGATGATCCCATATACTTTATGATCTTGCAACCTAAACTTTTGATCTTCACTTTGATTTGTGGTCTTGTGAACTGATTTATTCTTTTGGGCTTTAGTTTGGAGTAGTGAAGAGAGAGTTCCTAGAGATGTTTGTGTATGAATGCTTATGCAGATTTAAAAACCTTTAAGTTTAAAAGCCTTTTCAAAACACAAAAATGATCTTCAGCTAATGGCTTTATGAATATATCTCAAAACAGGAAGCTGCTTCACATATACTTTCTAGAGAGTAATCCATTTAAGAATGCAGACTTAACATCCATTTGGTAAAGAGTGAATCCACATCCATTTGGTAAAGAGTGAATCCCTTGAATGTAGCAAAAGTAAGTAGCATTTTGATGGTTTCGAGCCTAGCTCCTGGTGCAAAGGTTTCATCATAATCAATTCAATCTTGTTGATTTTAACCTTGTGCAACCAATCTTACTTTGTTTATAGTGACCTTTCCAGCTTCATCAAGCTTATTCTTGAAAACCCACTTTGCACGATGAAGTTTTCCCTTTAGTCTTTCAACAAGCATCCAAACTTTGCTTTTCTTGAACTAATTTAGCTCTTCTTACATAGTATCCACCTAACTTTGATCACTCAAAGCTTCTTCAATGCATTTAGGTTCAATGGTGGAGATGAAATCAAGTTTGACATATTTCTAAGGGATGATATGGTTTTCACATCCTTGGAAATGTCTCCAAGAACTCTATTATGAGAAATTACCTTTAAATCAGAAACTCCCTTGTAGTTTCTATGGCTTTGAGGTTCTTCAGCTTCTTCTTCATCTTTAGATTGTTCTTCTTCATGTTCAAAAATACTACTTTCTAATTGCTTTAGAATTCGAGCAGGCTTTCTAAAGTACCTTTATTCTGGAGATTTCTTTCTAAGGATCTAACTTTCATCTACTTGCTTTTAGAGGTTTTCTTTAGACTCAATTCCTCAAGACTTCCTCCAAGTTCTTCTCATCAGCAAAGTCCTTCTTAAGCTCTTTGAACTTGATGTGAATTGTCTCTTCAATGCATAGCATTCTTGTATTGTACACTCTGCAAGCTTTAGAGGCAGAAGAGTAACCTAGTAAAATGCCATCGTCAGATTTGAAATCAAACTTTGTAAGTTTATCCCTGGTGTTAAGGATAAAGCATAATGACTTAAAGATATGAAAGTATGAAATATTGGGTCTTCTACCCTTCCATAGCTCATAGGGAGTCTTCTTGAGGATAGGCCTTAGAAAGATTCTATTTTGTATATAGTATGAGGTATTTATAGCCTCTATCCAAAAACCTTTTGATAAACCACTTTCTAAAAGCATTGCCCGCTATCTCCTACAAGCTTCTATTTTTCCTTTCAGCTATCCTATTTTGTTGTGGAGTTCTAGGTGTAGAAAGCTTGTGAAGAATGCCATATTTTTCACAAAACTCTAAAAATATGATTTTCAAATTATCCTCCATGATCAGATCTGATGCAGATGATTTGAGAATCTTTTTCTATACAAACACGTTTTGCAAAAACTTTAAATCTCTTGACCACCTCATCCTTAGAAGCAAAGAAAATAACCTATGTAAATCTAGAGTAGTCATCCACTATAACAAGACAATATCTTTTGCTAGCAAGACTCCAGTCTTGGTTAGTCCAAAGAGATCCATATATAAAAGCTTAAGTAGTCTCTGGTTAAAACCACATGTTTTTTTATGGAAAAAAGCTTTGGTTTGCTTATCCTTCTCATAGAAATCACCAATTGAATCCTTGTCAAATCTGATCTTCGGTATGCCTTTAACAAGCTTTTAGAAAGAAATAAGCTTCATATGAGCATGCCCAAGCTTCTTATGCCACAACCACTTTCATCCATGAATGATACATTTTACATCTTGATCTCAAAGGTCATCCAAGAATAATACATAAGTATTATCATGCCTCTTACAGACAAAATAACTTGTCCAAAAATGGGACGTACTATCTTGCATGCATAAGCATTAAAAATAACATTAAGCCATTGGTCATAAACTGATACTAAACAAGTTATGAGCTAGACCATCAACAAATAGCACATCAGAAACTTGGTGAGAATCATCCTTACCAACATTTCCTATGCCAATGACCTTGGCCTTATGTCCATCGTAAACTTTACTAATCCAAAATTTTTGGGTCGGAGATTCTTGAACAATAGTCTAGATCTAGACATGTTCCTAGAATGACCTTTGTCTATGTACTTCTTGTAGTCAGGTTCCATATGCGTTCTTAAGCAAACCTGCAACAAACACAGTTTTATTTTAAATACCCAACTTTTTAGGTCCTCTTGGGTTAGTCTTTTGGGAGGAAGGTTTTCCAACCTTTTTGACAAACTTATTTCTCAAGAAGCATTTGTTAGGTGGATGTCCCTTCTTAAACGAAAGTAAAAGAAGCCTTATTCTTTACTTTCTTAAGTTGAGTTGGCTTTCCTTTCTCATCTATTTTCTCTTCATATCCTAACCTAGTCCTTTGGAAATATGGCCTCTAACCTCTAAGCATTAGATCAAGATTCTTTGATCCATTTACCATTTTTTCAAGGTCAAATTTAAGAAGCTTTGAAGTTCTCTGTATATCATAAATGATTTTCTGAGTATTTCATTTTTACTGAGACTTCAGATTCTAAGGCTTTTGATTTTGCATTTAAAACTATATTTTCTCCTTTTAATTCTTCTTTTTCAAGCCTTAGAGTCTCAGCTTCAGTTTTGGCCATTTCCAATTCAAAAATAATTTTTTAATGTTTCCTTTTCAGGTTGAGATAGTAAGAGGAAAAAGTTTGAGAGTCCTCAAGCAACTTTTCATCCAGAGCTAGTAGTTCATCATAGAAAAGATCAGAGTCAAAGTTGTTTAGCTCAAGTTCACCCTCTAATGAATAGTCAGTCATGAAGCATAGGTTTGCAATGTCTAGCTCTTCTTGATATTCTGATCCTTCTTTTTCCTTGTCTTATTCACTCCAGGTGGCTAGCATGCCTTACTTCTTGGGCACGAATTTCTTTTGTGGACCATTGAGTTTAGGACATTATGGTTTGAAGTGTCTTTTCTCCCAGATGTACAGGTGACACTTTCAGATTCACTTTACTTTTTTGTCATTTTTTAGGTTGATATCCTTTCTTTTCTTTGTTCTGCCCTTCCAGGCTTTGGACATCTTCCTTACTAGTATGGAGAGCTCGTCTCTATCTTCTTTTATCTCATCGTAGATTCTTCCTCTTCATCAGAGTTCTGCAACTTTCATTGCCTTAGCCTTATTCTTGATAAGACGACTTCAAGGCCATGGACTTGCTCTTTTTTATGGAATCACAATGCATTTTAGAGAGCACAACCTCATGAGTTTTGAGAGACCCAATAAGTGTGTCCAGATTGAGAGTTTAAAGGTCTTTGGCCTTTATAATGGCTGTGACCTTAGGGCCATTTGACAGGGAGGCTTCTCAAGATTTCTAACTATTTCAAGTTAGATTATCTTTTGCCTAAGCCCTTTAACTGGTTTATAGTGTGCATAAACCTTGTAGTCATTTCATCAATATTTTCTTGATCTATCATTTTGAACATTTCATATTGATGAACCAACATCCTGATCTTGGTTTATTTAACTTGATCAGTACCTTCATCCAACATATGCAATCTGTCCTATATTTCATTTGCTTTATCATAAGCAATGATTTTGTCATATTTAGCCTTGCCTAGTACACAAGTGAAGGTATTTAGCTTTAGAGTTCAGCTAAACTCTAGCTTTGTGTTACTCTCCACCTACTCCTGGGAACTTCTCCTGATGTTGAAGGTACATCATCGACTCCTGGTATCTCTTAGTTGGAACATAATCACCTCACTGAATAATATCCCAGAATTCAAGATTTATGTATTTTATGAACAACCCCATTCTATCTCTCCGTAGGCATAATTTCCACCATAAAAAAATGGCAGTCTATTAATGGAGTGTCCTTCTGCTATGTGAATATTCTGTGTCATTTTTCCATTAGATCTTTGTCCTTAGCAATTGTTAGAGTGCTCAACCCTTTAGCGGCCAAGATTGATGCCACTTGTAGGTAGAAAAGCACACAAGAAAGGGAGTTGAATCGTGCTTTGTTTCTCTTTTGATCCTTTTAACTTCTGAAAATTTTAAGAGGATTCTATCAAGCTATAGGCTTGAAGTGTAGCAGAAACAAAGTTAGATATTTTAGAAAGAGACTTCTGAAAATAGAGTTAATAACATAATTGCAAAAAGATAAACTTTAAGTAAAAATAAACAACTATACACAAAGTAGCAAAAGTAATAGGAGATAAGAAAGAAGAAGATATTACACAGATATTTATACTAGTTCGGCAACCTGCCTAAATCCAGTTCTTAACTACATTAAGTTCTAATAATACCTTCTTAAACAGAGGAAGACATCAAATAGTAGATAGTCTTTATAATAGCCTTCCCAACCTCTCACCTATGACCAGTGGACAATCCCTACTATCACAAACCAAGTAGTTATTCACCAGCCTTTTCAAGCTAAACGAGTAGTCTTTAACCAGCCTCTCCAAGCTAAACCTTGACAAGTAAAGTAACTTTCCTATCACATTGCAAGTAGTCTTTGACTAGCTTTTACACGCTAAGCTCACACCGATCACTCCTGGATCGATGATACAAAGGTTTGTGTTTGGGTTTGCAACTTAAGTTAAGCTACACTCAAGTTTCCTTAAGATATCCAGAGAAGGACATGGGATAACTTGAATAACTTCTTTCTAACAATTCTTCCTAGGAAGAACGTATAGCCTATAAGGAACGTTGAAAGAAGATTTTTACAATCAAGGGAAATATATTACAAGGTGTAATAAACTTTACAAGAAATGAGGAGAAAATTTCAGAGTTTCGGTACTTATTCAACGTCAGTCACTTAGTCTTTTTCCCTTCTCATCTTCTTTTTGTTTTTAAACCACAACATTTCTATATATAGATGATCTTTATTTTTTACCATTGCCTTTGATCAATTCTCCAAGTGACAGTTGTTGATCATATGATTGTGACTTGGAAAAGCAACCTAGAGGAGTAGCTTGACTTTTGTCAGATTTATTGTAAAAGGATTGTAAAGTTGAGGTTTCTAGACCATTTCAAAAATTGCATGTTTACTTTCTGATCATGGTTTCTGAACTCTTTTTTAGAAGCTAGGATGGTTGACCAAGTTAGTAGAAGAGATGACACGCTAGTTTGTAGTTGGGTTTGACTTCAAATTTGAAGTTCAAATTTTCCCTCCTTTTTAGTAAAGTTCAACGTTTCAGCTGTGAAGTGACTTTCTGATCCATAGTTTCAGTTCCTTGATAAAACTTTGATCTTCCAGTCTTCAATTAGAGCTTTTTTATGATAAAAAAGATTATGAACATAATGATTGAAGGTTGTAGAACATGTTGGCTTCAGAGTTTGCTTGATATCTTCATTTTCAACACACTTTCTAAAGTCCAGCTATTTCTATAGTCCTGAAGCTTGGTTTCTTGTATTGGATGATTTTCTTCAATCCGTTAGGCATGCCTATGCACAAAATATGATATAATTATCACTTCCACTTGATTCCCATCTCTTTAAACGAGATAAAACATGTTTTCACATGTAAAGTGAAATTATTTGCGTTTTAAATGACCTATGTTATGCCAACACAAGAACCTATTTGCTAACTCAAAAAACTCAAGTAAACATCAGTCATTCTTCATTAAAAAAAAAAGCTTTAAATAGGTTTGGTTGTCATTCAAAACATATTAGGTTGAAGCTTCTGAGGGTTCTAGAGCTAACAATATAGACTTATGTTTTCTGGGATAGAGTTGTAGGAAATGAGGATTGCATGGCTGGGGAAAAGGGTGTCAAGATTCTTTCCAGACTTTTTTGCATTGTTTGTTGTGGAATTCTTTGTGTTTGTGGAGATTGCAAGATATATGTTGTGGAATTATAAGGGGATATACTCTAGAATGGTTTTTAGGATTATGTGAATCGTATGTAATTATTAATATGTAATTGTTTAACTATGTCTTTTATATTGTTGACCTTTAATAATGTCTATAATTGTTGAATGCATTGAAATATCTAATGACAAAAGCTCCTAATTTAAGCAGATGTTGTTGAAATTTTATTTAAATTTGTGTTATGAAAAAAATATTGAAAGTAACTGTATTAAAAAAATTTAAAGACCAATTGAATGTGTTTAAAAGTAATAATTTGACGTCGTTAAAAAATTGTATGTCTATGGTTGCATTGAAATATATGAGACTGGACCTCCTAATTTACAGAGATGAAATAAGTGATAACGGCGAGTGATTAGATAATGATCAACAAGTGATGATGAAAATAGCCCTGAACTTTCAGATTAACTAAGGTGTTAAATATTATATGCAATAATGTTTTGAAATTACTTTGAATTTCCCAATGTAATTAATCCTTTTTGTGGACTATTTAACTTTCATATGGCTGGTAGAGGTAGAGGTCGACCTTGAAGATCAGTTTACCCTCCACCATCGCCCTTCCCACCACCTCTACCACCTCACCACCTGCCCTTCCACTATCTCAACCTTCGTCCCTGCCATTAACACCCATCCTTTTCAGATGATGCCCACTCTGAGTATGCTGGTCCGTCCACCTATGCCTTATTATCACTCATAGCCCATCTACAATAGTAACCTCTCCCCAAGCCCTTCCATACCCCTACTCCTAACCTTACATCTCATCAGACTCCTACTTCCTCTAGTTGGTCACAAACACGTGGCACGAATGGTAGGCCTCTTAGCCTACATGGTAGGCCACTTGGACCTGATGGTAGACCGTTTCGCCAATTAAGGACGTAAAGATAGGTAAGTCTAAACATGTTTTTTATAAAATTTTAATTTTGCATTGCGTATGAAATTTAAAATATTTTCATTGTTTTTAATTTAGTTCATCTATGTAACAACTATGATCTATTTGCTGAGGGTCACCATCGGATCATGAAGGTCATATAGAGTAGGTATAACCACCCATGGCCTACTTGGAATGACATCTCAAGATATGTCAAAGAGATGTGGTGGTAGTAGTGGAAGGTAATTCTATGATTTATTTGCTTTTGTTAAAATATGTTGATATTATTTATGTGCTTATGATTACTTATGTGTTATGAGTTTTGTGTATGCAAAGGGCATTCTACATTCTTTCCAAGCACGAGCTAGTTGTTAAGAGGGCTTGAAGGATTAGGTCCTCCAAGAAATTGCGAGACATGTTCTATGATGTCTCCAAGGGCCACATAAACAACTCGTGGCTAAATGATGCCACCCTCAGTGAGTTGCAGTGCCATTGGTCCTCCGACCTAACCTTCAAGGATAGGTCAAACAAGAGTAAGACAAATCGGGCCTTATTGAAAGGCAGGTTGTTACATCCAGGTGGGTAAAGCACCTAGGAAAGGACCCATAAATATCTGGTAAATCTTTAATATTTCTACATTTAATTTTCTATTAAATGTCAATTTACTACATTTGAATTGTGGCAAATACTATGTTTTTATTACTTTATTGTACATATTTGTGCAGTTGAGGGATTTAAACCACCCTCCAACCTAGGGAGCGTTGTTTTGGAGACCTACACCTAAAAAGGTGAGTAGCGAAGGGAGACAAGAGAGGTCTGGGTAGATCCTCACTCTGAGGCCACTTATGTAAGTTTGAATTCAGACATTTTTCTACTTAATTTTAATTAATTTTTCATTTATGTCATAATTATTACTTACAATGTTTTTTTTTATCTTTTTTTCTTTGTGGCGTGAGTTTCCAAGCTTTTGGGAGCGAACACAGACCCAGATAGCTGAGGCTAGGCTCGATGCTGATATCCCTTCTCCTCCAAATGAAGAGGAATTCTGGGCCCAGGTGCTTAGCAACCCTTACAATGGTTGCATGTATAGGATGGGGTACTACCTTGATAGTAGATCCCCATCCTTCGCGACTAAGTCTGCTACTAGGGATGATGCCCTGAGGGATGATGTGCATGCCTTCAACAGGAGTTGCAATGAGGCGCATCATATCCAACAACGCAGGAGTAGCTCCTTCAATAGCTCTAGGAGCAGGTCAGCAAGCAGCAATGAGCAGGAGATTAAGGAGATTCGACGGCTTACTGTCCATGTAAGGCAACGCTGAAGAAGGCAAAGAAAGAAAAAGATTAAATTTAAAAGGATGCAAAAGAAGATCACTCCTGATGTCATAAGCTTCTTCAGGACATCCAGGTCTTAGGATTCTACGACTCCAAGAAGAAGCTTCCCCCCCATTGTCTAATGGCATGAACGACACGATGGATCTAACGATGACAATGCCGCCGACGATGTTGACAATGAGGAGTTTAGCTAGTCCTTATCCAACTTTTTTTTTAATTTCATTTTGGATATTTTTTACATTTATCGCACTTTGAATTTATTTTATTTTGATACTTTGTTTATTTATTTCATAAGTTTGTTTATTTTATACTAATACTTTGTTTATTTATTAATTTTATTATTATTATTTCATTATTTTCTTAATTAATATCACTTTAATTGATAATTAAATTATTATATAAATAATAAATAAATAAATATCAATCAACCCATAGTTTATATAGATGAGCTATACATGGCAATAGAATTGATTATTAAAAAATTATTAAAACATTACCGATGGCATACCCATCAGAAATAGATTGCATTTTCAAATTGAATTTAAAAAAAAAAAGACAAACTCGTCGGTAAAAATTAATAAAAATTATTTTCATTTCTAAAAATTTGTTAGTAAAATTAACATAACTCGTTGGTAATATTATTTATCTGATGACCTCAGTGACACCTTTTATTCAATTGTATCGACTGGTTTTCATTTTTTTTCCCATCGATAATATTATGTTGACGGTCAAAATATCGATGGCCGTACCCATCAATATAATTCAAAGCCATTAGGAACACGATTTCCCATGCTTTTCTTATAGTGTCTCAAGCTATCTCCAGTGAGTAGTTGTTCTAATATAGTCTCACAACAAGTAGTCTTTGTCCTAGCCTCTTCAAGCTAAACTCATTTCATCATTGCCGTAAATAGAGATATATGATCTGGGTTGGTACATTCCAATGAAAACACTCAAGTTTTTCTAAGAATAAAACGAGCTTATGAAAGAAACTCAAGAGACTTCTTTCTAGATTCCTCCCAAGAAGAGGATATTAGTTAATGATCACACAAAAGAAGATTTTCTATGCAGAAACTAATTACAAGATGCAGAAGAAAACTTCAAAACAATATTGAAAGGTTTTAGTGCTCAAGGTGCAAAAGTTCCTTCTCATACAAAGGCATTACCATCTATACTTGGATTTTAAATTGGACGTTATCCCTTGATTTCACCTCCTCTTGACATGTGTTGATCTTCTTTTTGGGTCCTAGGAGCTGTCTTCTAGAAGAGTAGCTGATTTGTGTCAGGGTTGTCCTTGTAAGTGCAAAACCATTGACAATGTGATTTCTGAATAGAGCTTCATAAACAACTTTTACTTTCTGAACATGGCTTCTGAACTTTTTCTTCTAAAATACAAGGATTTTGCCAAGTACAAAAGTGAGGTATCACTATCAATACTTTTATGAAAGTTGACTAAATTTGAAATTCAAATTTGCCTCAGCTTCTATTAACTCAATGCGGTTTGAAGAACACGTGCTTTCTGAAGTCAATTATCTATTTCTAAGCTTCGTGTTGGTCTTCAAAGCTTAACTCTGACCTTGATAAAGATCTTTTCAACATGTAGAAAGTCTTCAGAGTTGATAGCCATTGTGATTGAAGATTATGATGATGATATATTCATGAGAGATTGATTTCTTCAATGAAAATTACATTTTCTGAATTTGTGAAGCACTTTCTGAAATTCCAAACTTAGTTTCTGATGCTTCATATAACTTTCTCGTGACTCTAACATATCTCAATTCACTTTCTGAACTATTTTTCGTATTTCTCTTTTCAATTAACTTTGCTCCTTTTTTTTATATCTTGTTATGCCACTTACTGAATTTTTTTTTATGGCCACTCAAAGATACACATTGTCTTGTCCCTCCCCTACACTTAAATTGGGGCATGTCTTCATGCTCCCCCCATATTACGCTTAAGCACATATAAGAAACAAAAAATGCTCTCTTAAGCCTAAAAATTTGGAAAATTTCATAGTTTTTCACTTTTGACTAAGGATATGCTAAAATAAAAGAATAGTCATTAAGGCTCAAACGGGTTAGATAAGGGCAAATATGCAAAGGGTGGATATATGGAAAAGTGGCTAAAAACAAGACAAATACCTTAATCACCTTCAAGCATGCACATGGAAACATATTTTCAAATAAGACCCTAAGCAAGTTCTAGAATGCAAATCCAAAAAGGGAAATACATATGAACAAACAAGGATGACACATGATAGTCCAATCAAAGAGGCTTAAAATCTCAAGGTAAATAGCATGTACTCAATCCAAATAACACAGTGAATCACCAAGCATGCAATACAAAATAAAGGTAATGCCAAGTAAGTCAATGTAGTGCATGTGGTGTTAGCCTATGCATGTAACCTCTAAGGTGTCAAAGGGATTATGTAAGACACAAATAAAGTTGACTATGATGCAAGACTCAAACTTACAAATAAAAATAAATAAAATGCATAAATATAAAAGGGAGAAAGTTAAGAAGAATTCTCTCATGGTGAGTTGTCTCTCACATAGGATTTTGCTTTAACATCCCTATGTTTGACAGTCATGACCCTCAAGGAGAGTGTACAACTTCAATCCATAGAACCACCATCTTAGCCCCTAGATCCCTAGGAGTTTCATGGAGGTGCTTCAGTTGATGTCCATTGACTTTACAGTGAATCATGGACCTTGGTCCCTCTAACTCAAGCACTACTAGGGTGCACATAGGTGACCACGAATGGTCCCTTCTACCTGGAATTTAACCTCCTAGTCATCAGTTTCACTCAGGGCTCATAGCAAGATCCTTTGCCCTCAAGACTTCTTTCCTAATATAGGTTGATCATGAGGCACTTTTAAAACTGATGACTAAAGCCTAGGTGGAGTACCTGTCTGTTAGCTTAGAAAATTTTAAAATAGCAAACTCGTCATATCCCATGAGAAAAGAAAAAGTGGAAAGGGGTGGTGTACATCTTTACTCAGTAAAGTACCATATGCATCTTCTACAGGGAGTCAATGATATCAATGCCAAACACAGAGTGTTCCTAAGGGGGAAATTTCATAGCATCAAATTAACAAAATTAGACTTTCATGTCCCCACACTCCATGGATATTGTGCCAGTATAAACATCAATCATGGTTCTAGCAATTTTAAAAAGGGTCTACCTAAGATTAATGTATGTTGGCTGGCATCATGTTATTCTCCATCTCAAACACATAAAAATCAGCATGGAATATTAAATCATTTACCTTTACCAGGACATCATCTAATACCCCTCTGGCCTAGTGATGCAGTTAGCAAGCTAAATTTACAACCCAATGGACTTGAGCTCTACAAAATGCAAGCATTGGTAGAGTGATTTTAGCATAACAGTAATGTCGGCCCAGAGATCTGTAACATCCTCCAAGTACAACATCATTCTTAAGTCATGACATCGTACTCAAGGAGTAGTTACTTATAAATTAACAGACCTTTCTTAAATATCTATAGCAAGCTCGATTACTGTAATAACTAAGCATAATTCTATTAAAATGTATAACAAAGAAACATAACATTTATTGAATACATAGCTAAGTACAAAAGGAAGCTCTTCTAAGAGCTTGAATACATTATGTTCTCTATTACATTTCCATACATATATCTCCAACTATGTCCAGTAAAGTAAAAATATCAACTACTAAACTACTACAATCCCACGTTCTTTCACATAGCAGCCGCATCGTTCCTGGATGAACCTGGAGGCAACACGGGAACATAAAAACACATAGGGGTGAGAATTATCCAATTCTCAGTAGGGCAACTCCCCAATTTCACAATCATAATGTCATCATCATCACCCCAGCCACTTCGGTTTATTAAGAAAGTATGAGCATGCAATATATATATCAAAGGTTCATTTTAAAGTTCAAAAAGCATCCTTCCAGAAGTGGGTTTATTTTATTATTTAATCACTTAATATACACACGTAATACTACTCAATAGCATAGGATTGCATTTGGAAATATACGTGCCCTCAGTACATCAAAGGGGACCTTTTTGTGCCCTTGACACATAAAAGGGGATTTTTCCGTGCCCTTTACACATACAAGGGGACTTTCCCATGCCCTTTGCACAATAAAAAGGGACTTTCCTGTGCTCTTTACACATAAAGGGGGACTTTTTATCTACTTAACATATACATCATCATCAAACTTATATAAGTATCCATTCATAATATAATTTTCAATCAGGTCTCATAAACTAATCTTTTAGGTTGCTAGCATGCATTCACATACATCATACTTGAACCAAATGTCATTACATTACCAATTCAAGGTTTGGGTTCATTTCCAGCAATTGGGCAGATTTCACATCATTGTAGTACAAATTTATTTATACATCAATTGATCAATTCAGAGGCTATCAAAATTACCCAAGACACTTCAATGTGTCCACAAGATTCATAAAAATTTTAGAGCAAAAAGAGTTTTCTAACTATGTTAACAAAATTAGACAATTTCGGAGGTCAAAAACCCCCTATTTATAGCCAATAGCCATAGTTTCCAATTTGTTTACCATAACAAATGACCATATCACATCATACAAAAATTTACGATTGGACTTCAATATGTCCTCAATATCTTATAAAAATTTCAAGTGATAATTCAATCATTTGGTATGGTAATAAAATTAGCAAAATTTATAACTTCTATTCCAACATTTCAGGCAGCACATAGTTCACTTTGGTTTCTGATTTTTTAAAGCATTAGGAGCCCAAATCAGAACTCAAGAAAATTTATGGAACTAGCGTAGGATGTTAGCTTCAACATAGATTTTTTCCAGCCAATAAACATAACTACAAATATGTTTAAAAATTCATGAAATTTCCATGCCTGTAGCCAAACCAAAATTCCAGCAAGCTAGTTAAAACTTCTTTTGGTAAAATGAGTTCTTTAACCTTATCCAAACACTCCACAAAAATTAACACATCAATATGAACATAATATCAACCAATATAACTAGAAATATTGGATTAAAACCCATAAAAAATTCTCAGAAAAATTTTGTAAGAAAAGGGCTAAAGAAAACCCTATTTTTGGTGTCTAATGGCTCCTTAGCTCCAAGTTGCTCCAAGATTGATCCCTTCCACTTCAAAGCTCCCAAATAAACCTCAAATCCTTTCTAAATCAATGAGGAAGTAAGGTATCAAGGTGAGGATTGATGGAGGTTTAAGATTTTAATCGGTTAGATTTGTAGGTGTTGAGGTGTAGAACATGTTTTGTGAATGGAATTTCTGTTTTAAGCAATTTTGGATAAGTGTTTTGCTGAATTGAAATTGAAACTTGAGCTCTTGGAGAAGACAACAATGGTGGCTTCCATCTTATCATGAAGCACAAAATTGTGATGATGATAAAGTTAGGTTGGTTGCTTTTTATTTATCCTGACTTTGCTTTAGCATTTATGTTACATAAATGCATATCTTTTTTAAAAGAAAGAAAATAGATTGGATGACTAGGATTTAATCTTGTAATTCAAGATTAAATCTTAGCCTTCCATTTTTCTTGAATGGATATACATAATCCATTTGTAGTGATTAAATCATCTTTCGGTGTTAGAAACCGCATACCGAAATTTTACCAAACGGAGAAGATATTGGCTCCAAAGTAAAATATAATAAATGAAAGGCCATGATTGAAACTTACTTTTCAAGTTTCAATCCTTGCCATCCACTTGGCATAAAGTGGTTGGTGAAGGTTACTTGGCCACCAAGTAACTTGTACGGTGTTAAAACTCACATCAAAACTCTATCAAATGGGTGAAACACGTACCGGGTAATCAAACATTACCTGAAAATTAATTCTATGTATAAATTCTCATTCCTTATCATTTCTAACCTTAACCTTCTCTTTTCTAAGTCCGGGCATTTTTAAATTCTAGTTAGGTTTCAGCTATGATAGGCCCATGGAGCTTGCAAGCTCATTATTCACCCCGGGCTGGAAATTTTTTTAACACATCTATTGGGCCATCCTCATCGTTGCTAAAACTATCAGATTTTTTAAATTATGACTAATAAAGCTCAAATTAATTTTTAACTAATTTTTAGGGTGTTACAAGATTAGCCATGGCTTGCTTTATGTTCTGCTTCCCAATGGTGCAAGGAACATAAAATGTGCCTGGATCCTTGTATTTGGGTGGCAGGTACCAAGCTTTATAATGGAGCAAGCATTCACCCCCTATAGTCACCTTTTCTTTCCCATTTCCCTTTGTCTCCTCTTATTGGTGAATAGATCCTTTAAAAATTTTGTATACTTTGGGATTTATTTGATTGCATCTAATAAAGGTATATTCACCTTATCTTTTGAAAGGTTTTCTGTTAGCTCAGAACCTTTCAAAAAGCATTAATGCAAAATGTTTTGAGTGATAACATAACCAATTAAGAGAAAATATTTTGAAGAACGACCAATATTTCACTTGAGTTTCTTGATAAAGCAAATAGGGTCTTTCATTTGCATAACACATTTACTAAAGCGAAAATAATTTTATTTAACATGTGCAAACATGATTTATCATGTTTAAAGAGAAATGAACTAAATGGAAGTGAAAATTATATCGTGAAATGAACATATACATGCTTAACGGATTGAAAAAAATCATTGTGTACAAGAAACGAAGGCTTGGATCTTCAGAAAGTAGCACAAGACTTCAGAAAGTACGCTTCAAATAAAGATTTCAAACTAACTCTAAAGCAAATATGTTCTACAATCTTTAATCATAATGATTACAATCATATCATCATTAACAAGCTCTAATTGAAGTCTAGAAGATTGAAGATATGTCAAAAACTGATAACGCACATTAGAAAGTTCACTTCATAGTGAAACGGTGCACTTTATAGGAAAATGAGGGAAATTTGAATTTTAAATTAAAAGTCAAACCCAGTTACAACTGGCATGTTACCTCTTCTATCAATTTGGTTAACTACCCTAGCTTCTAGAAGAAAGAGTTCAGAAACCTCGTTAAGAAAGTAAAAAGTAGTTTCTAAAGGTGACCTCAGAAACCTCTATCTCACAACGCTTCTGGACAGTTGACAAACAACAAGCTACTTCTCTAGATTGTTTTTCCAAGACACAAACAGATGATCAACACGTGTCACTTGGACAACTGATCAAACGCAACGGCCATAAATGCAGATCATCTATAAATAGAGATGTTATCCTTACAAAGAAGTAGATCTAGACGTTGCATAAGTGGTAAAATGCTAGAAAATTTCTCCTTATCTCTTGTAAAGTTCATTACATCTTGTAATCAGTTTGCTTCTCTGTAAACATCTTCTTTCTAAGTTCTTAGTAGATCATACATTTTTCTTAAGAAGAATCTTAGAAAGAAGTCATTCAAGTTTTCTCAAATCTGTTATTGTACATCTTATGGAAACTTAAGTGTAGGTTAGTTTGAGTGGCAAACCCAAATAGAAACCTTTGTATCCTCGATCCAATAGTGATCGGTGTGAGTTAACTTGGAAAGGCTAGTCAAAGATTACTTGCAATGCGACGATAGAAGTGAATTCCTGGTCACGGTTTAGCTTGGAGAGGCTAGTTAAGACTACTTAGGTTGTGACAATAGAGTGTACTTGCTGGTCACTAGTTCACTAAGAGACTAGCCAAAGACTACTTGGTTTGTGACGGTAGAGTTTGCCACTAGTCAGGGTAAGAGCTTGGGAAGGCTACTATAATGATTGTCCAACTTTCTCGGGTTGAAAAACGTTTTTAGTAGAACTCAATGGTGGTTGAGAACTGGATTTAAGGGTGGCTGAACCAAGTGTAAAAACATCTATGTAGTATCTTCTTCTCCTTTAACTCTTTTATATTCACGCTTTGTGTGCATCAAATTGTGTTTTCTGAATATCCATCATTTACAGGTTTTTATTGTATCCGTTGAAGTTCAGAAAGCGCTTTTGAAATAACTAACACTGTTTCGCTTACTTCAAGCTCATAGCATGATAGTATATTGTTTAAGTTTTTCAGAAGCTAAGAAGGAAAGAAAAAGCAAAACATGATTTAACCCCCTTCTCATGCACTTTTCTACTTACAAGTGGCATTAGAGCTCAAGCTTCTAAAGGGTTGAGCATTCTAACGACTCCAGAGGACAAAGATCCTAAGGGTAAATTGCAGATATCCACATAATAGAAGGATACTCCATCAATAGACCGCCATTCTTTGATGGTGAGGACTATTCCTATTGGAGAGAGGATGGAACTGATCATTAAACACATGACTCTTAACTTGTGGGAGATCATATAGGAAGGAGACTATGTTCTGATGAAAGAAGTTCCTAGAATAGAAAGTGCACCTTCAACATCAAGAGAAATCCTCAGGAGCATGTGGACAAAACAACATAAAGCAAGAGTTCAGTTGAACTTCAAAGCTAAGTACCTGCTCACGTGTGCACTAAGCAAGGCTAAATATGACAAAATCAATGCTTGACACAGCAAAGGAGATATGGGACAAGCTACACATGCTACATGAAAGAACTGATCAAGTTAAAGAAACAAAGATTCACATATTAGTCTATCAATACAAAATGTTCAAGATGAATGAATAGGAAAGTATTGATGACATGACAACAAGGCCTATGTACATCATAAACCAGCTAAAGGGACTAGGCAAAAGATATTCTAACTCTGAAATGGATAGAAAAAAATTTGAGAAGCCTTCTTGCTAAATAGTTACCTAAGGTCAAGCCATTACAGAAGCTAAAGACCTTCAAACTCTCCTGAATGTACTCATTGGGTCTCTGAAAACCCATGAGGTCGTGCTCTTGAAATACATGCTGAATCCATGAAAAAGAACAAGTTCATGGCCTTGAAGTCATCTCATCAAAAGCGGAATAAAACCAAGGCAATGAAAGTTGCTGAAACCTCGATGAAAAGGAAGAATCTGATTATGAGATAAAAGAAGAAGATGAAGATGAGATCTCCATGTTGGTAAGGAAGATGTCCAAAGCTTGGAGAGGCAAGACAAAGAGAATAAGAGACATCAATCTCAAGAATAATAGAAAGGGTAAAGGAAAGTTAGAAAGCGTTACTTGCTACAACTGTGAGAGAAGGACACTTTCAACCTGAATGTCCTAAGCTCAAGGGTCTATAAAAGAAGTTTGTTTCCAAAAAGAAAGGTATGCTAGCTACCTGAAATGACTCAGAAGAAGAGAAGGAAGGATCAGAAGGCCAGAAGAACTAGAAGACATTGCCAACCTATGCTTTATGAGGCTATACTTTAAAAAGTGAGTCTGAGGTAAATAACTTTGACCCTGGTCTTTCCTATGATGATCTATTAGGTTTATATGAATAGTTACTTGAAAACTCTCAAACTCTTTCCTTTCACTATCTTAACCTGAAGAAGAAACATCAAAAGGTTATTTTAGAACTTGAAATGGCCAAGTCAGAAGCTGAGAATCTAAGGCTTGAGAAGGAAGAATTAAAAGGAGAAAATAAAGTTTGAAATATCAAGCTCAATGCCTTAGAAACTAAAGTCTTTGAGCAAAATGAGAAAACTCAGAAAATTATTTCTGAATTAGAAAGGACTTCAAAGCTTCTCAAATCTAACCTTGAAAAGATGGTTAATGGTTCAAAGAACCTTGAACTAATGCTTGGAGGTCAAAGGCCATATTTTCAAAAAACTAGGCTGAGATATGAAGAGGAAATGGATAAGAAAGGAAAGGCAACTCGGCCAAAAACGTAAAGAACAAATTTTCTTGTACTTTTGGTCATAAGAAGGGACATCCACTTGACAAGTGCTTCATGAGGAAGAAGTCTATTAGAAAAATTAGGAAACCTCCCCTCTAAAGACTAACCAAAAGGACCAAGAAGGTATAGGTACCTAAATCAAAAATTGTGTTTGTTGCAAGTGTGTTTGAGAATGCATGTTGAACCAGATAACAAGTGGTACATAGATAATGGCTGCTCAGACACATGTCTGAATCCAAAAGGTGGTTCAGAAATGGAAGCCCAAAAACTTTGAATTAGTAAAATTTGCTGATGGAGGTAAGGCCAGGGTCACAAGCATAGGAAATGTTGGTAAGGATGATTCTCACTAAATTTCTGATGTGTTGTTTGTTGATGGTCTGGCTCACTATCTGAGTATTGGCCAATTTTGTGAGCAAGGCTTTAATGTTTTATTTAATGCTCATGCATGAAAGATAGCAAATCCCACTTTGGGACAAGTCATCTTATGGGAAAAGGCATACTAACACCTATGTGTTATTCTTAGATGACCTTTTAGATCAAGATGTAAAATGTCTCATATCCTTCATGAATGATAAGTGGATATTGTATAAGAAGCTTGGACATGCTCATATGAAGCTTATTTTTTAGCTTTCTCAAAAGGAGCTTGTTAAAGGTCTACCAAAGATCAGATTTGACAAGGATTTAACTTGTGATTTATGTCGCAAATAAAGGCTTCTTTCCACAACAAAAATGTGGTTTCAACCACTAGACCACTTAAGCTTGTACATATGGATCTCTTTGGACTAACCAAGACTATAAGTCTTGTTGGGAAAAGATATTGTCTTGTAATAGTGGATGATTACTCAAGATTTAATTGGGTTATCTTCCTAGCTTCTTAGGACGAAATGGTTGAAAAATTCAAAGTTTTTTCAAAACGTATATCCATTGAAAAAGATTATCAAATCACCTCTATCAAATCTGATCATGGAAAGAATTTGAAAATCATGTTTCCGAAGAGTTTTGTGAAAAACATGGCATTCTTCATGAGTTTTCTGCACCTAGAACTCCCTAACAAAATGGGGTTGCTGAAAGGAAAAATAGAAGCTTGTAGGAGATAGACGGGGCAATGCTTTTAGAAAGTGGTTTATCAAAAGGTTTTTAGGTAGAGGCTGTAAACACCTTTTGCTATATCCAAAATAGAATCTTTCTAAGGCCAATCCTCAAGAAGACTCCCTATGAGCTATGGAAGGGTAGAAAACCCAATATATCATGTTTTCGTATCTTTGACTCATCATGTTTTATTCTTAACACTAATGTTAAACTCATAAAGTTTTATCCTAAGTCTGATAATGGTATTTTTCTAGGATATTCCTCTATCTCTAAAACTTATAAGGTATACAACAAGAGAACGATATGCATTGAGGAAACCATCCACATCAAGTTCAACGAGCTCAAGAAGGACTTTGCTAATGATCTTAAAGAGCTAAATGAGAATCTTGAGAAACTAAACCTAAAGGATTCTTCAGAAAACAAGCAAATGAAAGCTCAACCTTCAGAAAATAAGCTCCAGAACATGGATACTTTAGAAGCTTGCTTAGGACTCTAAAGCCATTAGAAACAAATATTTCTGGGCATGAAGAAGAGTCTGAAGATGAGAGAAACTGAAAAGCATCAAGGCTAGAAACTACAAAGGAGTTTCTAATCTAAAAGTAGTTTTTCATAACAAAGTTCTTTGAGAAATTTGGAAAGGCTATGAGAACCAGATCTTGCCTTAGAAATATGTTGAACTATGCTTTCATCTCCACCATTGAACCTAAATGCACTAAAGAAGCTTTGAATGGTCAAAGTTAGGTGGATGCTATGCAAGAAGAACTCAACTAGTTCAAGAAAAGCAAAATATGGACGCTTATTGAATAGAGCAAAAGGAAAACCATCATCAAAACAAAATGGGTGTCAGAAACAAGCTTGATGAAGCTGACAAAGTCATCCAGAACAAAGAAAGATTGGTTGCACAAGGTTATAATCAACAAAAGGGAATTGATTATGATGAAACCTTTGCACTAGTAGCTAGTTTAGAAGCCATAAGAATGCTACTTGCTTTTGCCTTCAAGGTATTCACCTAGATGGATGTCAAGTCTGCATTCTAAATGGATTCCTCTGAGGAAGTTTATGTGAAGTAGCCTCCTAGTTTTGAGAGTGAAAACCTTCCCAACCATGTCTTCAAGCTAACAAAGGCATTGTATGGTCTGAACAAGCTCCTCGAGCATGGTATGAAATACTAAGTACTTTCTTGTTGAAGAATGGGTTCAAGAAAGGTAATGTTTATACTACTCTTTTTAATCTTGAACAAGATAATCACTTCTGATTGTCCAAATTATGTTGATGACATTATATTTGGTGCCTCTAACCCTTCTCTCTGTGAAAAGTTTTCAAAATTAATGCAAGTGAATTTAATGAGCATGATGGGTGAACTCAAGTTTTTCCTTAGTCTTCAAATAAAACAACAAAATGAAGGAACCTTGATCCATCAAGAAAAATATACAAAGGAGCTTATGAAAATGTTTAATATAGATCGGGCCAAACCCATGAGTACTCCCATGCACCTATCTCAAATCATTAATCCTGATAAGAATAGAGAAAATGAATAGAAAGTAATTACAAGGAATTATTGTAACACCCTAATATTTAACCCCAATACGCCTAGGACGTATCAAGACTAATTATTAGTTATTACTTCTCTTTAAATTCATTTATAAAATACTTAGCGGAAAATACGGGTAATTTTTTTTTTTGAAATGATTTATATAAAACAAAGTGCGCGCCTTTGCGCGTAACATAAACAACGTGAAGCGGAAGAATAAATAAAACATACAGAACATAAACATTAAAGAACACATCCATCATAAACATCATTCCTCATCACATTAGATAATATAGTTTAGTACATCACAATAGAGATATAACAGAACATAAAGTCTTACCCATACCAGTGGGCAGAGCTTGCGTACAATAACATAAAATAAGAAACATAAAGACAAATACATGGAACAACCCCAAAAGATAAATACCCAACTAAGACTTTCCCTCCCTCAAGCCATGGATGACGCTCACCCATCCCTCGGTGGTATATATCCAATGAACTGCAAGCTCCTCGGATGCGTGAAGGCGGAAGGATGGGCGAGCATGCCGCCACGATGAGGGCGCATCTCTGGACGTCGTGCTAACCTCCACTGCGTCTCCTCGCTCCCATCCCGATATCCATGGGTACGGAGGGTGGACCCTCCGGGAAGGATGAGAAGGAAGATCCTCTGATGGGTCGGTCTCCGAACGTCTCGGGAGGCACATACTCGGGGTAGCCTTGCACCGCTGAAGATGCCAAGGGCGCGACGTTCTCTCGTCATGGGGTCGCGTCCTCTCAAAGATCATATCGTCGCCAAAGGGGAGGTCAGGGTGAATCTGTAGCTGGACATGGAAAGGCAACGGGCGTCCCACATATGCAAAAATGCGTATAGCACAACGACCCTCGAAGTGGTAACTGATGTGGGTCGAAGTGCAGCTCCCACACGGGTGCGTCAACAAAAATCACGAACGACGCCATCGATATCTGAAGACGTAACGGAAAGAAAGAGAGAGGGTGAGAATTCTTCTAAAGAATCTCAGTAGGAAGTCCTCTATCCTAGTGTCATCGTTTACGTCCCAGGAACCTTGGGTTTATTATGAAAAGGTTAAGCATGCATAAGTTCATTATGAGGTTTTCACAAAGGTATTTATCCAAGGTCCATGTCTTTTATAATGATTCTTAATGCATGTATGCAACATAATATTTCATGGATGCATGGCAGCACTTTAGGTAAATCAAACAATAATTCAAACAACATTTAAGTGGCATGAAACTTTTCTTTGAACATCTTTCCTTTTCTCATACTTGTGACACCAATAATATAGTAACCGCACCCCTTAAACTAGGCTATGAGCTCATACCTTAACTAGTCGTCACTAGTTCTTACTTATCCTCTTGATAAGCGAATCATAAACATAATCATCATAATCCCGACTCCCAGAGTACGGGTAGGGGCCCTAAGGATCACCCATCATGGGACTTTTTCCTTCTTCGAAACGCATCGACTGGTTAAGACCAGCGACTTTGTCCGCTTTGGCAGGCTAATGTCTATGCCCTCACGGTTTTACCTTCTCCTCACGGAGCAGGAGAAGTACGTCTCGGTGTGTCACCTTAAACATCATATACTTTCATTCTTCGAAACGCATCGACTGGTTAAGACCAGCGACTTTGTCCGCTTCGGATGGCTCGACGTCCATACCCCACGGGTTTACTTTCTCCTCACCGAGTAGGAGAAATGCGTCTCGGCATATAACTTTAAACTTCATATTTCTCAAAAACTTTCTTTTTGTCCCTCAAATTTGATGGAAATTTGGCAGTGTAACGACTGCACCACGAATTTCCTCAAATTTGAGTCTTGCCACATAACTTACATAATGCATGTTATCTCACAAAATCCTCCATCAAGAAAACTTTTCAATCATGACAACATACTTTCTCTAATTCATTTCTATCACATAGTCTCATGCATTATGCTCATAATATACCGAAAACATCACAACGGCATATCACAAATCCATATATTCTCATACTCATGATATTAACACATTCATTCATATCACAAGCATACTCACTTGGTCTCATTCTCACATCACACTTCCTATCTCATATTGTCTTATGCTTTGGCCCTTACTCTTAAACTTAAGTTCCAATCATTCTAATGCTCATAGTACATCTTTATTCCACTTAAGAGATCATTACTTACAATTCTTACTAAGATTTAGGCTTACTAAAATTCCAAACAGCATTATGCATCTTGGGCAGAAAATCATCATATGATTACGGGTTCTAAAATCTTTGTTTTAAACCCTTTTTCAGATCCGTCTTCGCCTAAGGCTTCATAATCAATCCCTAAACCAATTATGAGGGATTCCTAGGCATGTTTACTAAGTTATAATTCACTTTTCCTCAATTTTAGCTTTGCTAGACAGAATCACATTTTGCCATGTCTAAGTGTGCTAGAATTCCTATTTTAAGTCCTTATCATTACCTTAAGCTTAGTAATTAATACCTAATCATTTATGAAAGGTTTTTATGCATATCCTACTGATTATGAACCATTTACACTTGAATTAATTATGCTGGAACAGAATTGCATTTTTCCAATTCTAAGTGTTCCAGAATTCTCATTTTAAGTCCTTTCTAGTTACTTATTTTTTTCCTAACTTCTCTAAAACGTTCCTTACTTCACTCAAGCATAAATGTACACATTTTATCACCTTAAAACAGTTTGTACAGTAGCCAATCAGGGAGGTACAGAACCGAAATGAAACAATCATAAAATCACATAAAATCATGACTTAAAAGCACATAAGTTACTAGTTTTCTCTTGGAATGGTTTTTAAGAACTCAAATCTCTTTTAGAACTCAATTTATCTCATTAAAATCATGTAATTATACATGAGGGCAGTAGCTAAATCAATTTGCTCATAAAATAGATTTAAAACATATAATCTCATTCATAATGTTCCTTAGGTACTCCTAAGCTTAGAAAAATTTCAAAACATGGCTATGGGCACTTGTGATTAGATGAACTCACACCAAGCCCATCATCATCACCACAAGGCCAAAATGGCTTCATTGAAAAACCAACGTTTTCTTAAAACTTTACATTGGATACTTGGGCAAGTCTTTGAGCTCTAGACCATTTAGGTGGTGACATAAATTTAAACATGCTATGCAACTCATTTTACTCTTCTTTTAGAAAATAAAGTGAGAGCATAAAATAAATATGAGGTGCACTCATTTATTATCTTTAGAGTTTAAGTGATGGCGTAAAATATAAACATGATAGACAAGAAAGTAAACATGAAATGCAAGGTTCAATTCTTTATTTTAGTGCTCTAGGCCTCTTGGGGTGTTTACCCCAAATCAACAATCAATTTTAAGGTTGAAATAGGTAGGCTTTGAGATTTATTAAGTGATGATGCACATTCTTGTTTTAATCTTTAAGTTGCTTAGTGATAGCTTGAAAATAAACATGCTATGCAAAGCATAAAAGTAAACATGAATGCAACTCCTTTTTAATCTTAACTAGAGCTCTTACAAGACTTTAAAGGAACATAAAAACCTCAACCCATTATGTATCATAAAGTGAGCTTTAGAGTTCTTAGCATCAAGACACCAAGGAAGTCTTATGTTCTTCGAACACCATCATCAAGCTCAAGGAAACAATTTTTCAAGAGACAACCTTTCAAACAAACATAAAAGGGCTACCTTAACATTTTTAGCAAACTTTGTTCAAGAGAGGAAAGGAAAAACCAAACCATTGAAGAAAAAGAAATAAAAACCAAAGCTTGAACAAGGCAAAAAGGAAAAACCGAAACCTTAGAGGAATGAAGGCCAAAACTTTGAACTAGGAAAAAACCAAGGAGGAACAGGAATCATAAAGGAAAGGAAATGAAAAACCAAAACTTTGAACTTGCAAAGAAAAGGAAAAACCGAGTTTGTATATGGTCCTAGACCAAGATCCAAGCTTTAGAGGTTTCTCTCATGGCAAACACCAAACTATCTCCATGAGACCTCATCATCAAGCTAAAGATTGGTTTGTAAAATGGCCTCATGGCCGAAAATACAAAGGGGAAGAAAAAGAGTTTGAAACCAAGAGAAAACTAGAAACTTTTATCAAAGAAAGTAAAGAAAACTTGAAAGAAAACCCCTACCAAGTGAAATCTTGAAAGCTTTGAAAGAAAGCTTGAGTTTGCAAGGAAATGAGAAGACAAAATCTTCTCTTGGTGAGCAACAAGGATTCGGCCTCCAAAGGTTCTCAAGGAAGATGATTTTTCCTTGAGGATGCAAGCTTGGAAATGGTGAGGTTTGGTGTTTAGGAGGTGTTTTAAGGTATGAGAGTGGTGGTTTGAGGTGGTTTGTGGTGGCTCAAGGTGGTGGTGGTGGTTCTTTGAGGAAGGAAGAAAAAGAACTTAGAGGAAGGGAAAATGAGAGAAAATGAGAGAAAGTGCAAGAAAACTCAACTTAGCAAATGATCAAAAAGGTGTCCAAGCTTTCCAAGGTGTGATATTTATAAAGAATGAAATGTTGTGGCTGATTTAGGGGGAAGAGCTGGCTGAAATTTTGGCCTTGGGAGGGAAGGAAAATATCTTCTAAAGCTTGTCTTGGAAGCTTGGTTTAAGTCCTAGCTTAGGTGTAGTCAAGTCCTAGCTTTGAAATTTGAAATCAATATTTGATGGATTTTGGGGAAGAATTCGGCAAATCTGGACAGCCAAGAAGGAGGGAAAAATCATCCATGTAATTGTAGTTTAATGATGCATTTAGGTGTTTCATTAATTAAGGTTTGGGTTAGGTGTTTGTGAGAAAGTGTTTAGGTGTAATAAAGGTTAATTAGGGTCATCAAGGCTTGGTTTAGGGGTGTTCTAATCTAGATTAACAATTTTAAAATCATTCTTTTGGTCAAAAAGGTTGTAGACAAGTTTCCTTAATTTAAGGAAGTTGGAGAGAAAACACTATTCATTACTTTTTGATTAGAAGTCTTGGATTAAAGAATGAAATTAGAATTTGACTAAGCAATTTTAGTTTCTAATCAACCTTAATAAATCATTTTGACTCTAGATTAATTATCGAAATAAATTAATCTTCGATTAGAGCCTAATATTGCTTAGGTTCGCTAATTACTTCATTAGGCGCACTGTACACTGTTCTAGGGTAAAACGATAATTTGCACTAAAACTACAGGACCTTCCGGGCTCGGCTAAACATCAAATATTACTCTAAAACATCATTCTAAACTTCCTGGAAAATTTGGGCTCAAACGGCACCTTTTACCGTGTAGAGCACGGAGGGGTATTTTGGTCATTTTGAGCCGAAAGTTTAGAAAACGAGATTTTCACCTCGGATATCAAACATAACAGGTACAATCCCCTTCAAACATTGAGTTGACCCATTCGAGTGCCGGTCGGCTGCCTCGAATTGGGGTAAAAGAAAATGACCTCAGGGCATTTCGGTCATTTGTACTCTAATAGCAGAAATCGGGGCGTTACAATTATTGGTTCACTTTTGTATCTTATAGCAAGTAGACCAGACATTCAATTAAGTGTGGAAATTTGTACTAGATTTCAATCTAGCCCAAAGCAATCATATTTAAATGTTGTTAAAAACAATTTAGTCCAATACTACTAATCTTGGCTTGTGGTACGAGAAAGGTACATCTTGTAAGATTGTAGGTTACTGTGATGCCTGACTTCGCTGGAGATGGAGTAGAGAGGAAGAGCACTAGTGGATGTTGATGAAAGAGTCTCATCACTTGGTCGTGTAAGAAACGAGAATAGCATTGCACTCTCTACGGCTAAAGCTGTGTAACTAACGCAAACTGCCATACCCAAGATGCGGTGGATAAGGAACAAGCTAGAAGATTATCACCTAAGGTAGTCAAAAATCCCTATCTTCTGTGATAATACTAGTGTTATTAATCTTGCTAAGGATCCTATTCGACACTTAGATCGACATATTGATTTAAAACATCATTTTATTCGGGATCATGTTTAGAAAGGAGATGTTGAGTTAATGTTTGTGAATCCTGAAGACCAAGTGTCTGACATATTCACAAAACCATTAGCGGAAGATCATTTTTGTGTTTTGAAAAAGCTTTTGAACTTCAAGGTTTTTAAATCTGCATAAGTATTCATGCACAAACATCTCTAGGTATCCCCTTCATTGCTATGAATTGAAGCCTATATGAAGACATCAGTTTGCAAGGCTAGAGAATCAGATTGAAGATCAGAAAGTCAATTGGTAAGCTCAGAAGAAGGTCAAAAGATTAGAAAATGGGGTACATACGGTCTCATGGGGTTCAAAATCAGAAAATGGATGAATCGTGAGTAAACAGTGATACTCCGATAAATCAAAAGTGGAGAAAAGCTCAAAAAGTAAAGATGTTCAGAAAGTGGTTCCATACCTCAGAAACCATTCTTTCAGAAAGAATGAAAAAGGCAGGATAATTCCCACTCTTTTGAGTTTCTCTCTCCACATCACTTCACCTGTAGTCATTTACATCCTATCACTTAAATAACCCTTCACTCTTCACATATCATACGTTACTCTCATATTCAACCTAAATATAAGAACTTCAACCGTTTCCTACTCACAAACCCTTCATCTCTGCAACTTATTATCCTATATATATATATATCTTTCTCTCTCTCTCTCTTAAGTCCTCTCAAGTTTCAACCTTTCTTTCATCCTCTCACATACTCTACCCATCAATGGCTGAAGGAAAATGCTTGAATGGTAACATCGCTAACATAGGAATGCTTCTCACGTATGCTGAACCGCCACCAGGAACACTACGCTGAAGAACTTTGCTCAGCGAAAGATAGCCCCAAGCAAAGGCTAAGTCGAGAGCTAATAACTCAGGTCCTCATTCTGGAGGTTATATCCTTCTGGGTGGGAAAGGTTCTTCAACATCTCCAACCATGTTTTTATAGGGATGGTGACTGTCTTCTACTCCTAGTTGGTAGAGGTGTCTAAGTCTATTCTGACATCCTATATTAGAGGCACTGACATAGAGCTAAGCATAGCTGACCTCTCCAACATCATCCACACACCAGATGAGGGACTTAGATGCTCATCTAAAAAGGATTAGTTCATGACACTTGGAATCTCAGCTGAGGAGGCCTCCAGATGTCTCACAAACTCTCCCAAACACCAACCTAATAAGATTACAACCGCTTTGCTAAGTTCTAGGGTAAGCACGCACTTGCTGGTACATGCTGGTAGCATGCATCTTTGATTTTCCAGATCTCTCTCCTCCCAAGGTTGGGAAGCACGCACTTGCTTGTAGGAATGGAATGCATGTTACTTTTCTGCCTAGCAAAAAAGAAGTAAATATGCCCAGGTTAATCTTTGATTACATGTTGAGTGCCATATCCCTAGAGATAAGGAGAAATGCTATCGTTCCTTATGGGATCTGCTGACCAAAATCTTCGAATACATCTACCCATTGGCAAAGAAGTGGTACGAGTACATGGAATGTCCTGAGTATTCCTTTAACTCCTTCAAGACCCTAAGGAAACCTCCTGGTGCTACCATAATAGGTGCTAGAGGAGAGAGCCAAAAAATCAAAGATGCATTACTTGACTTTGCTACTACAAATGAGGAAGGAGGAGAAAAAGAAAAAGAAAAGTGATTGAGAGCTAGAGGAATCTAAAGACTGACGAAAAGTTAGAATCCTCTAGTCTTGGCATGGCTTCATAGTAACCTATGGAAGTGGAAGACGTCAAGGCCAGGATATAAGATTCAGACAAGGACGAAGCAAAATCATTATTTTCATTAAAACCTTCAGACCTAACATGCAAGAATCCTCATCTTCATCTAGTCTTCAAATTCTAAGGAAAGATCCTGGAGGACGAGTAGGGCAATGAAAATTCTGAGGCAAGGTCAACTCATGATGCTACTTCGCCTCTTATTCTTGTTGAAATACCACCTGTTCCTCATCCCTCTATAGCTGAACCATCTCAATCTTAACCTCAACCTACTCCATTTTTCGCTTAGAATGATAATCCTTCATCAAGCCAACCTCAACTCCTGTGCAACCAAGCTACTTTGAAATGCAAATACTCCTAGAGAGCGCGCCTCACGAATGACCGATTAGATCGAATGGATGCTTAGTCGCAAAGACATGAAGCCTTGCTATTGGAGATACTCTATGAAGTAAGGCACGGGGTTGATGATGGTGTTATTAGTTTCCAACACACCTCCTTTTTGTTGATGACAAAAAGGAAGAAAAGATAAGAAAATATTGTGCTAAGGAACTTAGGGTGAGCATCATGTTAAGGAGGAGCTCTAGAGATTTTTTTAGCATGCTTTTTTTTTGTTGTTTTGGAATTTTTTTTTCTTTTTTCCTCATCCTTGATCTGATACCTTATTTCTTGTTCCTGAACAATGATTAGTTTTTGGTTTTAATCTCTCTATTTCTAGTACTTTGGTATATAATCAGTCTTATCTTTATTTTAGATATCTATATTCTATGTTTTTTTTAAGCTCTGATACATATCAATACCCTGTGTTATCATGCTTAGCAAATCTTATACCTTAACTGAGATGTATGCTTTTTATCTCTTAGTTTTTGTGCTAACCTATTTATTCCCTAGCACGCTATGATATTCAGCACATCTGCATTTTTATGTTTAGCACGGCATGTATCTGTCAAGCACAAGTACCTCTCTTTGCTCTAGTACACATATCTCTTTGTGCTTCGATATGTATGATACATGCTTGAAAAGTTTTTCATAAAACATATAATCTACACACACATATGATGCTATCATGAACTCTGTATAACTTGCTTTGAATATAGTTGTGCTCGGTTTCTATTGATCTTCAAACATCGCTTACATGCTCTGATACAACTAAGTTCAGTTTCTTTTTAGAGCCTCAAAAACCTCTTGTGTGTGCAAAGTTTATATGTTGCAAATTTTCATGAACAAAAATTTGCATTGCATTTCAAAACTAAGCTTGGATAAAGTTGTGCTAAATAAGAAATCAAATCAAGAAGAAATATCACAAGTGTTACTTATTTTATTCATATTAATGTATTTTCAGAAAGCTCATTATGACTAAAAATTAAGCTATTTTTCTTTCAAAAAAGCATAAATGATCATATCCTTTTTGGTATTGCTCTGATATCTTTCATAAAGTACTCTGAGTAACTTCAGAAACCTCATAAAAAATAAAAACAGCTAGACTTAAGTCACTTAAGGCTATGAAATGTTTTTAACTCTACCTATATTACACCTTAAGAAAAAGACTCTCTGAAAATCACATCATATGATGATTTGATAGATTAGTGGTTATCAAGCTATATATCCTATTATGTTTCTTTTAATATCTCTTCAAAAGATTTTCTTCAAATTTTTTTGTCATCATAAAAAGGGGGAGATAGTTAGCTCCAGAACCCTTCAGAAAGCATTAATGCAAAATGTTTTGAGTGATAACATAACCAATTGAGAGAAAATATTTTGAAGAATGACTAATGTTTCACTTGAGTTTCTTGATAAAGCAAACAGGTTCTTTCATTTGCATAACATGTTTACTAAAGCGAAAATAATTTCACTTTACATGTGCAAACATGATTTATCATATTTCAAGAGATAGGAACTAAATGGAAATAAAAATTATATTATGAAATGAATATATACATACTTAACGGATTAAAGAAAATCACTTTATACAAAGAACCAAGACTCTGATCTTAGAAAGTAGCACAAGACTTCAAAAAGTATGCTTCAAATGAAGATTTCAAATTACAATCTTCAATCATCATGATCGCAATCATATCATCATCAACAAGATCTAATTGAAGTATGGAAGATCAAAGATATATTAAGGAAATGATAATGCACATCAAAAAGTTCACTTCATAGTTAAACGGTGCACTTTCAGGAAAATGAGGGAAATTTGAATTTCAAATTTAAAGCCAAATCTAGTTACAAACTGGTGTGTCATCTTTTCTACCAAGTTGGCTAACTACCAGCATCTAGAAGGAAGAATTCAGAAACCTTGTTCAGAAAGTAAAAAGTAGTTTTGAAGGTGACATCAGAAACCCTATCTCACAACGGCTTCTAAATCTAACAAACAACGAGCTACTTCTCTAGATTGCTTTTCCAAAACACAAATAAATGATCAATAATTTTCATTTGGATAACTGATCAAGGGCAATTGTCATAAATGCATACCATCTATAAATAGAAATGTTGTGCTTACAAAGAAGTAGATTTAGACGTTGCATAAGTGCTGAAACCTGAGAAAATTTCTCCTCATCTCTTGTAAAGTTCATTTCATCTTGTAATTAGTTTCATTGTCTGTAAAAATCTTCTTTTTACGTTCTTAGTAGATCATATGTTCTTCTTAGGAAGAATCTCAAAAGAATTCATTCAAGTTTTTCCCAGGTCTATTATTGTACATCTTATGAAAACTTGCGTGTAGGTTAGTTTGAGTGGCAAACCCAAACACAAACCTTTGTGTCCTCAATCCAATAGTGATCAGTGTGAGTCAGCTTCAAAGACTACTTGCAACGCGATGGTAGAAGTGAACTCCTGGTCACAATAGCTTGGAGATCCTGGTTAAAGACTACTTAGGTTGTGATAGCAGAGTGTACTTGCTAGTCATGGTTCAAGCTTAGAGAAACTAATCAAAGACTACTTGGTTTGTGATTGTAGAGTTTAATACCAGTCACAAGTAAGAGCTTGGGAAGGCTCCTGCAAGACTATCTAACTTTATCGGGTTGAGAAAGGTTTTTAGTGGAACTCAATAATAGTTGAGAACTGGATGTAGACAGGTTGGCCAAATCGGTATAAAAACATCTATGCAATATCTTCTTCTCCTTTAAATCTTTTCTATTCACTGCTTTGTGCACATCAAACTGTGTTTGAATATCCATCATTTACACGTTTTTATCATATTCGCTAAAGTTCAAAAAGTAGCTTTCTGAAATAACTAATGTTATTTCCACTATACTCCAAGCTTATAGCTTGATAGTATATTGTTTAAGTTTTTCAAAAGCTAAAGGGAAAGAAAAAGCAAAGCACGATTCAACCCCCTTCTTATGTGTTTTTCTACTTACAAGCTTTTTTCCTCTTCAAACCTTCTCAACTCTAGGACCTCAAGGTAATAGCACTAACATTTTCCCTGTGATTTGGAATGGTTTGAGAGGGAAGCTGGAGCTTACTGACTTTAATTATTCTTGATTTAAGTCATCTTTTGTCTCAAATGGGCATTCTATTGCATTAATTCCTATATCTGCTCTATCATCATCTTCATCATCTCAATCATAGTAAGATCGAAGGGGAATGATACAGGGGGACTATTGTCTTGATGAGGTTGCTTGTACTTTTACTATAAAGGTTAGCCCCTCCTGAGAATTGTTTCCCCATTTCAAATTAGATGATTCTTCCAACTTGAGTTGTATGTGTTCCCAAAAGGGAACTGGTCTATTTGGTTTTGAGATTGACTCTGGAAAGGGTTTTCCGCTGAAACTCTGTGGATGAGTCATCTTGTAGTGATAGGCACATATCCGTGTGATGGTCATTAGAGGTACAAATGCCACAAACCTTGGGAAACCCTGGTGTTGCTGCTAGTTGACAAGCCTAAAGAGTGCCTAATGTTTGGGTCAACATGGACTTTCTGCTTGGCTCACCTCATGAAGGCTCTTAGTACTAGCGGCCATCTTGGAACCAATGTTGAAAATTTACAACCATATTCTCTATCAAAGCACAGGCCTCTACTAGTGTCTTATCCATGAATGCCCTCCATTAGCAGCATCAATCATGCACCTATCAACAAGTACAAGACCCTCATAGAAATATTGGATAGAAAGTTGCTCTGGATCTGATGATTGGAGCAACTTGCACTAAGGAGATTGAAACACTCCCAATACTCATGTAGAGTCTTATTGGACTGGTGAATCCTAAAGATGTCCTTTTCGATGGATGCTACTCGAGAGGTAGGAAAGTACGTCTCAAAGAAAAGTCTCTTAATCCATGTCTAATTGTTCACTATAACACCCTTCTTAGGACAACACCATCCTTAAGTCATGACATTATACTTAGGAGTTGCTATTTATACATTAGCGGACTTTTCTTAATTATCTATAATCGAAACGATCAAATCATGTAGTAACAAATTCATAATTCTAGTCAAATATATAACAAAGAAACAAAACATTTATTGAATACAAAGTCAAGTACAAGGAAGCTCTTTTATGAGCTTTAATACACATCTGTTATCTCATATATTTATAGACATATACATATGACTAAGAACAATAGATACAAGTCTTCGCCACTAAACTACTGCAATCCTAATTCTTTTGTGTAGTAGCTTTACTATTCTCTAAATCAACCTGGAGACGACACGAAAATACACACATAAGGGTGAGAATTCTAAGTTCTCATAAGTATCCCAAAATTTATAGTGAAATAAATCCATGTCATCGTTATCGTCCCAATCACTTTGGTTTATTAAGAAAATCTTATCATGCATTTCATAACAATAGTTCACTTTAGAGTTCAAAATCATTCTTCCGAAGTGAGTTTCTTTAAAAATTCAACCACTTACTATACATGTCATTGTACACAACATCATAAAATTCATTCTAGACAAATAATTCAAGAAATTAGGCATCATTTTTAACTTGATGTGCCCTTGATAGGTCGAAGGGGATCTCATCTTTCTTTATGTGCCCTTAACAAGTTAAAGGGGATTTTAGCTATACCATTCTTATCATTACGTACCCTTGGTGCATTAAAGGGATCTCATATACATCATCCTTATATTGCCGTGCCCTTGGTACATCAAAGAGGATCTTTCTTTACTTAGCACATACATCAGCATCAGGCTCACATAGTATTCATGACATCAATCCACTAACATTAAATCATCAATTCAGCATAATATCATGCTGTCCAAAAATTTCAGTCTATACAAAATATGATTAAATTACTAAACATCATCAAAACATAGCCAAACAAATTTTCAAAGGTAGTTTAATGTATTAATGAGGTCCTGTAAAAATTTCAAAGCATGAAAAGGTCTCTAACTATATTTATAAAATTTCACAATTTAAAGGTCAGAAACTACACACTCTCAGCCAACAGCCAAAAGTCTCAATTTTTCTACCCTATCAAATGAAAACTAGAACTTTTCACAAAATATTAGATTGGACCTCAATATGTTCTCAACATCTTGTAAAAAGTTCAAGTAATAATTCAATCATTTTCTAGGGTAACAAAATTAGACAAATTCAGTACTACAAACTAGACTTCTTGGATAAAACCCTTGACCTGTTTGGTTTTCCATTTTTCAAAAATAGTAAAAGTGATTAAGAAGACCCAAGAAATTACTGAAAATTGTTCCATATGTTAACTTCATCCTATAAAAATTTTAGCTCATGATCATGTCTAAATCAATGAGAAAAATCAAAGCATTTCACCTGCTTGCTAAATTTGAAATTTCCAGAGCATGATTCATAATATGTTTTAGTAAAAAGGGTTTCCAAACTTCATCAAAACTCTACCAAAATTAATAAATTAATATCTATGTGAAATCAATCAATATAACTAAAGAGTTCCTACCAACTCAATCAGAAATTCTGAGAATAAATTTTGAAAGAAAAGATGTCAAAAAACCCTACCTCTTTAGATCAATGGTTCTTAACTCCAAAGGATGTTCTAAAATGGTTTTTCCTCACTTCCAGGCCTTTCAAACAACACCAAATCTTCCAAACACACCAAACCGTTCTTTAAATAGTAGAGAATGATATTTCAAAGTGGATATTGAAGATGATTCAAAATTCCAATTAGTTAGTTTTGTAGGTTATGAGAAGTAGAGTAGGTTTAGTAAAGAGATTTCAGGTTTTAACAATTTTAGGCTAGGTTTTTGGAGGTTAAAATCTTGTTCATGGTTGTTTGAGAGGAAATAAGATGGATGGCTAGGATTTGATCTTGTTAATCAAGATTGAATCTTAGCCAACCACTTGGTTTAAATAGATAGACATTATCCATATCTTAAAGATTAAGCCATCTTTCAATGTAAAAATAGCACAGAAATTTTACCAAACAAGTAAAACACCGTACCGAGCAATCAAACATTACCCGAAAATTAATTCCAGGAATAAAATTTTCATTTCTAGCTATTTCTAACCTTAACTCTATCGTTTCTCAATCCCTGGCATTTCCTGTTCCAGATTTAGGGTTTGGCTCCAACGGGCACATAGGGCCTACAAGGTACTATTCATATTTTTTTTACACGTCCATTGGGTCATCCTCATCATTATTAAAACTTTCAGATTTTTGAAATTCTTACAAATAAAGTTTAAATTAATTTTTCTAATAATTTTTTGGGTGTTACATTCACTCATTTGGAAGGTTGAAAAACCAGTTCTCCAAGCTCTAAGGAGAAGGGGAATGCTCTTAGTTTGACATCATCTACCTGCACCACATTCAGAGCAAACCATGTGAGCTTCTTCAAATGCTAGTGTGGGTCCTCTCCAGATAGCCCATGGAACTTAGGTAAAGCATGAACCATAAACCTCTTAAGCTCAAAATCATTGTCAAGTCTAGGATATGTAATTGCCAAAGGATGCTGGATAAAGTTAAGAGCAGCAGCTCCCTAAGTATTCTATCTTCTATGTTACCGTGTTTCCTGAAAAAATAAACAAAGGATCAGATTGTTCAAATTATTCCGATTGTTGATGCCTTGCTTGTCTAATTTGCCTTAAGCTTTTCTCAAGTTCAGAATCAAGAGGTAGTAGATTGCCAACAGACAAGGAACACCTCATACAAGGGAACAATCAGAAATAAAAAAAAACTAAATTAAGGACAGGAAAATAAACAAAATAAAAATAACAGTAATGACACAACTAAGTGTCACTGTTTCCTAAGCAACGATGCCAGAATTTGACAGAGGTTGTCACTACCTCCACAAATTAGAATTAAAATAGTTCAAGTACCGAATGCACCAAAACTGTAGTTAGGATGTAACTCGGGTTGTCTCTCAAGGAGGCTATGTCACTCAGTTGGAAATTAGGGGTTTTGAGAATTGAAATTAAAATAATTAAAAATAATTACCAATAATCAAGAATTAAAGGCACTAGTGCAAGGTATTCCTAGGATTGGAATTAATTATCACAGACCAAATATTGAAAACATTAATGGCTATTAGTAATCACTTATTGGCAATTATACTAGTGATAAATCGATCTCTAGAATTTGACCAATGCAAATAACTAGTAAATAGGATCCCAATTTAATAGAAACTGCATTCATTTAATGTACCAATTGCTATAGCCTAGCCACTAATCGGAAACTTAATTATAATGTTCTCCCTCAAATATAAACCTATTGATCACCTAATAAATGCCAAAAGGTTTCCCTAAAAGACGATCGCCAATTTAGTTATTCTAATAAAAATTATAACAATCATAATAATAATTATAAGAATAGAAACTCAAGAATATTCAGAAAACTAATGCAGTCACTATAACAAAGGAGGTCTCAAACATCATTCCAATCCATTCAAAACCCTTACATTAGTAAGGAAATCTACTCCCTCCATCTCTTGGAGGATTACAACAATGAAATAAAAAGTTTAACCAAAGACAATAATAATAATCCTTGTAACAAACTCCAAGAACAAATTCAATTCATCAAAGGAATCCCTAAAGAGAGAAGAATAAAGAACAAAAGGTAGAAAGATATAGAGACAAAGAGATAGACAGAGAAAAGAAAGAATTGTAGCCAATTCAGAATCCAAAATTAGGGTAAAAGTCGGCTCAATTCCCTTAAATACTACTCTCTAAAATAGCCAAAGTATGGTTCAAAACAATGTTAATTATCTGCAATGCACATAGTCACACAAGCATTGCAGTGCTCACTAGAAAGCTTGGCTTTAGGAATTCTGCTAATGGCTTTGCCGAGCGCCTGCACTAAATTAGCATTGCGGCACTCAACCATGAGTTACCCTTTGTGCTTTTGCTCCTTTTTGCAACCCCATAGCTCAGAATCCTTCCAAAGAATTCCAAGCCTTGTTCTTGATATTTTGCACTCAATCCAAAACTCTTGTATACAAAACCATACTCAAAGAGATGGGTTAAACACAATAGGCTCTAATCTAATAATTATTTCAAAATTAGTACAATAATCAATGATCCTATAAAAAATGCACAATTTGGACCAAATCAAAATCTTAATTGTTTACATCAATAACTCAGTTAAACTTATGCAAAAAGCTAAGGTTTAGAAGCAAAATAAGTTGCATGAATTCCCTTTATCACCTTTCTCAAAGAAATCACAAGTTGTATCCTTGTCATAATTGATCTTTTAAATGCCTTAAAAATGCCCTTTTTGAGATAGCTTAAAAATTAGCTTTATAAGAGCATGACCAACTTTATTATGCCATAGTCATTTATCATCTATAAAGGATACAAGACATTATACATCTTGATCTAGAAGGTCATCCAAGAATAACAAATAGGTGTTATTTACCAAATAAAATGACTTGTCCAGACAATTCATTCAGATAGCATGCTTTGGCATTAAACCAAACATTGAAGCATTGATCACAAAATTGGCTAATGCTTAACAGGTTGTGAACTAAACCATCAACTAGTAATACATCAAAAATTTGGTGAGAATAATCCTTACCAACATTTCTTATGCTTGTGACTAGGTTTACCTCCATTTGCAAACTTCACAAAACCTGATTCTTTAGCTTCAAGTTTCTAAACTATTTCCTTCTTCCTGACATGTGCCTGAAGCAATCACTGTCTATGTACCACTTGTCATCCTTTTCAACATGTGTCCAAAGGCACACCTTCAATATAAATGGTTTTGATTTTAGGTACCCATATTTTCTTGGGTTCCTTTGGGTTAGATACTTTTGAGTGATGATTTCTAGCTTGTTTACTTACTTTGTTTTTCATAAAGCGTTTGTCAGGTAGATGACCCTTTTTATCATAGAAATTACAACAGGTTTTAATCTTTACTTTCGTAGAAGAGGTTGATTTCACTTTCTCATCATTTTTCCTTCTCATATCCAATTCCTGTCTTTTGAAAATAAGATCTTTGACCTCCAAGCATCATGTTCAAAAATTTAGAGCCATTGACCATTTTCTCCAAATCTAATTTGAGAAGTTTAGAAGATTTCTCAAGTTCAAAAATCTTTTTCTGAGCTTTCTTATCCTTGTCAGAAACTTCATTTTCTAGAGACTTGAGCCTAACATTTAAAAACTTATTTTCTCCTTGTATTTTTTCTTTCTCAAGTCCCAGATTCTCAAAATCAATTTTTACCTTTTCAAGCTCAAAAGTTACTTTTTGATGACTCCTTTTGAGATATGAAATGAGAAGTTAAGGTTTTAGAATTTTCCAGCAACTTATCATATAATTTCAAAAAATCATCATAAAATATTTCAGTTTCGAAGAGTTATTTACCTCAGCTTTACTTTTAAAAATGTAGTCAACCATGAAGTAGAGGTTGGCAACATCTTCAAGCTCATATTAGGTTTCTAAACCCTCCTTGTCTTCTTCAGAGTCACTCCATGTGCAAGCTTTCCTTTCTTTTGGGAGTAAACTTCTTTTTGTGGACTTTTATGCTTTGGACAATCTGTTAAAATGTTTTCTCATAGTTGTAGTAGCTAACATTCTCCAACTTTGTTTTGCCTTTTCTTGTGATTTCTAAAGTTAATGATGTTCTTTTTCTTTATGATACTATTTTCCAGGCTCTTGATATCTTCCATACAAGTATGGAGATTTCATCTCCCTCTTCTCCTCTCAGTCTTTCCTCATCATCAGAAACTTCAGCAACTTTCATCGTTTTTCCTTTGATTTGCTTCATGTAAGAGGACTTCAGGGCTACAAATTTACTTTTCTTCATGGCTTTATCATGAACTTCAGAAAGTACAACCTCATGGGTTTTGAGAAACCCAATGAGAGAATCTAAGCTAAGGGTTTTAAGATCCTTAGCTTTTATGAGGGTTGTAACCTTGGGAAGCCATTTAGAATGAAGGCTTCTCAGGATCTTTCTCACTATCTCAAAGTTTGAGTATCTTTTACCCAAGCCCTTGAGTTAGTTCATTGTGTCAATATTTTCTTATTCTGTCATTTTAAACATCTCATATTGTTGGACTAGCATGCTTATTTTGGTTTCCTTGACTTGTTCTGTTCCTTCATGCAGCATATGTAATCTATCCAAAATTCTTTAGCTTGTGTCACAAACAATGATTTTATCATATTCTACTTTGCTTAGTACACAGATAAGTAGATATTTAGCTTTGAAGTTTAGCTGAACTCTTGCTTTATGTTGCTCTGTCCATCTACTTCTAAGAATTTCTCTTGAAGTAGAAGGTCCACTTTCAACTCCTGGTACATCCTCCATTGAATTGTAATCTCCTTCTTGAATGATCTCCCACAAGTCAAGATTGTGTATTTTATCAATAACTCTATCCTATCTCTCCAATAAGCATAATCACCACCATCAAAGAATGAGGGTCTATTTATGAAGTGTCCCTCAGCAATATGAACATTGTGTGCCATTTTTCCTCATGATCTTTTCCTTTACAACCATTTGGATGTTCAACCCCTTAGAAGTCTAAGCTTTGATGCTAATTGTAAGTTGAAAGTAGCATGAGAAGAGGGGTTGAATCATGCTTCTCACTTTTATACTTTTCAAAATACTAAACAAAGTCTATCAAGTCATTCACTTGAAGGTAAGCAGATGCATTAGTGTAATTAGAAAGTAACTTTCTGAATTAAATGATAAACATAAAACTTTAAAAATAGTTTTGAAATCATTTTTTAAAGAGACATACAATGCAAACAAAACAAATGTTGAATAATAAAGATATATATATATATATATATATATATATATATATATAGAGAGAGAGAGAGAGAGAGAAGAAAGCTATTACTTAGTGATTTTATCCGATTCGACCAAACATTGCCTACATCTAGTTCTTAACAACTTGTTGATTTCTGTAACACCCTCCTAATTACCACATTTACTCGAGTATGGATATAGTAATTATTAGAGTATTACTGGCGTTTCTGGTCTATACTAGTCGAAAAGCATAGTGATAAGAGTCGTAATACATATGCTATCACAACAAGATTTACATATAGGGACATCATGTCACAGTCACTGTATATACATCATAAGAACAAAAACCAACAAAACGACCGAATTAGTACAGAACTCTGTAACGAGGCTAATCCCCTACCTCATACCTAACCTGCTCAAATACGTAGCTGACAAAACAGCATATACATATATACAACAGCAAAAGGAAACCAAAAGTACATCAGTCTAGATAGGTAAAGTCCTAACACTACGCTACTACTCTATACATGTCAACTGTCGCTGATGATCTCGTCTCCTCCTCCAAAACCATTGGCCATAGGTGCAATGGCCTCACCTCTCAGGAGCATCTGGGCCCTCGGAGGGACTGAATCGGAAGAGGAGGATGAAGACATAGGTGCATCCTGGCGGGTGAGCGGTGGGGCAAGAGGAACCTCGAACACGTTCGGATATGCCATGTGGAGAGGCACACCATCATAAGGGAAGGTGAGGTCAAAGTCGACGGCGAAAACGGAAGTACTAAAAGATCGACCGAAGAACATATATATATGGAACGTAGAGTCCCGACGCGTACAAAGAGTCCAAGGCCGGGTCGTATTGCCACACCCATTGTGGCGAGTCAAAGAAGAACACCAGGGACGGCATTATCGAATCTGAACAATATAATACACACTGGGGTGAGAATATTGTAAAATTCTCAGTAGGTAGATGCTAAACATAGTACAAGTAATGAATCCATACATGTAGAACATTCATATATTAATCATAGGTATCAATACTAAAACCTGGATCGTGGGATATTAAAATAGCACCACAATAAATCATGTACAACCATAAGCTCAGTTCCACATATCTTTCTCAATTTATAAACATAGGGAAGGCTTAGTTTCACATAGGGCCACTTCAGTATGTAACAATTTCATAGAAGACAATAGACTGCTAGGACATGAGCTCATTCCTATTCGTGATCATCGGACTTCATTTTTTTCCATTTCTGGATCACACACAGTTCTATGCCTAACCGATACGTCTACCGACTTATAAACTTTCTAGGGAAGTCCTTCCTTTTGCCTTCCCTCTCTATTCCCTCTAAGCCTTGTTTCTATTTTCCCGTATAATCAAGTATGCAAGGCGCATATATACCAACTATTTCTGCACTCTTTCACATATTGCATTTCATACTTCTCTTTCTTGTCTCAATAGCATGCTTAATTTACAATTAAATATTCACTCCCATTAGAGGTTCATGAGTCACAAAGTGAAGCAATTAGTGTGCATTCACATGCCATAGAATTGGGATAGCTATCATATCATCATGATTTTCATTCATTTTCACTTTCCAGCACCTGGCAGAATTGATGTTCTAGGTAGAACATTTAATTGCTATAACCAACAGCCATCACAACAGCCACAAAAATTCGACATGATACTTCAAGGTGTCTAGAATAACCTGTAAAAATCTCATGCCAAACAGAGTTTTGTAGCTACTTCAGTAAAATATACAAATCCAGTGGTCAGGTGCCACCAATTCACAGACCAGATTTGGGTTCTCATAATTTTTAACCCTAGAAATTGATTGATTTAAAACCCAAGAAAATTCACAGTGACACTTCAATATGTTACTAACTTCTCATAAAAATTTCATGGGCTAGATCAACCAATTGCTATGATAATAAATTTGGATAAGTTTATTGCTTCAATTTCAGCAACCAGGACAAAATCAGTTACATTTCGGGTCTTGATTTTTTTGAGTAGCAAACTTCAATATAAATAGCCAAGAAAATTTATGGGACTAGCCCAAGATGTTAGCTTGAACATACATTTTTTCAGCTCACGAAAAGCCCTACAACATGTTCAGAAAATTCATGATTCCAGATGCCTGCAAGCAACTGAGAATCCAGCATACCAGTCCAACTTATTTTAATACCAAACCATTTACTAACACCATCCAACCCCATCACCAAAATTCATACATCAATTTCAACATAATATCAATCAAAATCATCAAAAATTTCGGACATACATCATCCCAAAATCAGCAAGACAGACAACAAAAGAACCCTACTTGTGAAGGCTAGTGTCTCTTTGTCTTTGGCTTGCTTCAAGATGAGAGTTCCTCACTTCAAAACTCCTCAAACACCCCAAACCCTCCTATAATCAGTGATGGATGAGATGAAAAGGATGAGGTTTTGAAATTCTAATCGATTATAGTTATAGAGATGGAAGTGTAGATCAACTTTAGTGAAGAAAGGTTTAGGTTTTGATGATTCTAAGCTAGTGTTTATGTGAATTGGAAGTAAGATGAAGCTCTTGGCTATGGAGGAAAGACTAGCTAAGGGCCAAAATTTTGGTGTCTTGTTGGAGAAGAATTGTGACTAGGCTTGCTTAATAAAGGAAATGAAGATATTTAGCCAAGAAATCATGATTTTGGTGACAAGGCAATGATGGGTGGCTAAGATTAAATCTTGGATTCCTTAAATCTTGGCCTTCCACATGTCTCCACATGTCTTAAATAAGTGGATATTATCCATTTCTGGTAACGAAAATATCTTTCGGTGTTAAAAATCACACACCGAAATCTCATCGAACGGGTAAACGTCGTACCGATCTAACCGATATTATCGAAAATTAATTCTAGGTATAAATTTGTCATTCCACACATTTCTACCCTTATTCTCATATTTTCTTAACTTCGGCACCTTTGGGTCCCAAATCTCCAGTTTCGGTTCCTGGCGGCCTCGGGCCCACAAAGTACTATTCACTTTTTTTTTTTTGGTACTCACTCGTGGAGTCGTTCTCATCACAACTACCCCGGTCAAAATTTCAATATTCTCATTAACCATCCCTCAATCAATTTCTAAAGAGGAAAACTAGGATGTTACATTACCACCCACCTTAATAAAAAAATTTTCCTCAAAATTTCGTACCTGGAAACAATTCCGGATAATCTCTCTTCATGGTTGACTCTAGCTCCCAAGTGAAATCTTCATTTCCTGGCCCACCCCAAGCTACTTTGACTAGTTGCACCGATTTGTTCCTTAGTTGTCTGACTTCTATATCCACGATCTGAATGGGAGGCACTTGAAACGTCAAATCATCCGTAACTATATAGATTCGGGTTCAATGACATGGGTTGGTTCTGGGTGATATATTCTTAGTTGAGATACATGGAAGACGTCATGGAGATTGGATAAAGACGGGGGTAGGGCTATTTGATAGGCAGCTGATCCAATTCGTCGAAGGATTTGGAAAGGGCCTATAAACCTGGGTGACAACTTTTTGACCTTTAAAGCTCTACCTACTCCCGTAGTGGGTGTGACCTTCAGGAATACATGTTCTCCCTCTTGAAATTCTAAAGGCTTTCTTCTATTGTCCGCATAACTCTTTTGATGACTCTACGCGCGAGGATTTTCTCTTTGATCTTCTGGATTTGTTCTGTCATTCTGGTTAACCAGATTGGGTCCTAACAATCGTTTTCCCCAAGTCATACCAGCACAACGGAGACTGGCACCTCCTCCCATATAGAGCCTCATATGAGGCCATACCAATACCTGGCATGATGGCTATTATTATAAGCAAACTCCACCAACAGAAGCAATTTATCCTAACTCCCTTTCTGCTCAATCACGCATGCTCTCAGCATATCCTCCAGAGTCTGTATGGTGCGTTGGTCTACCATCCGTTTGGGGGTGATAAGCTGTACTCAGACAGCTTGGTTCCAAAGGCCCTTTGGAAAGCTCCCCAAAATCTTGAAGTGAAACGAGGGTCCCTCTCGGAAACTATTGAAAGAGGGAACAGTGTAGCCTCACTATCTCTTGAATGTACAAGGAAGCTAACCTATCCAAAGGATAATTAGCTTTGATGGGTAAGAAATGAGCGGACTTGGTCAGTCTATCCACTATGACCCATATAGCATCATAACCTGGTAACGTCCTTGGTAAACCCATTACGAAATCCATGGAGATACTTTCCCACTTCCATTCTAGGATTTCTAAGGGGTGTAAGGTTCCACCGGCTTTTGGTGTTCTATTTTGATCCTTTGACAAGTTAAGCACCTCTGAATGAACTCCACTATGTCTTTCTTCATTCAGGCCACCAGAACATTCTCTTGAGATCTGCATACATTTTACTAGTCCCAGGGTGTATGGTGAATTCGCCTTTGTGTGCCTCCTTCAAAATCTCATTCCTGAGATTACCACTTGCAGGTACACAGACCCTATCCTTATACCTCCATATACCTCACTGGTCTGTGGTAAATGCTGGCAACTTTTTGGTATGAGCTGATTTTAAAATCTCTTGAAGCTCTTGATCTTCGGGTTGTGTAGCCAAAATTCATTCTTGGAACTCGCTCATTATTCTAATCTGATCTAACACCACACCTTCGGGGCTCACAACGTGCCCAGGCTAAGCTTCTTAAAGCCTTCTACTAGTTTCGTTTCCTTGATCATCATGCATGCTACACTCAGGGACTTTCTACTCAATGCATCAGCCACAACATTTGCCTTGCCTGGGTGGTAATTCAGGCTGAACTCATAATCCTTAAGGAATTCCATCCACCATCTCTGTCTCATATTCAATTCCTTCTGATCAAAGAGGTATTTTAAACTCTTATGATCAGAGAAGACATTAACTGTACACCATAAAGATGGTGTCGCAGATCTTTAGAGCAAAAACCACAGTAAGCTCAAGATCATGAGTTGGATAGTTCACCTCATGGGGTCTCAACTGCGAGAGGCATAAGCAACCACATTTCTGTGCTCATTAACACACACTATAAGCCCTTACTAGAAGCATCACAATAAACCTCGAAGGGTCTTTGAGGATCGGGTAGCACCAAGGGCAGGAGCCATGGTCAACTTTTGCTTCAACTCCTGAAAACTACTCTCACATTCTGGCGTCCATTTGAATTGAGCATTCTTTCGAGTTAACTTTGTCAAAGGTAAAGCTAGCTGGGAAAAACCCATAATAAATCGCCTATAGTATCCAGCTAATCCAAGAAAGCTTCAAATCTCATTCCGTGGTTGGCCGTCCCCAATTAAGTACGGATTCTACTTTCCTGGGATCTACGGAAACTCCTTCTCGTGATACCACATGGCCAAGGAACTTAACCTCTCCCATCCAGAATTCACACTTTGACAATTTAGCATACAACTTCCTCTCCTTTAGGATCTGTAACACAACCCTAAGATGCTCTGCATGTTCATCTTCGGTCCTTGAATAAATAAGTATGTCGTCTATAAAGACAACTATGAATTTATCCAAGTATGGGCGGAAAATCGGTTCATATAATCCATGAATACAAGGAGCATTGGTCAGTCCAAAAGACATTACCTTATACTCATAATGTTCATATGGTTTCTAAAGGCGTCTTGGGATGTCCTCATCCTGAACTCGAAATCTGGTGGTAACCCGATCTAAGGTCAATCTTTGAGAAAACGGTTGCCCACGTAATGGATCCAAAGGTCATCAATTCTTGGCAGAGGGTACTTGTTCTTGATCGTTACCTTGTTCAACTGCCTATAGTCCACACAAAGCCTCATACCCCATCCTTTTTCTTTACCAAAAGGGGGCTCCCCGGCAAGGCACTAGGTCTAATAAAGTGTTTCCCTAGTAGCGCTTCAATCTGACTTTAATTCCTTCAACTCTAAGGGGGACATCCTATAGGGAGCAATTGAAATAGGACCCGTCCCTGGGACTAACTCAATGGAGAATTCGACTTCCCGCTCGAGCGGAAACTCTGGAATATCCTATGGAAACACATCTGGATATTCTCTCACCACTGGAATCGTATTCACATCATGGTTACTTTCGGCTTCACTAGGAGGAGGACATATTCCTGACGGTCTACCTTACTAGGGTTAGGTGTTACTAGGTCTAAGAAGAACGAAAAGGGAACCACAGGAACAGAAGAAGACATGAGGAGAAATATAAGGTTCTAGTTGGACAATGTAAAAGTACATAATTTGGTACCATCCAATCCATACCTAAAATGACTTCTAAACCAGATAAAGGTAGACAAAATAGATTAGCCTTAAATTCTCTAGTATTTATAAGAAGGGAAATGGTCATGCATGCCTGACAAGTCCCAATAGGACTCGCAGTAGGGGTGGATACAAGGAGGTCATACGATAACTCAAACACAGGTAGTCCTAACCTTTGTACACACTCATAGGATATGAAAGAATGGGAGGCACCCGAATCATCCAGTACGTCTAAGGTATTTCCATTTATTTCGCACTTACCTCGGTCAGATCGGCAGATTGAGAAGCTTCCTTGGCACTCAGCGCAAAACACGTCCTTGTTGTTGTGGCCTGGGTTGGCTGCTGAACCTTCTTATTGGGGCACTCAAATATCTTGTGTCCTGGTTTCCCACGGAAGCATGTAATCTGTGTGGTCCAGCATGGCCGATTCCCATAAAACTTCCCACATTTAGGGCATTCTCTCCTTGTCTCCGGGCGTGGGGATTGAATTTGTTTCCCTCGGTTGTTGTTATCATTAGGTGGAAATCTTCCCTAGACTGATGTACAGGCTTGAATCGGGGACCTTGGGGTGCTAATCCTCTCCTGATATTGTTTTGTGTATATTTGAAACTGGCAAGCTTCTTGTTAGAGTCCTCAGCACGTCGACACTTGTTCACCAAGGTAGGACAATCTCGGATCTCCAAGAGGCTCACAGCGGCCTCTATATCTTCACGTAGACCCCTTCATATTTCATACATTTCCAAGCTTCGTTCGGGTCACGTTGATAAATTGTAGAAAATTTGCAGAGTTCCTCAAACTTGGCAGTATACTCTGCCACACTCATAGGTCCTTGCTTAAGAGCCATAAATTCTAGCTCCTTTGCATTCCTCATAGAAGCGGGAAGTACTTATGATAGAAAGCTTCCTTAAAGACATCCCAGGTAACCTCAGTTTGGTATGCTTCGAATAATCCCCTAGTACCTACCCACCAAAACTCAGCATCTGCTTCTAGCATATAGGTGGCAAAAGCCACCTTTTGAACCTCTGTGCAGGGCATAATTGAGAAGATCTTTTCCATTGCCTTGATCTACTCTTCTGCTTGCAGGGGTCGAAAGCTCCTCGAAAAGGCGGGGGATTCGCCTTTCTAAATTCAGCAAATTTCTGGTATTCTCCATCCACTTCATTCCCTCCAGGTTACCGGCTGGATGCTGCTCCTCATTGTGGTTCAACCTTTCCATCATGTGATTGGCAATTGCTGCTTGCTCCCTCATTGCCGGGCCATCTCACGAAAAGTATTCATCATCTCGGCATTATTTCCTGCTCCACTCCTAGTTTGCCAATTTGAAGTCATTGATTCCTGTCACACCAAACAAAATATTGAGTTAATCAGGCTCAATATCAATCCAAGTGTGGCAATAACCCACAACATTTCTAACCACTAGTCATACATACATATATATACATATATGAATCATAATGCATGACAGTTACTATGGAAACATAGTCGGTCCAATCCTCAGGCTGATAGGATAGTCCGGTTTGATACCATAATGTAACACCCTCCTAATTACCACATTTACTCAGTATGGATATAGTAATTAGTAGAGTATTACTGGCGTTTCTGGTCTACACTAGTCGAAAAGTAAGTGATAAGAAAGTCGTAATACATATGCTATCACAACAAGATTTACATATAGGCACATCATGTCACAGTCATTGTATATACATCATAAGAACAAAAACCAACAAAACGACCCGAATTAGTACAGAACTGTTGAACGAGGCTAATCCCCCTGATACCTAACCTGCTCAAATACATAGCTAACAAAACAACATATACATATATACAACGAGCAAAAGGAAACCAAAAGTACATCATTCTAGGTAAGTAAAGTCCTAACACTATGCTACTACTCTATACATGTCAACTGCCGCTGATGATCTCGTCTCCTCCTCCAGAAAACCATTGGCCATAGGTGCAATGGCCTCACCTCTCAGGATCTGGGCCCTCGGAGGGATCCGAATCGGAAGAGGAGGATGAAGACACGGGTGCATCTGGCGGGTGAGCAGGTGGGGCAAGAAGAACCTCGAACACGTCCGGATATGCCATGTGGAGAGGCACACCATCATAAGGGAAAGTGGGGTCAAAGTCGGCGGCGAAAACGAAAGTACTAAAAGATCGGCCAAAGAACATATATATACGGAACATAGAGTACCCGACGCATACAAAGAGTCCAAGGCCGGGTCGTATTGCCACACCCATTGTGGCGAGTCAAAGAAGAACACCAGGGACGGCATCTGTTGAATCTAAACAATATAATACACACAGCTGAGGGTGAGAATATTGTAAAATTCTCAGTAGGGTAGTTCCCAGATGCTAAACATAGTACAAGTAATGAATCCATACATGTAGAACATTCATATATTAATCATAGGTATCAATACTAAAACCTCTAGATCGTGGGAAATTAAAATAGCACCACACGATAAATCATGTACAACCATAAGCTCAGTTCCACATATCTTTCTCAATTTATAAACATAGGGAAGGCTTAGTTTCACATAGGGCCACTTCAGTATGTAACAATTTCATAGAGGACAATAGACTCTAGGACATGAGCTCATTCCTATTCGTGATCATTGGACTTCATTTTTTCCATTTCTGGATCACACACAGTTCTATGCCTAGCCGATACGTCTACCGACTTATAAACTTTCTATGGAAGTCCTTCCTTTTGCCTTCCCTCTCTATTCCCTCTAAGCCTTGTTTCTGTTTCCGTATGATCAAGTATGCAACGCAGCATATATACCAACTATTTCTCACTCTTTCACATATTGCATTTCATACTTCTCTTTCTTGTCTCAATAGCATGCTTAATTTACAATTAAATATTCACTCCCATTAGAGGTTCATGAGTCACAAAGTGAAGCAATTAGTGTGCATTCACATGCCATAGAATTAGGATAGCTATCATATCATCATGATTTTCATTCATTTTCACTTTCTAGCACCCTGGCAGAATTGATGTTCTAGGTAGAACATTTAATTGCTATAACCAACAGCCATCACAACAGCCACAAAAATTCGACATGATACTTCAAGGTGTCTAGAATAACCTATAAAAATCTCATGCCAAACAGAGTTTTGTAGCTACTTCAGTAAAATATACAAATCCGGTGGTCAGGTGCCACCAATTCACAAACCAGATTTGGGTTCTCATAATTTTTAACCCTAGAAATTGATTGATTTAAAACCCAAGAAAATTCACAGTGACACTTCAATATGTTACTAACTTCTCATAAAAATATCATGGGCTAGATCAACTAATTGCTATGATAATAAATTCGGATAAGTTTATTGCTTCAATTTCAGCAACAGGACAAAATCAGTTACATTTCGGGTCTTGATTTTTTTGAGTAGCAAACTTCAATATAAATAGCCAAGAAAATTTATGGGACTAGCCCAAGATGTTAGCTTGAACATACATTTTTTCCAGCTCACGAAAAGCCCTACAACATGTTCAGAAAATTCATGATTCCAGGATGCCTGCAAGCAACTCGAGAATCCAGCATACCAGTCCAACTTATTTTAATACCAAACCATTTACTAACACCATCCAACCCCATCACCAAAATTCATACATCAATTTCAACATAATATCAATCAAAATCATCAAAAATTTCAGACATACACCATCCCAAACAGAATAGAAAAATCAGCAAGAACAACAAAAGAACCCTACTTGTGAAGGCTAGTGTCTCTTTGTCTTTGGCTTGCTTCAAGATGAGAGTTCCTCACTTCAAAACTCCTGAAACACCCCCAAACCCTCCTATAATCAGTGATGGATGAGATGAAAAGGATGAGGTTTTGAAATTCTAATCGATTATAGTTATAGAGATGGAAGTGTAGATCAACTTTAGTGAAGAAAGGTTTAGGTTTTGATGATTCTAAGCTAGTGTTTATGTGAATTGGACGTAAGATAAAGCTCTTGGCTATGGAGGAAAGACTAGCTGCTATCTTGGCTTGCAAGGGCCAAAATTTTGGTGTCTTGTTGGAATTGTGACTAGGCTTGCTTAATAAAGGAAATGAAGATATTTAGCCAAGAAATCATGATTTTGGTGACAAGGCAATGATGGGTGGCTAAGATTAAATCTTGGATTCCAAGATTAAATCTTGGCCTTCCACATGTCTCCACATGTCTTAAATAAGTGGATATTATCCATTTGTGGTAATGGAAGTATCTTTCGGTATTAAAAATCACACACCGAAATCTCACGAACGGGTAACGTCGTACCCGATCTAACCGATATTATCCGAAAATTAATTCTAGGTATAAATTTGTCATTCCCACACATTTCTACCCTTATTCTCATATTTTCTTAACTTCGGGCACTCGGGTCCCAAATCCCAAGTTTCGCTGGGAGGCCTCGGGCCGCAAAGTACTATTCACTTTTTTTGTACTCACTCCTAGAGTCGTTCTCATCACAACTACCCCTGTCAAAATTTCAATATTCTCATTAACCATTCCACAATCAATTTCTAAAGAGGAGGAAAACTAGGATGTTACAATTTCTCCTGAAAACACTTTCTCAACCAGAAAGAGAAAGATATTCTTTGAATAGCCTTCTCAAGCTATCTCTATAAGCAGTACTTTCAATTTACTCTCACAACAAGTAGTCTTTGTCCTACCTTCTTCAAGCTAAACTCACTTGATCACTACTAGTCAGGGTACAGATATATGATTTGGTTTGGTACACTTTAATGAAAACGCTCAAGTTTTCTAAGAATAAAATAGAGTTTGTGAAAGAAACTTGAGAGACTTCCTTCTAAATTCTTCCTAAGAAGAGGATGTTAGCTAATGATCACAAGAAAGAAGATTTTCTATGCAGAAATAGATTACAAAATGTAGAAGAGAACTTCAAAAGAATATTGAAAGGTTTTAACACTCAAGGTGCAAAAGTTCCTTCTCGTATTAAGGCCCCATCATTTTATACTTGGATTTTGAATTAGACCATTGTCTCTTGATTTCACCTCCTTTTGACAAGTGTTGATCTTCTTTTTGTGTCCAAGGAGCTATCTTCTAAACTAGTAACTAATAAGTCAGAATTGTCCTTATAAGTGTAAAACTGTTGAAAATGTGGTTTCTGAATGGAGCTTTAGAAACAACTTTTACTTTCTAGACATGGTTTTCTAAAATTTTTCTTCTAGAATATGAGGATTTTGCCAAGTACAAAAATGCAGTGCCACTATCAATACTTTTCTAAAAGTTGACTAAATTTGAAATTCAAATTTTCCTTAGTTTCTATTGATTAGCAAGTTCCTGAAGAATGCGTGCTTTCTAAAGTTGCTTCACTCTTTCTAAGCTTTGTGTTGGTATTCTAAGCTTAACTCTGAGTTTGATAAAGATCTTTTCAACATGTAGAAAGTCTTCAGAGTTGATAATCATTGTGATTAAAGATTATGATGATGATATATTCATGAGAGTTTGATTTCTTCAATGAATATTACATTTTTTGAACATGCGAAGCACTTTTTGAAGTTCCAAACATGGTTTCTGATGCTTCATGTAACTTTCTCATGACTCTAACATATCTCATTCACTTTCTAATGTTTTTCACATCATTAAAACTCTAAATCTCTTTAAATGAGATTTTGATCATGTTAAAACATGATATTATGAAAAGCATGTCATTAATTGAACTTATATGTTACAAGAATGAACTCTTAATCCCTATAGAAAACTTAACTGAAACATTAGTTCTTTCTTCAAAACATTTTACCAAAATTTTCTTTGTTGTCACTCAAAACATAAGCTATATTAGCTTTCTAAAGGGTTCTGAGCTAACAGATACTCAATCCTAGGTATGTGAGTTAGGAGCAACCATGTGTACCTCCACCATAACCTATGTGCATCCTACGCTAGAGTCAAAGGCTATAGTCAAGAGCAAGGCAGTTGGTGGCTCCTTAACCAAGCAGTCATAGGGATTGTCAATTGGGCCTCGTCATCGGCTCAGACGTAATGGGAAATCTTTTTAAGCTATTTAAAATTTCATTTTATTTAAATCATATTATTGTATAATTGTTTCAATGTATTGATATACATTGAAAATTATTTGCATATTATCTTTGTTTTGCATTTTTTGTTGTGTAGTTGCTTTCCAACCTTAGTAAATCATCATAAGGTAATAGAAACCATTCATAAAATGTATAATATTACCGATTAAGAGTTTCAAAAAGTTTGGACAAGAATGAGAAGTGATGCTGGAATATAGAGTAAACTAAGATTATTTTAAATTTGTTGTTCAGTTCTATAATTTGTTTTTGTCATTATACCTTATATATTTGGACTTAATTTAAATACACTAACACTGTCATCCAATCAAATTCTCCTATGTATATGACTTCTAAAGTAGTGGGATGAGATTATCCATGTTTTAGTGGCATGAAAAAATATGATTGGATGGTTGTGTAAAAAAGTTTTACAATATCAGTACATCAAAAGTAAACTCTATATACTTTATACCTCCATGTGTAAAGGCATTTCATCATCAACCCTACAAATGATGATTACATGTTTAGGGCCATTTTAACTTGGACAACCAAGACAGGACATGTATTTGGACATAGGGTGAGCTGTTCAAGGAGATTCACATGAGGAAGAGGACAAGATGCAATGGGTTAATGCTTGATCGGTCAAAGCAAACCTATGTAAGTTTTAAACAAAAATTTTTAATAACATCTTTCATATATTAAATCTATTATTTATGTAGTATGATTATAATTTAATTCATATTGTTGTAGGCCAAGTTCACATAGTGCCTTGAAGAGGCTAGGTTCTAAGAACCCAGCGAGCACAGATGGTGGTAGCCTTCAACTACCACTACAAAAAATTCATAGTATATTGATGAGTTTACCAACAGGCCATAATTTTACCAATGGGGTTTACCTGGATTGATGGTGTCAGTTATTTTCTAGTTGGTAGATTAATACTAATGACTAAAATAATTAAAACTATTGATAAAAAATATAAAAAATAGTAATCTATTTGGTCATTAGGAATTTAATTTTACCAATGGGTTTCATAATTTTATTGATGGTATCGAATTAAAAATTATTATTTTATCTCATTATTCCCGATGGGTACACTTATTTAAATATTATTTTATTTAATTAAACAATTAGAATATTATCAACTTGTCAATAATTAATTTTTTTGTATTGCAGCCAAAATTAGCACATGTTAAATATTTTTATAAATTACCTAATTATTTAACATTTATTCATATATTTTTTATTTACATAGTTATTTAATTATAAATTAAAATTATTTAAAATAAGAAAGGAATGCAATACTAAATAAACAAAGCAATATAACAAACAAGAGTCAACGAAAATATTAGAATAAAATAACTAAAACCCAAAAGTGTGATAAATATAAAAAGGTCCAGAAAACAATAGGTATAAAAATATCTAACTAAAGTCCTTCTTGTCCTCGTCCTTGTCCTTATCCTTGTCATTGTCATCGTCCTCATTATTGCGATACGTATAACTTTTATTTATCAATATTAAACCTAGTTAGGCAATTATTTAATAGTATATTTTTATATTATTAAAATTATTTAACTTTTATAACTATTATTTCAAACCTTATATATATTATTGATTACCTGTATAAATATATAACAACCATTTATTAAAAATAATCGATGAAGTATTAGAATCTAAGGCAATTAGGTTAAGTATAATTACACTCGTTACCTTTTTATTTTTAAAATTGCAGTGACCTCTCCTATATATGTTAATTCATTAATTTAAGGGATCAAAAAGATAACACGTCACATGTACATGATTATTAGTGGCAAATTATAATATTTCGATAATATTTGGCCTACATATTGACTAAAATACTTTCATTTTATTATAAAGTATAATTATAAGTTTCATATTTATGTGATAAAAAATATTTTATTCAATCAAAATGTTAAATATTGCTAAAATGTTTTAATTTCATCATTAATAATTATGTATATGTTATATATTATCTTTTTTTGTCACTTAAATTAATAGATTGATATTTGTGTATGTAGGGCTAGAAGTGAATCAAATTGCGTCGAGCTAGGCAAGGCTCAAGCTTGGCTCGCTAGTATTGAGCTTAGCCCATAGCTCAGCTTATTAATAATCGGGCATAAATTCAAATTCAAATTCAATCTTTACTTGCTAAAAGCTCATTGAGCTTGAGCTAGCTAATGAGTTAGGTCATTTAAATATGGATTGAATATTTTAGCTTAATATGTTAGAATTTTTACTATAAATACATAGCCTATTTTTAACATAATTCACATGGTCATACACAAGATACAAAAAATTATTAATTTATTTTAATTATTCATAACAAACACACCATAATACATATAATAATAAATACATACATATAACACATAATATATATTAAAAATATAATATATTACCCATATTACTAAGCTAGTTCATGAACTAATGAGTTGAATAGAGTAAAACACAAACTCGACTCATTTAATAAATGAGCCTAAATCGTTAGCTCAAGCTTAGATCATAACTTCTTGAGATATTAACAAAGAACTGGAAATAGGTAACGTGTAACACCCCAAAATTTATTTCAAAAAATTTTATTTTAACTTTATTTATCTAAATTTCATGAATTTGATAAAATTAGTCTTGATAAGAACGACTTAATAAAAAAAATCATGAATAGTGATTGTGCGGCCCCAATAGCCCCATTAGGACCACCGAAACCTTAGAATCAGGACCAAAAGATGCCCGAGACTAAGAAAATATAGGATTAAGGTTAGGAATTGTCAGAAATGAACATTTAAGACCCGAAATTAAATTTCAAGCAATATTTGTTTTCTTGGGTAAAGTGTTTTCGTTTAAAACTACGATGTGTAGTTTCTTCCACCGTATAAAACTTGCAATGTAAGTTGGACACCTAAGGTGACAAGTGTGTGGCTTATGAGAAACCACACAATTGCCTTTACAAATAGCCAATAAGAACATTACAAAATTTCACCATTTATCTTTAAGGAAAATATTTTCATAATTATTAATGTGTACATTATCTTCAAGTGAATAAAATCAAAATTTATCAATTTCGTACCTTAAGAATTCAGCTAGCCTCCCCCATTTTCAACCTTTTCATCTTCTTCTTGCTCAAATCCTCATAAGCAAACTTAAAACTCCATCCTACAATATCAAAGATTAAGGATTTAAACCCAAAACCTAATCTATCTCTTGAAATCTTCACATACCACTCCAATAAAGGATTCTCATCCCACTTCACCGTCAAAGGATAGCTATTGTATTGGCTCCCTAGGAGGTAGGTTTGATTGATTCGAAGTGGAAAATTGGGTGAAGAAGCTCTTAGAAAAGTTAAGACAAACTCAAAGGTCTTCAAGTGACAAGTAGGGCTTTCTTTGGCCTTTTTTCTTTCAAAATTTGCTCTGAAATTTTCTAATTGATTGGGCTTGAAATTTTTAGTTTTATTGATTGATAATATACAGATATTGATGTGTCTAATTAGGTGAAATCATTGGATGATGTTAGAAAATCCTTTTTGTCAAAATAAGTTGTGAACTCTTGCTGAAATTCTAGATTTAAGTAGTCAGCTCAATTTGTATGATTTTATTCACATAGTTGGAGGGTTTATTTTGAGTTGAAAATTTTATATGATGAAGTTAATATGTTAGGTGTCTCCAGTATTTTTCTTGAATCATTTTGAGCACTTTTTTATTTTTAAAAATTCAAGAACCAAGCTGGTCAAGGTTTTCCTAAACAATTTTGGAGCACTGAATTTGTCTAATTTTGTTATTATATCAAATGATCGAATTTTGACTTGAAATTTTTACAGCATATTGAGGACATCTTGAAGTCCAACCTTGTATTTTTGTCGCATTTTATATGTTCATTTGATAAGGTAAGAAAATTGGGAATTTTGGTTGTTACTGAAAATAAGCAATTCCTGACCTTGAAATTGTAGAATTTTGTTAATATAGCTAGAGACTTATTTTCCTTTGAAATTTTTATAGGGTCCCATAGACATGTTAAATTAACTCTGAAAAACTTTGTTGCTCTGTTTTGATGATGTTTTGTAGCTGATCCATAATTTTCTTTAGGATTGAAATTCTGGACAGCATGCTAGTGAGCTGAAATAATGATGAAATGTTAATGATTTGATCTCATTTATGCTATGAATTGGTTGATGATATTATGCACATATAACTATGAATAATTTTGAGAATTGCCTCTATATGAGAGAAAGATCATGAATATGTTTTCTTGGCAGAAAAAAGTAAATGCGAAGTGAGAAAAGTAAACTTGACTACCTTTGAATTGAGTCAGGGAAAGAAAACCTGGCTAGGAATAGATCTATGTGAGAATTGGAGAAAGTAAATCTAATGATCATGTATAGGAATGAGCTCATCCTGAAAAGCGTCTATTACCTAGGAGTGGAATAAGCCACCATCGATCAAGGGCCAAGACAAGTCAAAGTAGCAATTGTCTTCAGTAGTCCTTTATATTATGTGCTAAGTGAATGATTTTAGCATCTATATTGAGACCAATATGTTTAAGTTGAAACATGACAGTATATGCTTTAAATGCTTTATATGATGATATTGAACAAAATGATTATGATTAATGATGATGATGATGTGTATATATTAAGGGATTGAATGATAAAATAGACCTACTTCGGAAGGATGATTTTGAACTTTAAAAGGAATTTTTTATATATGTTGCTTGATTATATTTTTCTAATCAAACTGAAATGGCTAGGACGATGACCATGACATAGATTTTTCTATGTATTTGGGGACCTGAGAATTTCACAATTCTCACCCCTATGTTGTTTGTGTTCCCTTGTCGTCTCCATATTACTTAAGAGAACAATGAGGCGGCTACTATGGAAGCTCAATACTTGAAGTCCCTGATCAAGTTTTATTTTGTTATGTGTATATGCTTTTAAATATATGAAAAGGATATATATAGTAAGACTCATAGAAGAGTTTCCTTTTGTATTTGACTTATATTAAATAAATACTTGTTTCTTTGTTACATATTTTAATAGAATTATGAATTAGTTTTTGCACAATTCGACTAACTTTGCTATAGATATTTAAGAAAGGTCCGCTAATTTACAAGTAAAAACTCCTGAGTCCAATGTCATGGCATAGTGATGATGTTATACTTGGAAGAATGTTGCTGGGATGAATCATTTACAACCCTTTGTATACGAGAGGTTAGTATAATTTTAAGGAATCTAGAGAGATTAGTAATAATTTTGTAAAATAGAAGGGTATCAAGTATAATTACACTAAACCTCAGGGAGGTTAGTATAATTTTCTCCAAAATTAATTATATAATATAATTGAGATCGCATGCTCATATTTCAAGGTCATTGTTTTGATAATTTAGACATGGAGTTTTTTATATGAGAAATGTTATGTATACTCATTTTATCTAAAACATCATGTTAACTCATTTATTATCCACCAGTAAAATGATAAATTTTTTGTTTTAAATATTTTGTATTTTTTAAATGATAAATTATGAATGAATCAAGATGATAATTTAAGTAAAAGAGAAACCTTATTTGTACGCACAATATGTGAGACGTATAGTCATCTCTCTTTCATTTATCCCTAGAAAGGACTCTACTTAATTTGTGTCTCATATCTCATTCAATAATAATTAAGAGTGTATCAAAATGGCATTCCACATTTTATGAGTTTAAGGCTATATGCTTGGGAGAATGAAAATGGAGGGAATGACAAGAAGTGACGAGGCTAAAATTAAGTGACAATTGTTTTGAAATAATTTTAGGGAAAAAAGTGGCATGACGTAAGGAACAATATGTCTCTCTCATGCCACTCAAAACTAAGTTTTTTACCCTCCAAATTTCAAAGAGAGAATAAAAGCAACTTCTAAACAAGAGAGTAGCATAATCTTCCACTTTACTCCCTATATTTCTCTTCCATTCCATTATTAGTCACTCTCTTCCATCATCCATAAAACTCTCAATCATAGCCTAAATAACACTACTTTTCTGCTTCCTTTTTATTTGCAAAATCTTCCTTATGTGTTTTCAATCAAATCATGCCTGAATCACAAGGTTTTAGGATTTTTGAGATTTTTTTTACACAAAGCTAATAGAAAAAAAAATTATTTCAACACCTAAAAATTGATGTTCAAATTGGACATTTATTCCATCACCATTGGATATGATGGTGGCCCCTACTTTTTCACCAATCCGTTACATTCAATGGTGATGGAGTGAAACACCCACTTTGGATGTTAAAATAGCAATGTTAATATTAATATATATATATATATATATATCATCATTTAGTCATGTTTCGTGAAGGGAAATTGATTTTAATATGGAGATTAGAAGACTAAATTGCCATGATATGAGATTGGAGAGAAAATTACACTCACTATGGGTTTTAAATCTCGCATAATGTGAGATTATACCAACTAAATTCATGATTAACCTTTTTTTGCACTATACAACACGTGAACCAAACTCCCATCATGTCAGCACATTAGGCCGTGTTTTGCCAAGTGATTTGCCCTTCAAAATCTAGCACCATGCGAGATTTTTGGCTTGTCTCATCGCTCAGGGACGCAGCATCTAACCAAGCCACGCAGCTGTAACATCCTCACAAGTACAACTTCATCCTTAAACCATGACATTGTACTCAAAAGTTGTTACTTACTAATTAGCGAACCTTTCTTAAATATCTATAGCAACTCGATTAACGTGTGTAATAACTAAATGTAATTCTATTAAAATATATAACAAAGAAACATGATATTTATTGAATACATAGCTAAGTGCAAAAGGAAGCTCTTCTAAGAGCTTTAATACAATACATTCTCTATTTCATTTACATACATATAACTCCAACTAAGTACAATAAAGTAAAAATATCAACTACTAAACTATTGCAATCCAAGCTCTTCACGTAGAAGCCCCATTGTTCTCTTGGATAACCCAAAGCGACACAAACCAAACATATAGGGGTGAGAATTATACAATTCTCAGGGCAACTCCCAGTACACAATCATAATGTCATCGTCATCGCCCAGCCACTTCAGTTTATCAAGAAAATATGATCATGCAATACAAACTAAAGATTCATTTTAAAGTTCTAAAATCATCCTTCCAAAGTAGGTATCTTTTAACAATCAACCACTTAGTGCACATATATCAAAATGTTTCAACAAATATTAAATCATCCTAGGCAGACAATTCAAAATAACATGAGTACGCATATGATAATCATAGTGAAATTATCTCAAAGTAACCTGGTTTCACTTACGGCCATAGAAATCAAATAAGTGCATTTTTCTCTTTTCATTGACATAGGAAAGACTTAGTTTATACCCAACGGGTAATCATTGTGGACAACTCCATAATAGATAGTTTATATCAAATGGTATTTATAGTGGATGACACCACACAAGGGAATAGACCTTGTAAGGACTGAGCTCATTCCTATATGTGATCATCGGACTTCATTTTTTCCATTTCCTAATCACACACAATTTATTCCTAGTGATATGTCTATTAACTCAAAATAAATTTGGGGAAGTTCCTCTTTTATCTTCCCTTATAATATCTCTGAGGAAGTTCCTCTTTTGCCTTCCCCTCATTCAATCTAAGTCTTATTTTTGTTTTGTCCATATGTCAGAACATGCACAATTGCAGTTTATATATTCTCTTTCTTTTTCCAAATACATGCATAAAGCACATGTAGGCATTCATTCACAATACAATTTCAATCATGCCTCATAAGTCTCTCTTTACTTCATCTAGCATGCATTTATATTTCACACATGGCCAAATAGTTAACATCAAGTATTCATGTCATACTAGAGCCAAAATGCCATTACATTATCAATTTTCAAGCGTTAATTCGTTTTCACAATGGCAGATTTCACATATTAGTAGCACAATTTATTCTGCATTTCAAACCATCAAATCCAAGGCTATAAAAATTCTCAATGACACTTCAATGGTCCATAAGGTTCCATAAGAATTTTAGAGCTAAAAGATTCTCTAACTAGGTTAACAAAATTAGACAAATTTGGTGGTTAGAAACCACTCAATCTCAAGCTCAAAACCTGAAATTCATAATTTTTAACCCTAGCAAATGATTGAATAAAATCAAAAGAAAAATCACAATTACACTTCAAGATGTTATCAACATTCAATAAAAATTTCAAAGGAAAATTCAATCATTTGCTATGGTAGACAAATTAGACAAATTCGTAACTTCAAGACCAAAAATTAAGTAGCACCTATATAGTTTCGGTTCATGATTTTTTTCAGTAAGAGTCCAAAACAAGGCTCAATAAAATTCATAGATTCCCTCATGAAAGTAACTACAATGCACTCAGAAAATTCGTGATTAGTGGCTGTCCATAGAAACCAAAAATCCAAGCATGGCTCAAAATCTCTTTCCACAAAAATGACTTTTCACAATATCAAACCACTCCACAAAAATTAACACATCACTATCAGTATATTATCAATCAATTCAACCAAAAATATTCAGTGAAATCAGTAAAAAAATCCCAAAAACAAAGTTCAAGTAAAAGAGGTTTAAAATGCCCTACTCTTGGAAAGGTGAATCCTTGGCTCCAAGGTGCTCCAAGATTGATTTCCTTCACTTCAAGGCCACCAATTTAAACCCCAAACCTTCCTTAGGCAGTGAGGAAGTGAGATATCAAGGTGAGAAATGGTGAGGAAATAAAATTTCAATCGGTTAGTTTGGTAGATTATGAGAGTAGAATAAATTTTGTGAAGAGCTCTTGAGGTTTTAGTGACTTTGAGCTTAGGTTTTTGAAACTTGAAGCTTGTTAATGGAGGTTTGAGAGGAAGAACAATGGAGAGTTGTATTTTTAGAGTTCTTGGCCGAAAATATGGTGGCTTAATGGAGAAAAATGGCTTTGTATTTATCTTGTAAGGAAGCTTGTAAGGAAAGCTTGGTTATTATAATATAAAAGGTGAATTCTTAAAGATAGTAAAATGAATGGCTAGGATTTAGTTTGGTAGTCAAAGAATGAATCTTGGCCATCTACTTGGCTTAAGATAAGTGGCTCACTTTAGCTTGGGGAGCAAGTAGCTTTTTCGTGTTAAAATCGCACAGAAATTCCATCTAAAAAAAATGAAATATTGCCTGAGTGAAATATAATAAATGAAAGGCCATGATTGAAACTTACTTTTCAAGTTTCAATCCTTGCCATCCACTTGGCATAAAGTGGTTGGTAAAGGTTACTTAGCCACCAAGTTACTTGTACGATTAAAACCCATATCAAAACTCTACCAAACGGTAACATCGTCCGGGTAATCAAACATTACTTGAAAATTAATTCTAGGTATGACTTCTCATTCCTTATCATTTCTAACCTTAACCCTCTCTTTTCTAGTCCCAGGCATTTCCTAGTCTCGATCTAGGGTTTCAACTTTTTTAACCTTAAGGTTACTATTCACCTCGACCTGATTTTTTTTTTTTTTTTTTGTCAGGCCACCCTCCTCATTGCTAAAACTTCAGATTTTTGAAATTACGACTAATAAACCTCAAATTAATTTTTAAATAATTTTTAGGGTGTTAGAGCTCCCCAAAATCTCACACTGTGAGCTTCACACCTGTCACATCATCCAAGCTTGGTGGTCCCTCTTTGCATGCGATGCCACGCGCAGCTCCTGAGGCGCTCGAAATCGCGCATGATGCGAGATCCAGCCTCTCCCCTCACGTAGTGGCCCTTCTCCTATATGCGAGCCATGCAGCGCCTCCGTGACATCTGAGTTGTCCTCTCCCTACTATGCACAAGCACGTAAGATTCTTGCTGAAAATGTTCGCACATTGTGCTTAGCTTGCCCACCTATATAATTAGATACAACCGTAAGAGTGCAAGAAATAAAGATGAAAGAGGAAAGGAGCAAGATTAAAGCCTTGGCTGTGTTTTCTTCATCTTATATTCAGCATATTGTGAGTCTGTCTGTGTGTATTAAGCAAGTGTTACAAAAAAATAGTGAAGAGGAAAAATGCTGATTGATAACACAATAATTTCTAGTGAGCATGTATCAATAAAAGTTCGTCAAAATATTGTAAGTTAATTTTTATTTTTATCAAAATGATGAACAATAAGCTTTATAGTGTTTAATTTGAATTATTTTTAAAATTTTTATTTATTACTTATTGAATTATCCTGAAACTCACTCACTCCCTCCATTACATTCTAATATTTAAAAATAGTTTACTATGCGAGTTAGTTTTTTTAATATATTGTGTTAATTGTATAATAATATGGAATTGAAAACATAATTATAGGAGAGGAATTATTTTATTAGGAACCATTTTGTTATTTTATTATTAACTATTGAAAAATTATTATTTGTTATAGGAGAGGGAATTGTTAAAGCCCGTCATTTATTCATGGAACCACTCGTGGTGCATATACATGAGCATCTACAACAAGTGGGTATCACCATGTTGTGCGGATTTGCCAAATGGGAATAAATAAATATCTTATAAGCACATTAGTTGAAAGATGGATGCCAGAAACTCACACATTTCACTTTCCTTATGGAGAGTGTTCAATTACACTAGAGGATGTTGCGATTGTGCTTGGGCTTCATATTGAAGATTTATCGGTTATTGGAAGCACTAACGCAACTCAGAAGTAATGGGGAATATGTGTGAGTAGCTACTCATGGTCGTAGACCAACCGATGTTGTTCCTGGTGAAATAAAATTTGACTGGCTTACAATTCATTTAAATTCACTTGCATATGATACTACAAAGCGGATAGCATGCCATGCCCGTGGCTATATCTTATCTATGTTGGGTCATTTCTTAATTCCAAATAAAAGCACAAGTATGGTGCATGGAAAGTTCCTCTCAGCTTGAAAATTTGGAACATATTGGGTTGTATAGTTAGGGCTCAGTGTGTCTCTCTACACTTTATCATGGGCTAGATCATGCCTTACGCAATAATACAAAAGAAGTTCCTGGCTACATGGTACTATTGCAAGTGTGGGCGTGGCAGCGGCTCCTATGGTTAGCTCTTTTGCCAACCATACCATTTGCTTTTCCTCTTGCTATGAGGTAAAAATATTTTAAATAAATAAATAATTTTGTTGTTATGAAGATTATATCTAAACTAAAAAATATTTCACAGATGGAAGCATTATCGATATCCACGTAACACTCCATACAATGATCTCCATAATATGAGGCTTGCATTAGATTAGATGCAATTTGATCAGGTAGATATTAATATAGCAAATACTTTCTTTTATTGTCAAATTAAATATTATTTGTATATCTTATGCAACATGTTTATTGATGCAGTTGTGTGGCAACCATATCAAGATCCAGCAATTGATGGCCACATTCCAAATGATGTGTGGGTTGAGCGTCCTTTATGGTCAACAGTTAGTCCACTAATATATTTTGAAACAATAGAGTAGCATGCGGCTGACCGCGTGATGCGTCAATTCGGGTTTGATTAGCCAATTCCTGCCCCACCTCGTAATCTAGGAGCATCTCATAATAAAGACTTATGGGGTAGAAAGCCAACTAACTGGAGAGAGAAGCATCAGGAGTGGGTTACATTGTGGAGTCCCAACATGACCGTTTATTAGGGACAACCCACTAACAATTATGTCCCATCAGATGATTACCAGGACTGGTATATAGAATATGCAAGAAATTGGTTATGGTTGTCTCCTAAGTGCAGCAAGACTAGCCAATCCCTAGCACAAGCCAATTCCTTAGCACAAGGAACAGGCATTCCGCAACACCATCCATTCCTATATCACCAGCCGAACCAGGCATTCCCAGTACCATACATTCCCACATCACCAACGGACAAGTCATGGAACAGTATCATCAATTCCTAACATATGAGCCATTTTCACAATACCAGTCGTCCTACAATTTCAGCCATTCCCGTTTTGCCATCCTCATCGCAGGATGTCTATGTACCCTTACTTATTACAAATGATGATGTGGATCGATGGTTGAATTTGAGTAGGAATATTCAGCAATTTTCCCTAGTGAGAGCTGACATAGTGTTGAACCACCACAAATGTCCCTAGATGCAAGGGGCAGCCAACAAGGTTCAAGGAGCCTTCTGAGTCGAGGAAGAAGGTCCACAGCGTGGCACTAAGTTTAGGATAAATAGTTCTTACCACCTTGATGACGCCACATCTCCAATCCAATGTGACTTTGATTTGAATGCGATGGCTAGTGAACCTAGTCTCCAGGAAGATGTGTACCAACCTCAACCAATACTCTCCGCAATTAGACATACATCTACCCAGCTAGTCCAGGAGGGCACATCTACATCTGCCCATGTGGCAACACCTAAATCTAAATCTGTAGAAGATGTCATTGGAGGGAGCGAGGGGGAGGAAGGGATAAGGGAGGGAGAGAGGAGAAGGAGAAGCAGTAGTCTTAGCACACATTTCAGAGGGGTTGGCTCTGGGTTACAAGAAAGATTTGGCCACATTTCAGATGATATCCTTCAGGAAGGAAGCCGCCTAAAGGGAAATAGTCATTAGTGTTTTTATTTTATTATTTTTGTATGATATGTACTTTTTTGTAAGCCAATGTAATGTGAATATTGTAATGTCTTTGAATTAATAATAGTTTTTCTACTTTTAGAGAACGTTTGGTCTAACAAAGCTATTATTGTCATATCGGTTCTGACTCATATATTGTTGACTTTTGGGCAAACAAGTCTCTTTTGTATTCAAACTAGTAACACAAAATTAACTGATCAAATCATGAAGAAGATAGGGAGGACTACTTGGACCAAAAAATAAATGAGGAACTACTTTATTTTTCACAACCATATTATTGTATAATGGCACTCCAATTTCCATATTAAAAAAAAAAACCCGAACATAGACATGTGTTTCACTAACTTAATTTATTAAAATTTATAAAAAAATAAGTTAATTATAATCGTTGAAGACACAAAGGCTACCAGTATTCCATGATTATAGAAGAAAACATTTTTTTTTAAATATTGTCATAAATTTGATAAAAATTCATAATAATTATCAAATGTAATGAAATAAAATAATATGATTCTATTGCTCATTCAAAAATTTCTATTTAACCCCTCTCATTTTCATTAACTAAATTATGGAAAATTATAATTTGGTTCTCTGTTTTATTTAGAAATATTAAAATGTGCTTCAATTAAACTTCAACAAAACACCTCAAAAATAGGAAAAACTATCATTTGGTTCCTTAAAAGATTAGCACACCAACAAATCAAATTTTAAAAGATATTTTATTAATCTATAGCATTTGATGATCTGTGTTAACAATTTAGTTCATAAAAGATTAGTCTATTAATAAAATAGTCCCCAAGAACCTATTAATAATAACAAAATTATTTTTTTTAAAACATTGACGGTGATTGTAATTTATCCTATTATTTATTTATACATGAGTATCTAGACTAAAAGATCAAATTGATTCCTGAAAGAGTTATAGAACATCAATTTAATTTTTGAATGAATTATATCATCAATTTGGTTCTCAAAAAATTTGTGGATGTTGATTAGATCCTCCAAAAAATTTAAATTTATTTCAAGTTAGTTCAAAAATAAATATAGTTTAAATTAACTTAAAATAAATTTTAATCTTTCAAGAATAAAATTGAAGTTTCAAATATTTCAAAAATCAAATTATGTTATAAATATTTTGAGTATGAAATTGATTTCCAAACACTCCAGCAATTTGAGGTTTTCATTGCGCATATCTTACTACGTTCTGATATCTCATCAGTCAACTCTCACCCATTTGCTGTTTTTAAATATATTTTTTTTTCAAAATCTCGCATCAAGCGAGTTTTTCAATTTCAAAAATAAAAACTTATTTTTTGTTAATTTCTCGCATCATGCGAGATTTACTTCCCCACATGCCCGTAATTACACTTTCAACTTCATATTACTGGATAATGATAGTCAACACTCCATATTGAAAAAAAATGACCCGTTTGGTGAACGTAATTACTTTCATTATATTTTTTTTGTCTGATCTCCGCAGGCCGCAGAGTATGTCAAACTCAACTGCTGCAGGTGCGTCCTGGCATCAAGCGACTAAAACGTCATACGGTCGAATTTGATGATGGAAGGGCAGAGAACTTCGATGCCATCATATTTGCAACTGGATACAAAAGCAATGTCCAATATAGACTAAAGGTATGAATTATACCTCTTCCTCTTTTCTCCCTTTTGTTTTAATCAAGCATCAAAAACTAAATTTTAACAACCTTATTTTGTGTGCGTGGAAGGTATAGAATGGAATAATGACCCTCTATATTTCAATTTTGAGAGTGATATAAAGCATAAAAAAGGCTTAAATATACAATGAATTTTGATTTTAATTTCTATTAAATTTTTATTTTGATTTTAATCCAAATTTTTTGAAATATTGGTTTTAATATTTGTTGTGTGTTAACCTAGTTATTAAGTAGTAATATTTATATAAAAAAAGTTCTCAAAATATTTATGAACATGGACGGATTAAGGAGGGGAGTGGGCAGGGTATTGCCCCCCTCAATTTTTTTAAATAAAAATATATATAAAAATAAAAAGAGTTTATTAAACTTTTATTTTTTTTAGATTTTAAAACAAATTCTTATCAAAACTACCTAAAAATGGTAACTCCGTACAGGAGATATCAGTGAGGGAAACGAGCAAAATAAGAAATAAAGGAATTATGGAAAAAATAATATGACATGAGAAAGAAAAAATAAATAAATCAACCTTTATATATTGACGAAATGAACGGTGAAAATTAGTAGTAACCAATAAATGTTACATTTGGAGTAAACGAATCACTATTTTTATATTCAAATAATTTGAATCTATTTGAAAATATCCCACTAATGTGGGTGACATGTTGGATATAATTCATCATGCTCCACCAGGTCCAAGTTGAGCCGCGACCACATTGTCCAATGCGGGTGATCACCGCCAGCTATATTTTGCAAATTACATATTGTAATTCAATCTTGATTGGATTCCTCCACAAACTATGATAATTTTTTTTGCCGTAATCTACCCATAATCAATATATGAGATCTCACTTTAGAGAGAAAGTAAAGAGATTTTATTTTAGATTAATAAAGTTAGAAATTAGATTTTCTTCACCTTATTGAACTAAGGATGAAATTTCTCATTTTACTCTCTATAGTAATACTCACTTTAGATGATCCGAATTCATTAAATATATATTACCAAGTCTGAAATTCAGCTGGGCAATTTTACATGATTGTATACATCTTTAGAACATTTTTTAAATAGAAATAAAATATGATGTCCCCACATGCTTTCGCGCATATAAATTCTTCAATGAAGCGATAGGAGTATGTATGTAAATATACAAAGGAGATATCACCATCCTTCTCCGTCTCTCTCTCTGTGATGAATGCTGATTTAGCCCCGTATAGTTGGTGCTCGTCCTTCCACTCTACCCTCCTCCATTGAAACAATACACACAAAAACATAAGAAGGAGAATTTTCATTTTTGCGCAAGTGTACTAGTCAATAGTCATAGACCCCGGCCTCTCAATCCACTCTAAAACACAAGCAATTTCTTCACAATCCCAATCCCTCCCTTAGACAAGAGAGGTTAAATTTGCCACCAAATCACACCCAATTCCTAGACTGTTTCTCTTTATCTTGAAACCCAACCTGTTTTCTACTATCCATAAACTCACATAGGCACAAAGTTTTATTAGTAGAAACCATTCACGAGGCAATTCGGCTAATGCTGCTATACAGTAGGACTCGAACCTAACCTATTGATCTATATGCACGTTGGTATGTAGGCAGTGGCACAGAGTTTAATCTTGCCAACACATTCTTGTCCACCAGCCAAAACAAAACTTTTGTTCTCTGCTTTCTTTTCTTTTGCCTCATTTAGCATTCTTGATGGACTACTGCCTGAGAGAGCTAGAAGGGAAGCAAGCTCATGACCCTCTGTTCCTAGAGAAAATGAATGAAAGAAACTCATCATCAACCAGTGACAGATGTGTGTGGGTTCCAGGGCCGGTGATTGTAGGAGCAGGGCCATCAGGTCTCGCAGCAGCAGCATGCCTCAAAGAGAAAGGCGTCCCAAGCGTGATTCTAGAGAGATCCAATTGCATAGCATCCCTGTGGCAGCTGAAGAGCTACGATCGCCTTCGCCTCCACTTACCAAAGCAATTCTGCGAGCTTCCCCTCACGGGGTTCCCCTGTGATTTCCCAACATACCCAACAAAGCAACAGTTTATAGAGTACTTGGAGAGCTATGCGGAGAGGTTTGACATTAGGCCAAGGTTCAATGAGACAGTGAAAGAGGCAGAGTTTGATGCCGCGCTTGGGTTCTGGAGAGTGAGGAGTGTGGGGAAAATGGGGATGAGGACCGAGTTTGTGTGCCGGTGGGCTATTGTGGCGACTGGGGAGAATGCAGAGGCGGTGGTGCCGGAGGTTCGTGGAATGGAGGAGTTTGGTGGGACTATAAAGCACACGAGCTTGTATAAGAGTGGTGAGGAGTTTAGAGGGAAGAGAGTGTTGGTGGTTGGGTGTGGGAATTCAGGGATGGAGGTTTGCTTGGATCTTTGCAACCATAATGCTAGTCCTTCTCTTGTGGTCAGAGACACAGTAATAAACTCTTTACCCACCTTTTCCTTCTCCTCTCTCTCTCTCTCACAATGGGAATGTAGAGCAAATATTCTTTTAAGCTATTTTGGTCAAAGAAATTTAATTCGGACTTATCATTTATGGGAAATGACACACTTCTATCTATTTTATATTGAGAATAGGTCTTATTTAATTTGAAATATTATCTAATTCAATAATAAATGAGAGTTTATCTTCATTGTAACCTTAAAAAATATGAGTACAAATAATATTCCTCTTAAAAGTTTACACTTCCCACCTGATTTGGAATTCTGATTTAATATGAAAAATTGCTAATTTTAGTGTAGCAACAAGGCTTCCATCCACTCCATTTTTTCCCCCATATCTTTTAAAACTTATGAATTTATGAGATGTGATGATGGAGAAACACTTGGATACTCTCTCAACGATTCAGATTTTATATTCTTTATTACATAATTCTTTATTGACATTGAGTACTATGTGTTATACATTTTTCATTTAATTTTAATATAATGTAAGTAAAAAATTACAATATTATATCACAATATTATTATTATGTTATTCAAAGTGTCGGATTTTCACAATAATTAGCTGAAATTATACATAAAATAATTTATGATTAATTAATAATACAGAACTATTAAAACAGTACATTGGTATTAGGCTTAAGTAGTTCTTAATCTTTATAAATGTATGCCGTTTTTGTTTTATTTCTTTTAAAAAAAAAATTCTAGACATAGTGCCTTTATTTTCTTTTTATTTTCGGTTGAATCAACCACCTAGTGGCAGTGGTCATCTCTCATATCATTGAGTGGGAGGTCCCTATTCGATTTTTATCTCTCCCTTCCCCAACTTCTTTGGTATCACTATAAAGTTTAATGAATACTGGTCCCATCAGATACATACTTATGGTTAACAAATTGCTAAATGTAAAACTCATGATTACATCATTGCAGTCGTTGAATTCGAGAGTACCCACCGAAGGGTGCTCAAGGAAATCCCTAATTTTTCTTTTTTAGATCATTGTAAATTTCTCAAATTAAATTATATTTAAAATTTCTCAACATCGTTAGCCCTTTTCTGTTTACTTGGTTGAAGGTACACATCCTACCACGAGAGATGCTGGGAAAATCAACTTTCGGGTTGTCCATGTGGTTGCTCAAGTGGCTGCCCATACGGCTTGTCGATGGGTTCCTTCTGATCGTGTCATGGCTCATGCTCGGCGACACTTCTCGATTCGGATTGGACCGGCCACGCTTGGGTCCCCTTCAACTCAAAATCCTGACCGGAAAGACACCAGTGCTTGATGTGGGTACCCTAGCCAAGATTAAAAGTGGACATGTTAAGGTACTTTGCACTTTTTTATCAAATCAAACTTAAACTTTTTCCTTTTCTCATCCTGAAGCTTTTGAGAGGTCACAAAGATCTTAACTGGACCATGTGTTTCTTAGTTGAACTCTTTGTAAGAGACTTAGGGATTGTTCCAACTTATGGGCGCAAAATTTTTGTGTTGTTACCTAATTAAATGTTTCCTTCTTTTTTTTTTTTTTTGTATAATAGAGCAATAATGTTTGAATCTATAAGTCTACACAAATTATCTAAGTTGCTCGCTCACTACTAATCCACTTGATATAATGGGAATGAGTTAGCTATATTTGTTATGTGTATAATTTTTAAATAAAATATTTTTAATGATTATTCCATATTTTCTTAATAATAAGATTTATTTAATGTGTTATCAACATAAAACATACTTACGCAATTATTTAATAGAATATTGACATATTATTAAAATTATTTAACTCTTATAACTATTATTTCAAACCTTATATATATATTGATTAGCCGTATAAAATATATACCAACAATTTATTAAAAATAATTGATAATATATTAAAATTAAGGACAACCTGCATTGACCTTTTTTGAGATTTAATATAATTACACTCATTACCTTTTTATTTTGTAAAATTACATTGACCTCTCCTACATATATTAATTCATTAATTTAAGTGATAAAAAAAATAATATGTAGTATATAAATAATTATTAATGATAAAATTATAATATTTTGACAACATTTGACCTATATATTGACTAAAAGAGCTCCATTTTATCATAACTTATAATTATAAGTCTCATATTTATGTGATAAAAAAGTATTTTTATTCAATCAAAATGTTAAATATTATTAAAATATTATAATTTTGTCATTAATAATTATATTTACATTATATGTTATTTTTTATTGTCACTTAAATTAATGGCCAATATTTGTATATATAGCACTGCAAGTGAGAGTTGGGCAAAGCTAGGCTCAACTTGCTAGTATTGACTTGCCTTGCAACTCGTCTTATTAACAATTGAGTCTAAATTCAAACTTAAGCTAAAGCGCATTAGAGCTACCTTATGAGCTAGTTTAGTTAAATTTGAATTGACTCTTTTAGCGTAAGAGGTTAAAATTTTTACTATAAATATATAGCTTATTTTCAACATAATTCACATGGTCATACACATGATACAAAAAATTATTGAGTTATATTAATTGCACATAACAAACACACAATAATCCAGGTAATAATAAATACATATACATAGATATACATGCACACACATGTATTGTGCCAGCTCATGAGCCATGAGACTAATAGAGTAAATCAAACTCGACTCATTTAATAAATGAGCTCAAATCATTAGCTCAAGTTCGGTTCATAAGTTCACAAGCTGAGCTTATTGAGCTTTTAACGAAGTGTTGAAAATATATCAGGAGACTCACATCCAAAATAGTTTAAGAGTGATCAGTAATAATTTTACAAAATAAAAGTGCATCAAGTATAATAGTACTAAAACTAAGATAGGTTATTATAATTTCCTCCAAAATTAATTTTATAATATACTTGAGATCGCATGCTCATATTTCAAGGTCATTGTTTTGATAATTTAGACCTGGAGTGTTTTATATAAGAAATGTTAATAATACTCATTTTATCTTAAAAAATTGTTAACTCATTTATTACTAACTGTTAAAATGATAAATTTTTTGTTTTAAATATTTTGTGATTTTTTAAATGATAAATTATGAACAAATCAAGATAATATTATAAGTAAAAGAGAAATATTATGTGTACTTACAATGTGTTAAACACCATGTCATCAATACAAGTCATCTACCTTTAAATGGAATATGGCACTTAGTTAGGTCTCATATGTCATCAAATAATATATAAAAGTATATCGGTATAATATTTCATATTTGTGAGTCTAAATAGCATTACCCATTCCCTCTTTCTCTTTATTTGCAAAATTTTCCATCACCGTGTGCTTTGGAATCAAATCGTGCCCGAGTCACACAGGGTTTTAGGATTTTTGAGATTTTCTTTACAGATGGCCAACTAAGAAAGAAAACAACGACATCATAATTATTTTGTCATGTTTGGTGAGCGTAATTATTTTCGTTAGAATATTTTGTCTGATCTCCTCAGTCCACTGAATATGTCAAACTCAACTGCTGCAGGTGCGTCCTAGCATCAAGCGACTAAAAAATAAAACGGCTGAATTTGTTGATGGAAGGGCAGAGAATTTCGATGCCATCATATTTGCAACTGGTTACAAAAGCAATGTCCCATATTGGCTTAAGGTATGAATACGAATGTACGATATATCTCTCTTCCTCTTTTCTCCTTTATTTTTTTGATATCAAGCATTAAAACAAAATTTTAACAACTTTATTTTGTGTGTGGAAGGTGTGGAATGGAATAAAGACCCTCTATATCTCAATTCTGAAAGTGATATAAAGCATAAAAAGGCTTAAATATACAATGAATTTCGATTTAGTTTCTATTAAATTTTTATTTTGATTTTAATCCAATTTTTTTAAAATATTGATTTTAATTTTTGTTGTGTCTATTTATTAGGTAGCAATATTTGTAAAAACAAAAAAATTCTCAAAATGTTTATGAGGATCAAAAATAAAATTTTAAATATTTATAAGTATGAAATACATATTTTAAATATTTATAGGAACTTAACTTAAAAAAAAAAGATCAAATCTATTTTTTTTAAAAAAAAATCAAATTGAAAATAAAGTTTTAGTATAGGACAAAAACTAAATTAGGTGAATATTAAGAATCGAAGATCAACAAGGAAGTAATATGATTGACACTTTGACATGATATGTCCAGGAAGGGGATATGTTCTCTAAGGAAGATGGGTTTCCTCGGAGGCCATTCCCAAATGGATGGAAGGGTGAAAATGGGCTCTATGCAGTGGGTTTTACCAAACGTGGACTACTTGGTGCATCCATCGATGCCAAGAACATAGCTCAAGATATTGACCGATGTTGGAAAGCTGAGGCAAAGCATAGTACTTCTTTCTCTCTCTCACTAATTATGCCACAATCAAATTCATGATAGTTAGTTACACATAATCAACTTGTGGTATTTTTTGGAAAGTTAGAGACTAAAGAGAAGGGATTAAAGTTAATTATACACGATGGAGTTGGCGGATTTTTCGGTGCATCACATACACATGTACACTATGGTACAAAAAGCTCTAATCCGGTATATGGAAAGGTGGACAACAAGAAAGGAAAGTGGTGGGAAAAGTTTTTCCCGTGGTGTTGCTCCTTCAGCTTACTTTTCATGGATTTAACTGTCAGCATGGCATTAAGAATGAGATACTGATGAATTGCAGTTCTAGAAAAGAAAGGCTCTATTTTCTCTGTACATCTTGTATAGTGCAACTTTTTTTTCCCAAATAGGTTTGACTTTCTTGAGAGCAAGAGGGAAACAAGGCAATAGAGAAAGAGAGTGGGATTTGAAAAGAAAATCCTATAAAGGGATTGTTTTGGTACATATGTTTGAGAAAGCTGTGATTCATGGGATTTTCTTTAGAAGAATATGGCAGTTTTTCATATTTTGTTGCCTCTACTTTGAGTCTGATTCAATTCCTCACATAGAATTATTATTATTTTTTTTATGTTGGTTCTATGAAAGGCTAGCACATGAGCAAACGTCTTTGAATTCACTGTAATTCCAGTATTCGTATATATTTTTTCTTTTTACTTTGGAGAGTATCTCTTATTTGACACGAGAGATTAATTGATTGGGATATAGTTAAATGCTTAAGCAGTGACCCCTTTTAACAAAGATTTTTTTTTTATATACATACAAATTTTGAGATCGAATTTAATACCACATGTTTATAGAACTTGAGTCTTTTCTACTTGAACAACCATCATATTAATTACTATATTTGTACTATAAAGTCCCCCAAACTCAGCACAACAATCTTTTTTGAATGCAGTACTATGTGTTTTCCAAATAATTAACAAAATAAAGTCATAATTGTTATAATTTCGGCAAAATTCCAAGAAGAAAGCAAAAGATAAATAGAGTAGGAAATCAAATCCTTCTTAATTCACAATAGGGACAAATCTATTCATTAAATATCGGGGGCTAATGCCCCACTAAAATTTGAAATTTTTTTTGAGAGATATATATATATATATATATAAATTATCACATGTTATGATCAAAATTAAGTAAAATTTATGATGTTTATAAATTATCTTTACCCTATTGCTTATTTCATTTTGTGGCCTCTAGTGGTCTAATTGAGGTGAAAATAGTGCAAAATGGAATGTAAGTCTCACAGTTACAACTCTCCTTTAGAGAACTTTGCCATACAACCACATTTTGGAGTATCTCTACTTGAAATTTGTAATTGGTAGAAGAGTTTACTAAAGTATTTTGGACCTAAGTTTCTCATCAATGCATGAGATGATACAAATAACGCATCTCATTAAAGCTAGGAGGATGACAATTAATCTAAACACAAAATCACATATTAAAATTGTGTATAAATAGGCCTTAGATCATTCAGAAACCCTTACATTTTTATACCGTTCTAGAGTAGAGAAGAAAACTATAACGTTAATTTTCCCTTCTATGCAAAATGACCAAAATGTCTTTATTATTTTTACACATGAATCGAGGATGGCCAGTCCTGGTGATTCTCAAAGGGTTAGTTTAATATTTGGAGGGATTGTATATGTTTTAGATGACAATTGGTGTGAAAATTGCAATTCTCAATTTTCCTGTGCTCAAAATTATCAAAAGCCCTGAGGTGATTTAATCGGTATTAAGTGACGGCTGGACTCAATGATCACTTGGGAGTTGGATATGTTAATTTGAGGGGATATATGATGTTTTGGTTGAGTCTTGTGAGATTTTATATAAAATTACCATTTTGCCTTTAGTTAGTACTAATCAAACTTAATTAAAGTAATTAAGGGCATATATGCAATATTAGGCTCAAATTAAAGATTAACTATTTTTTATTAATTAATTTAGAGTCAAAATAATTATTTTGAGTTAATTGAGACCCAAAATTGGTTAGAAATTTTAATCTCATCTTTAATTAAAGATTAGTTAGAGAGACAAAAAGTGCTTTATAAGACAAAAAAAGTAAAAGTAGAAGACAAATCTACTTATTTACTTTTGCTTTTCCTTGAGATTATGGATCATGCTTCTATTTGAAATTTAAATTAATTGAGCTTAGCCTAATTAAGCATGCAAGAAACCCTCTAACCTAAGCTTAAAGTGTCATGAACACCTCATTATCATTTCCTAACAATTTCTCTAATTAAACCTACACCTAACCCTAATTTCCACACACACAAAACATAAAATATCCCCACCTAACCACCCCATACAACTGCAACCTCCTTCCCCCTCTCACTTTCTCATTTTGATTTTTTTCAATGCATAACCACTCAAACACTCACACACTCTCATTCTTTCCAATACATTTTTTTGTCACAACTTGAGCACCAAGTTTGTGCAAAACCCTCTCATCCTCTGCACTTCAAACTCTCTTTCTTCTTCACCAAGAAACTCTATTTTTGCTCTCAACTCAAGCTCTAAACCTCAAAACAAAAACACCTCCACCGTGAATCACACCCTAAACACCCAAACTTTCACCATCACCAATAAAGCCAAAACAAAAATCCATCCTTCCTTCTTTCTCTGGTTAGCTGAAACCATATCTCAACCCATGAGGAGATTTTTTCTTCGCTTCTCTTTACAAAGAACAAACATTTTCATCCTTGAAGTAAGAAACACACTTTGGTAGGGATTTTTTTTATGTTTTCTTTGCTTTTTTTCTCTTTTCTTTTGGTTTTGTTGTGATCATATCTATGGGTTGATAATGATGGTTCTTAATTATGGTTGTAAAATCATAATGTGCATGTCCTTTAAAACTCAAAGCTTGATTCTTTGTTTCAAAACCAAAAAAAAAAAAAAAGGAGACAAAGAATGCACATTTTCTTCTTTTGGTTATTTTGAGCTTGGTGATGAATCTAATGAATAAGGTTCTTGGAACCACAAAAAAAGAAAGACTCTAAAGCTCATTCATGCCCTTTGAGAGCTAAAGTTCATCTATTGTTCATTTTTGTGAGAAAAGTCTTTATTTTGTTGAGCTTGATCGGGTCAAACTTCCACACTTTTTGTTGTCTTTGGTTTTTGAGGCTATAATGTTTTGTTTAAATGGCTTAAAAATGAACAAGTATTGCATATTAATGTTTCAAGTCCTCACTTTATACTTCTAATGACTTGAAATGAGTAAGCATTGCATATTTATGCTTCTAGTCATCACTTTATATCTTTAATGCTCAAGACTTGCCATTCACTATCTTAAATAGAATTTTTGACCATGGACACACATGTATACATGATTTTTGACCAAGAATATATATATGGGATTTGGAGTTGGTTTTATTTTATTTAAAACTTGTATCTTGTGTCTAAGATGGTCAAAGGAACTTTTGAAAAAGTTAAAAAACCAATAAGGGGTAAAAACGTAATTTTTGAACAAATAGGACCCTATGAATGTAATTTTGAGTTAGCCAATATTTTAATGTCAAAATATAATTTCTCTAAGTGTGAAAATGATTTCTTGTATTTAAAGGATCTTAGAATAATTTTTTAAAAGAATTAGTAACTAGAAAGAGGCAAAAACATAATTTTAAAAGCTTTCTGTATTTTCAATTTTTGTCATTGTTACTTATTGTTTGCCACTGTTTGCTACTATTTTGGATGTTTAAAGTGTTAATAATTGTTGTACAAATTATTCTTAGCATCCTAGGTGTCTAAAAGGATTTTTAAAAGTGTTAAGTTTATGTAGTTTTGCGAATATGGGAAATTTAAACTTTGGATTTCCAAACATGTGCATTTGACCAAATGAGTTTAATTAAAGTTGGAAATAATTTTGGATGTGCCCATGTGTTCAAAATGTCATTTATAATTGTTAAGAATGATTTCTAGAAGTGTTGGCACTTACTAATTGTTAAAAAGTGAAATTTTGCAATTTAACCCCTTAAATTCTAATAAATTTGGCCACTGGCCCAAAATGGTTTTTGTGATGTTTAAAAATATTATCTAGGTGGTATTGGATCTCTTCAAAGTGTAAAATAATTTTGAGAATCATTAGTTTTTAGAAAAGTGTTGAAAAGAGAAATTTACACTTCGACCCACATACTTATAGAAATTTTTATTTGACCCTTTTGGGCATAAAGTATAAATATTAATGACTTATTGATAATGATGTGATTGGTACACTATGTGGATTATACTTGTGAGAATTGTTTGGAATTTGAATGACTTGAATGATTATGTGGAACTATGAATTGATGACTATACATGCTTGAAACCTTGGATTATGAAATTGATTATTATTATTATTATATATATCCTATTGAGTATGACATGTGCATTAGTTGAATCTAGTCCCTTTACTTCTGGCAACTAGGTAGGAGCATATTTATATTTCAATGAGATATTAATGATGATATGCTTATGGATATATGCAAATATAAAGTGTGTAACACCCTTCACACCATAAAACTATGCTTAAGCCATAACCTTATAGTGAGTAGTTGTTACTTGTTAACTCTCTTGATCTTTGAGGAGCATATATATTACATATGAGCCTCTTTCGTGACAAACATAAAAGGCGTTCTTTCTAGTCGCTAAATTTGAATATAAATAATATATCAAAAATATATAATTGTATTATCCGACAATAAATCAATAATATACATAACTATATCAAACCCTTACTCTAGTTCACGTAGGAACCCTCTAGTCTAGGTAGGGTACTACTCAAAATCAATTAAAAGAAAATAAAAAAGGTTGATTAAATTCTCTATCATTGGGTTATCAAAAGCTTTGGACGTGATGCCAATACCAACTAAGAATCTCCACAAAATAATCACCATCATAGCAATCTATGTAAAAAAATATGATAACAGGAGGAATAAGAATCAAAGATTCCAGGAGGAAAAACACTAGTCTACTACACAGTGATACTCAACTTAATGCAAAAATAAGCAATATATCATCGGTTGGTTATATAAAGGTTTCAGTAGTTAATATCATTATTTATTGTGACTTAATTTCATTAGATAATTGTAAGCTTAACGGTAAACTCATAGGACTCTTCTGATATACTTCTCATTAAATCATACTATCAACGATGTAACGTCATCGCGTTACAACCTAATATAGTTCGCTAGATGGAGTATGTCTACTACATCTCATCTCAATAGCCTCGCTATTCTCAGTACATCCCTTTCCTCATAATGATGTAACGCTTCGCGATTAAGCCTGATATAGTTCTAAGGGCGAGGACGTCTACTACTACCCGTGAATCCATGAGCTTACCATTAAGCAATTGATATTAAATTAGGCTTATTTTCTTAAGCTTTCTCTTTTCATAAGAATCTTTAACACTTGATTAGGAAAACTTATGATTATTAAGTAAAATCTCTTCTTAATAGTTCTATTTCTCATACTCTTGCTTTGAGATTTCCTTAAAATCTCCTCAACTCTTATGAGATTTTCTTTATTAAGTCTCCTGAATTAGTGTGAGACTTTTCTCTAGAAAATCTCTTGAATTACTTATGAGATATTCTCTCAAAATCTTTTGAATTCTTATGAGATTTTATATTCAAAATCTCCTGAAGTCTTATGAGATATCCTATTTAAAATCTCTCTTTAATTTTTATGAGATTTGTCAGTAAAATCTACTAAACTTTTTATGAGATTTTGCTGAAAGAAAAATAGCTAAACTGATATGAGATTTTTATATAAAATCTGCTAAATTATGATGAGAATTTTCTACAAAAACTGTTAGACTGTTACGATTTTTTGCAAAGTCTACTAAACTTTTATGAGATTTCTTCACTACAAAAACTTATAGGACTCCTTACTTCATAATTCTTAAAATTCTTAGGAAATTAAACCAAGTGTCTTACTTAGATTTCAAAGTTTTTCTTCTATAGATCAAAATCTCATCTTTGTTCATGAAACTTTATCATATTTCAAAAATACCAATCTTTCAAATTTTACAAAACTATTTTTGACTATATTTTGGTAAAATTTCTAGATACCTTAATCTTTTTAGAGAACTAAAAATCTCTCCATTTACATAGGCAAATCTCTTACATTAATTTAATCAATTCATGAGACTTTTATCCATAGCATCTTTTACATCTATCAAGCTCAAACATATACATATCAAAGATAAATTTCAGATTTTACAAACATAATTTCAAACATATCTTAAGAGTTTATATTAGTAAAAAGCCAAACAATCACAAAGCAATAGACATAGAATCTTTCCTACCTTCTTCCAATCTTTTCCTCTAGTTTTTCCTTTCTAACCAAGCCTCAAACCCCCTTTTTTAGCCCCTTTGTGCACTCCGTGGGACCAAAGTGTAGGGAAAGAAAAGGTTTTCAATTGATCTTCATGTAGAGAAGATGCTCTTAGACTAATTTAGATGTTTATCTAAGAGAATTCTTTATAGATATGATGGTTTAATGGAGTTTCCAAAGAGAAAACTTGAAAATGGAGGAAGAAAGAAAGTAATGTGAAGATGGGAATGAAAAATGTGAAGTCTGTAGAAACCGAGAAGAAATGTCATTTTATTTTCTTTTTCCTTTTTATAATATCACTAACTTGGAGAGAAAGTAAGGAAATTAATATTTTCGATTGATATGCCTTGTATCAGTATTAGAAATGTCTTTTTTTTTTTATTGTCCTAAGTAAAAATTATATGAGATCTGATAATATCCATTATTTATACCAGATTCAATGTTTTTGTCCTGGTTATTACCATTTTTGTCTATTATTACCATTTGGTACTCATTGACATAAAAAAACTTTACCGTTTAAAATATCTATTTACCCTTATCCTTATTTTATCTATGTCATTACACCCTTTATAGGGTCTCATTCTATATCCCCGATTAACATATTATTATATTGAATTTTTAATAATATTAAAATAATTTTCATTTTTTTTAAAAAAAAATCCTCATATTATTGTGATCATAACTGTTTGTCGAAATTATCAAAATCCCTATGGATTATTTACAATTAATCATTTTATCACATTAATACTAAAAACCGAGTCGTTATAAAGTGCATACTTATGTGATTAATGAAATTATTATTGTAATATGTTATGATTATGTATATGGATGATGCATGATTCATATGTCAAATCAAATTTGAGGAAAACTCCATTCCTAACTATTATGTTGCCGGATTTCTATCAAATTTGTGGACTTAAAGAAAATTTATGTGAAGTATATGAGAGGTCTAGTTTTAATGAGAATTGATGATAAATTGTGATAAATGCTCATTTGCCTCATACTATTATATGAGATCACTATGTGCATGCTTAATGTTTCATTATGACTTATGAGATCTCTTAAAAGTATAGTCTATGCCTCATAGTACTTTCATGATGTCTCAATTTATTTTGCATACTCATAATAAGAAAGTTAAGTTAAGGCAAGAAAGTGATTTTTTCCCTTCTATTACCCCATATTCAATCTAGTGATGACTAGTTAAGTTTTCATTCTTCTTTTATCATAATCAGCCTCCTAAACCTCAAATTTCTATATAAAAAGCCAGTTTAGCAAATCAAAATATTTTCCAATTTTAGCTACAAATAAAATTGGTGGCTTCATTTTTTTGATTGGTTGTCATTTTCATCGCGTGCTCTCAGGGGACGTTGTGACATACATAAGGAAAATAAATGGTCTTACATATGTGCATATTACTAGAATGAAGGCATTGAAACATTATATCTAAATACACGCAATATATATCATTGCAAACAAGATCATGATTAGCAAATTAAAATCATAAAATAATTAATAAATTTTCTCGAATATAAAATTAAGTTTGAAATAAGAAAATTAATATTAATAAAAACTATAACATACTTGACTGTGAAATGTGTTTTGTGCAATGCATGCTTGATAATTTGGTCTTCATTACTTGGATTGAATATATGGACACTACCCTTTAGTTGACCTTTTGAGCCATATATATATATATATATTGTTGCATACCATTTCTATTTTTTCTATGTATGTTCTCTCATTAGTTATGCATTCTAGCTAGAACTTGCTTTTTGTCTTGTTTGAGGCTTTGTCATTAACATATTAATTGCAGTAAGATGATAGATGCATTTTTCTTGTTTTGATTTAACCATATGGCCACCTTGCATATTGCCCTTGTTTGAGCCCCCTTTGAGTATTAATGACACCTTATTTGTTTTAAGCACATCTCCAGCTAAAGTGAATGAAAAGAACTACCTAACCCTTATGCTTAAAAGACATTGTTCATCTTTCATATGTGCCTTGAGCATATGTGTAGTGGTATGCATAAGGACATGCAAAGTTTAAGTATGGGGGAAAGGTAATGTTGAAAAAATCCCCATAAAGGGGGAGACATGGAAATAAAGGTGCATAAATGGACAAAAGAATTAATAAGAAAAAATAAAATAATTTGGTCATAAATAAAAGTTTAGGGGATTTTGTTAAAGTTGTGGGAATGGGGCTTGTATGAGCATGTTTCATTGGAATTGCACTCTTTGCATTTTTGCTCTTCTGCATTTTCATTTGCTCTCTTAAGCCTTAGGTTTAGTTTTTATTGGCCTTTGTGAATTTCCTACCTTTCACCTCGTACATTACAACTTTGAATAAGCACTCTTCATTTGTTCATGCATATGTGTGACTTTTGGAGAGGGAGATGACTTGAAAGCTTATGGCAATGCATTTTCATTTGAAATGAGTTGAATGTCAAATTTTGAACCTAAATACTTTGAGAGACTTGAGTGGAAAAATCTAGCCTTGTAAGGTCTCATGTTTTTTATCCTTACATGTTTGAGTGAATCTTGTCTTGTTTGTTTACTTTTCACTTGTGTCTTGTTCGTTGGAAAATTGGTGCTTGTTGGTGTGTTTTTAACCCTCATGTTTGTTTTCTTATAATTCGTTGTAATTGGCATTTTAATTGTGTTGTTTGTTTTGTTTTAATTTTAAGATTTGTTGGAATTTTGTAGTTGGCTTTGGGATAGCATGAGTATTTTGATACTTTAGCCATCACTTGATTTTTGGTCTTACATGAGAACACACAAGAAGCTAAATGTAAGGGGTGTGATAAGTATACATTTGTATGTATATTTGAGAACCAATTCTTAATGTCCTAACTATCTTTTAAGATTAATTGTATGCAATTGCATCATATTTGAGTTTGGACATCAATTTGAGCGTTAATGAGAATTTATTATATTATTGCATGTTTGACACTTTTTCGTGTTTTGATCACAATTAGAGTTGTGAAACTTTAAGAGTTGTTTTCATTGGATTATAGGAAAACTAAGAGGATTATCTGCAATTTTCATAAAGATCACAAAAGCTAGATTGGGTTTCTAGTAGGTCAAATTAAGCCCAAAAATTAGAACTAGGGTGATGAGTTTTTAGATTTGGTATGCTATACTAATTAGGGCATATCTCTAACATACCAAATCCAAATGAGGAAAATAAGATGTCTATGTTGAAGAAACGAAAAATATCTATAACTTTCATGAAGATACCAAAAGCTAATTCAGACGTTCTTGGGTCAAAATGGGCATGGAAGTGAACTAATGGACTAATTCTTGTAGAATTGTTCCTAAAAAAAAGTTGCTACAATGAGTCAATGCATCAGAAAATTTTATAGAATGTGTTTTGACACGTTATACCTAATTTTTTTATTATAAAATATAACCTCTACCCTAGAAACCTAAAAAATAACTCCTAGGCTTAGTTTAGGGTTAGATTAACTTTGTTTTTGTAATTTTCCTATCCCTTTTTTCCATGTTCTTCCCTACCTCTTCTCCTTTACTCTCTTCCTCCTCTTCACTCATTCTCTTATTTTCTCTTAGATTTAGATTAACTTTCTATTTGTAATCTGCTTTCAATGGAGGAATAGTCTACTTACTACCTCAAGGATCACAAGGGCAAAGCTCATCTTGAACCCTTTTTTCTCATGAACCAATGTATGTGTGTTTTCTTGTTCCTCTTTTAACTTTTTGTGTTTATACTGACTAATTATGATGTATGAATGCATGGGTAGACTATTTGTTGAGTGCATAATTGTCAATTGACATGCATGAATTTGATTGATTATTTATCCTAATTATGGAATTGATTGATTTGGTGAACTCTTATTGTGCTTTTCTATAACATGATTATGGGATAGAATGTATAAATGAGGATGTTAATTGAACTTACATTAGTTGAGGGATTAGTGTAAGGTCAATTGATTAGGAATGCAAGAATTGGGCTACATTGAAACTTAGGCTAATCCAACCGAAGCTATAGATTAATACAAGCTAATCTAGGAATGAGATATCATTCACATAGTTAATTGTGTGTTAATTGAATGTCTAGCAGTCATTAGAAGAAATATGGGTGAGTTTTTATTGTCACAACGTCTTGAAAGGGCACTGACGAGAAAAAAATTAATTTTCAATTGTCAATCATTTAATGAAGTTACCACCAACTTTTATTTAAGGAAAAAATTGGAAAACCTTTCAATTTGGCAAAACTAATCTTTTTAAATAAAATTAGGTTTGAGAGTCTAATTATGATTAGAGAACGGTAGAAAATTAATTCCATTGCACTTTTAATACATCAGTCTCATGACAATTACCCAAAGTTTGTTGTGTAAATCAAATGACAACTTTAATGATTTTATTTTTTTCCCAAAAAAGAACTAAAGTTTAAAAAATGTTTACAAAATTTAATAAAAAATATTTACAAAAAATAAAATTAAGAAAATTTAATTTTGGCTTGCCAACAAAAATATATATTCCTACGTATCCTTTAGTGCAATGAGGAATTCAAAGTCATATAGTCCTTCTAAAAAATAATTGTGTTAGGTTTGTTTTTAATTATTTAAAAGAAAGGATATTTTTGGGTTTTTATTTTTAGAAAAAGAAAACATATCCACTTTTGCACATGATTAAGGATGACATAAGCTATACATTACAATTTTTATAACCTTTGAGGATGATTAAATCATACATCAATATCTTAAGTTTGTTGCGTGGATTTAAAAAACTAATAAAAACTTGCATTAATTATTTATTTTTTTCACACAGAAAAAATTTTGAAAGAAAGGAAAAAATGGACACCCAAAAACCCAACGCAACCATGTCCTATGCTTATCATGATGGCCATACATTGAAATTAACCACACCTAAACCTAAAAAAACATGCATCTTATAACACAAACTCACAAAAAATTAAAAAAAAAAACAAAGAAATAGGATGATTAAACTAGATAAAACCACATGGCCTAGACACATAAAGAAATACACTAAAGACATAAATACACACACAAAAACTAAACAAAGGAAAGGCTAACTAAGAGAAATATTAGTCATACACTAAAAGAAAAACAAATGAAACCCAAAAAGTAAAAAGGACACAAGCATATTAAAACACAACATTTAATCCACTAAAGGAAGAGAAAAGGATACTTGTGTAGCCATGGCAGGGAACAAAGGCAGTGGCTGGCTATGGTTTGAGTAAGGTAATGCCAATGACAGCATGGTTGATGGTTGCAGGCCTGAGGAGTTAATGGAAATGATGGTGGTTGTGAAGGTGATCCTTTTGGGTTAATGGAGATAATGGTGGATATGGTGTAGTGGTGAGATTTGATGGGTTATAATAAGGATGGGATGGTGCATGGTGGCTACCCATGAAGGGTTGCTTGAATAGGTTTACTGTGCTCTCTCCTTGAGGAATACACCGATAATGACTAAGATGAAAACTAAACCCCTCCCCATATTCTAAAATCCTACTTATTTATATACAATTAAAAGTGAATGCAAATTATGCTGATTAATGGAAAAAAAGATCTTATTGAAATCAAATAAACAAATAATAATTTATCATAATTTGACTAAAATTATGATCTAATTAGAATAATGATTGGAATTAATTTAAAAAAGAATTTATGCTAATTAAAATGACAAAAAGGATTTTATTTCGATTTTGATTTTTTTAATTTTTAATTTTTAAAATACTCCTTGTCCTATATAAACAAACCCTAAACTGGTTTCTCTTCTTTTTCATGAACCCTAGCACTCTTCAACCTCTCTTCCACCTCTTTTCTCTCATTCTCCATTTCCTTTCTCCTCGAAGTTTCAAGGTATGGATTTGTTGATGATTATGCATAGTTCTCCTTCATTCTTCAATGTTTATGTTTAGGGTGTCTATGTTCATGGTTTTTGTCATATTTGTTTACTCTCCCAATGTTCATAGAGTTGTCCTAGTATGTTTGTGGTTGTTTATGGGTTTTTGTTGCATCCATGATAGACATTGCTATCATTCCCGCTCTCCAAAACTTCGTTGGTGCTGACACTTCACTCCCTACCTCTTAAGGTGAGTGGGTTTGAACCTATGACCTTCATTTTGGTCATTGGAGTTATTTTCCTTGCATTATAATTATAGAGCATGCTTTTAGAAATTATTGTGCAAGAAATTTGGATTATTATTAATTTGCTACAAGTTTTGAACTCTTCATTTTCAAATATACCATGAAAAATGTGTTAGAAAATCAGAGACCATATTTGTTGTTCAAAATACTTTGCAAATAGATTATAATCAAGTGTATGGTTTATTATTAGTGATATACTTACTTCAATATTTACTGGAATTATATATATTCCTGAACTAGTGCCTTCGAAGAAGTAGAGTTAAAGTCCAATTATGCAAGTTAGAGAAACTATTTGAATTTTCATGGTTATAGTTTATATCATAGCTATAGAGGAATAGATAGTGAGTCAATGACTATAAGAACGTTAGCCTTAATATTAAATTGTCCATTGGACGACAATCTCACCTTATCAAAGTATTAAGAATGGAACCTGGTTAGGTGTCCACTATAGGGCCTCGTTAGGTGCTTTTCAAAGCTTAAAGAATAATTATTTATATATATGCTATCTGTTATAACATACTATAAGAGAGTTTTGTTTCTCTACTAGTTTACTATTTTACATGCTGTATATAAATTATTGATATTTGAAATATTATGTAATTAAATATGAAAATTATTTTACAGCTATTGCATTTCTATTTATGTATTCTTGTTGGTTGTTCCATGTGGGGGTTATGAGTGAGAGTCTGCTTATTGAGTTTTAAATCAAATCACCATCTTTTTTCCTCCCTTTTAGATACGGCTACCTGCTTTAAATCCTTCTCAACCTCCTCTTCAGTAGCTACAATGCTTTAGCTTGGGTGAACTTCACTTTGTAGCGAAGTGTTTTGGGTTATGTTTTATAGAGTGCTCTAATGACTATGTGGGTAGGGTCATGGACTACGCATATAGTATTTTGATATCATGATTTAATACGGATATGTGTTATGAATTTACGATTTTCATGGTTTTGTATTAGAGAAACTCATATTATTATTTTATTATGTCGAATATGGTTTTAGACATGATTTATAAAATCAAATATATAGGGTTGATTATGTTTTGAAAGAAAATTACATTTAACTATCCATTTTAGCATGACTCAGCAACCATGAGCCTTACATGGGGATGAGATTCCTCATGTGTTGGTCACGATCCAAGTCGAGTCATGACAAGTGGGAGGCATCACTTACTAGCTCCCATCTTCTTATATTGTTTGAGGTGTTTTTAATGACTAGTATCAAAATGCCACATATGTAACACTTTTGATTCCAAATCTAAATTCAGGAAAGGGAATCACTTCTTCTTGAAGTATAAGAACCAGGTCTGTGTGAAGTGTTTAAAGTTTTTTTACAAAGAAGTTTTAAAGAATGTTCAAGTTCTAAAAGAAAACAAAAGTAAATGAGTAAGTAAAGAAAATGAAAAGTAAAAGTTTGACAAAGAAGGAAAAACAATTAACTTAAATAAAAGGAAACGATTCTCACTCATAAATACTACAAAAAATTATGCTTATTATGGCGGTGAAATTAGGTTGGTTCTTTAAATTCGTCATAATATGCAATAAATTATGGCCGTTTTATTGACCGTCACAATTTGAGTGAAAGAAATGGCTGGTGGGATAAATTATGACGGTAAAGAACTGCCTTAATTTACTATTACTATTTTTGCCTCTTTTTTTAACTATTTTTTTAATAAAATAAGGAAAAAAAGATATTATTCCACTCTTTAAACTTTTAGCTAGTTGCAAATAGATACCTTAATTCTTAAATCTTCTAATAAGATCCTTACACAAGACTAATCCTCAAAATTAGTCATTTTATTCAATTTTGAGTTTAGCCAAATACGTGACTTGGTAAAATATCTAATGATACATGTCATAATTTCATTTAATTTTTTTAAATATTTTCTTTAGTTATAACTAAAATTTTGTCATTCATTGCTCAGAAAATGAAGACGGAAGCTTGAATGTCAACTCTTATCATGCACTTTCTAAGAGGATGCATTAGCCTCTTGATATTTTAATCTTATAATAAAAATAATGAATTATGGTAAATAGAGCACCTTTTGTTCTTTTTATTTCAATTGAATTTGGAACTTGTTTTGTTACTACAATTGTAGTTATATTCTCTTGAAAATGGAAACAACAAGTTGAATAGTGGATAAAACTTGAACAATATATATACACACACATTTTATAAATCATTTGTTCATTGTGGAACTTTTAGATTCTAACTCAAATTTTATTGTGCTTAGCTATATAGGAACTTTCAAATTTTAAAAAAGGACTAATTTTGAGGAGTATGTTAGTTAAAGGATTTAATTAAAAATTTAAAAGTTAGAGGTAGTTGTTTGTAACTGGTTGAAAGTTTAAGGGTGGATATGCCCTTTTCCATAATTATTGGAATTTGGAATTTGAAGAATAAAATTTCAGTATAAATATTTTACATGATTAATGAAATATGTATTACTTCATCATTAAAAATATTTAATTACAACTACATAAAAAATTGCAAAAAAGGAAAAAATTGCCAAAGTTAAGATAGGTGGTTCAAACCATCACCATGAGAGATAAATGGAAAGTTGGACAACGAATCAAGTATCTAAACCAAGTGCAAATGCTTTAATAGATGGTGCACTAATAGTATATTTAAAAACACTAATGTGTTAATAATAAAGCCCCAAATCACTTATTGTAACACTTATTTACCTGATAGGATTTTTCACTTCCATATCTCATTTTTTACATTCATCGAGTTTCACATTTGACTCTCGGCCACACTTTACTCCCTCTTTCATTGTCCATGCTATAAAGTGTGAACCACTATAAAACATCGAGCCACCACCACTGCTACCTATGTCATGTCGTCATCCCTCTACATGCTGCCCACCCTATGCAGTGTGTTATCACCAGAAAATAAGTAGGATGGATAGTTGAATATACTCCATTGTTTATTCACTAAACAGTTAATAATAATGTTTTATGGGTCTGTTGCAATAGTTGAATTTGATTTTCATTGTGCCACCTTTACATCCATGTGTTTAGTGGAAAAGAATAGTTACTGCATGTCAAGTAATGTGGATGCATGTTCAATGTGATGTAGGCTATGCTAAAGCAATTGAAGTGGTTATGATTAGAGTAACTGTTGGAATTAGCTTGGTGGAATTAGCTGATGGAAGCAATTGCATACAATTATACATGAAGTGGTAACGTTTCATGCCAATCACCTGTGAAACAGTTGCTATACAGCCATAGGCAGTTTTTATTCAAAATTGACACATGCTTGAAGTTGGAACTGTTCCTATGAATATAAAGTTTATTTAAAACTAAAGAACTTCACAAGAAAATATCCCTGGATCAACACAACAACTCTTTACATTTTATCCTTTTTCTTCATTTTTTCCTAGTTTTAGTTTAGTTTAGGTGTAGTTATTTCCTCTAAATTTTATTATGATGCTTTTGCATGAAGTGTTGTAATTATTCTTGTTCATCAATGAAATCCATTATCATTTCATACTTGCTTTTGTCCAAAACTTATTCTTCAAAGTAGTCAAAGAACCCATAACCAAGAGGTAGATTCCCTCCTTGGTGCAATTGCCTGCACTTTGGGATTATAAAGTGATTTGTGTTCTTGGCTTAGTTTATTCTCTTAGACTTAGCTAAACCCAAATATTCACAATAACACTGTGTTATCGTCTTCTATGCACTGCCCAACCACAGTGCTTTGATTCAGTTATAGCATATTTTATTCCTAGGCATTGTTAATTGGGTTTGGTTTATCTTTTCTCTTCTCCATAAAATGCTCATGTTTATTCTTATTCATTTTTATATGTATTTGGGTAGATAATAAAGGGATTAGTTTGAAACCACTCTACACTCTCAACCACACTTACTTCAATTCCACATTTCCACTCAATCTCTCTTCTCAAAATTTAGTATCATATTTCCCTTTTGTTAGGTGTTTCACTAGCTTATTTCTCTGTCTATGTCCAAAAAAAAGGACAACATATTTTGGAGCCCCCTTTTTCTATGTATCCCTCTATAACATAAGATAATAATATAGATAGATATAAATAGAGATGTGTGTGCTATTCACTTCTATTATATGGCTATGCCCATCACAGTGAAATCAGAAAAATAAATTAAAGAAGGAAGTATTGTTAAACATAACATAACATATTATAGCTTGTCTCTCTCTTTAAATTCAATTGAATAATACATATTACATTGAGAGATATGAATGGTTACCGAGTACAAGTAAAATGGGAAAGATGAATGAGAATGGGAAGGAAGATTAGGAAATAAAAGCCCACGATAGGATAAATATAACTAACAAAGCAAGAATAATAGTAGATAATTAGACTCTTTCTATTCCAAAAACAATTTATAGCAAACCATACAATAATAGTATATATTCATTGGTTTTCTGGTAGTTTGATGATCATTTTCAACTCTTCATTCTTTATATGTTAATTGGATATGAGATTATGTTTTAGATTTATATAAATGTTTCTAATATACACTAATCTTTCAGTACATATCAATTGCTTTAGTGTGAAAGTGAAAGATGGTGGAGGCATACAAAGAGTCAGCGCAAAAGAATGAAGGAGAACAATAAGAGAATGGAGGCTCTCACTCTCCCCTTGCTTTCTCAAGCCCTTCATAACTCTTCTTCTTTCAAACGCAAGTCCTCGCTAGAATATATATATATATATATATATATATATATATATATATATATATATATATATATATATATATATATTATCTTTTAATCATTTCTTATTTATTCCTCTTCTTTGCTCACTCACTATGTTTGCATTTCAACCAAAGCACATGAAATCTTCCACTATCAAGGAGTAGGTGGTTAAGGTAAAGGGGCTCAGCTATGTCGGCAACATGCCCCCTCTTGTCTATAAAAAAGTGAACCCTCTTCCTCATCACTCCTATCCATTTTTTCATTTAACAGTAACACTAATTCTAGACCATAACTAATCTTCCAAGTCCACATACAAGATCTTTTTATTCATTATTAGTGTGATTGGTATGCGACTTGGAGTTTTTTTTACTTATGAGTACTTATGCCTCAAATGTAGAACTCATTTTTATACTTGAGTAATGCATTTTTCCACTGGATATTATATTATCATGTTTATATCATATATATTTTTGTTTTTATGTGAAATTTACAATTAGAAAAATAGCTAATACGGATTGACGTTGGATTGAAAATTTGATATAAATTAGATAAAAATTTTAACTCACAATTAGTTGTCGTGCAACTCACCATGTAAAATAGGGTAGCAAAACCATCACATCATAATGCAAAATATGGCGGTTAAAAATTTATAAAAACTTCGATGAAATATGGCGGTTACAAACTCACAATATATGGTGAAATACTGCTCAATGCAGTAAACTATAGTGGCCATGAATTGCCACAATGTTCTGAGAAAAATGGTGGTTCTAATTCGCTGGAATTCACATGGAAAAAATGGCCGTTGATAATCGCCACAAAAGTGGAGTTATCAACCACCGCAATTTACTAATAATAACGGTTGCAACCGCCATAATTTATCTATATTATGATGGTTCTCTAGGTCCATCATGGTAGATACTTTTGAACTACCGTAATTTATCGAATGAAGTTGGTAGTTAATCCTGAAAAGGCGGAGTTAAATCCATCACAATTCTCTAAAAACTGCCATGATTTTCCCTTTTTTTAGTGAAACTATTTTTTGCTAGTCCATGAGTACCAAGTGACTTTGGAGACTGAAACTTAGTATATGAGAATGTGGAGTTGAATTTTTACAACTGGGCCCAAGGCTCTTATTTATAGACAAATCCTTTGCTAAAATTTTGTTAATATACTACAAATTCTTCAATACGATTGGCTTGATTTGCTGCCTCAATTCCCTTGATTACTTGTACTCCATGACCCCATGATCTCTTCAATTGTGCTCTTATCTTAATGGTATTTGCATTTCGCTCCCACCATGTTGGAGTCTCTAACTCCTCTTGTAACATTCTCTCAATAAATATCAAACAACATTTCAACACAAAAATGTGACTCCTTGTGACTTTGATTCTTTCATAAGAATGATCACATGATAATTAAAAGACATGTGTTATCAAATTTATTTGACTCCCAACACAGACTTTTGGACCTTGTTGGATATGGAGGACTGGGACATCACCGTTGAACATGCTTATATATAGAGCAATTTCTATGCTGATTTGCTAGCCAAGGATAGGTCTTCTAAGGGCTTCGTATTTAGCCTCTGGAGCCTCCTCTTCATTGCACCTTTTTCTTCTAGCGGATAGTCAGGAACATCTTTTGTAAGGGGTTAGGATTTGTTTTCTTTATCTTCATGAGTACCAATATATATATCACAAATAAATAAATTCAAAAATAGTACGGGAATAACACATGGCATTTTTTAAGGTAAATTAATTTTTTCATTATCCTACTATTATATATTACAATAGATAATATATTTAAACTATTATTAAGTCAATCTTCATGATTTGAAAAAGCATCAAATCCCAATTTTTATATATTAAAACTTAAATATAATAAAAAGTTCTCATCAATAAAAATTATTAAATTATTATATTAGAGTTAATTTAATTTGATAAAACATCAATATAAAATTTTTATACAATCATCTAGTCCCATGTTACATATGGACTTTTTAGGTAATTACTTTAAAATTGAAATATTTTTATGACATTGAAATATATAATAAAGAAAACAATATTTTTTGTATCCCTTTTAATTTTTTTCAATTTGGTCTCTTATGTTAGAAATTGACTTTAATAAGATCCTTAATCACTTTTCCATCACATAACTAATAAAAAATGTTGACTTGATGCAATCCTAATATGCCACAATTCTTGTCACATCCATTTATTTGTCAAGTTAGCATCATTTATGACACAAGAGGACTTTTCATTAATTATGTGAAAAATGATAAGATACTGAATTGAAAGTGATATGTAAAATCGATAAAAGATCAATTGGCAAAAATTTAAAGATAAAAGGGCCAAATTGATTAAAAAGGTAAATATTAAGGAACAAAAAACCCATTTTCCCTTTCATTGATCTGTTTTTAATTTCTCTCTTGTTGTCATAAATTTTTTTGAAAAATTATTTTCTAGGTCAAATTGAATAACAAATAAAGATTAAAGACAAAAATGTTAGTATAGTTTTTCAATCAATTGTTTGTGTTCCTTTCCCTTTTTTTTTTATTGCATGCTAGATTTCTTTAGGTGTTAGGATGATATAATTTGATGGAACAAATCATGTATTTTTTATAATGGCAAGGCCAAAGGCAAATAACCTAATTGATTCTTCTTCAAGGTCAAACATGGTACATTTCAATGCAAATTTTATTGGAAAAGGGAAAACTAGATATGAAATTTTGAAATGTGTGTCAATGAGCAATATTTTAAGATGACTCTTAAGTTATAGGTAAGCATCTATTTAGAATAGCACGTTGCATAGTTCAAACAAGGACTTTGTTATCCTAGCTAGGTGGAAGATTAATGTGGTGAAATACTAACATTGCAAATGATTTCTAGAGATTTTTCTATCAATTTATATCTCTAAACTTATCTAGAGTCCACACTTAGTAATAGTAGTTGATTTCTTACTTCACATCACACTAGACTGCGCTCAGATATCTTGGAGGCATTGATGTGTCTCTAAGTTTGGCTTTGGGCTAATATGATGGATAACTCGTAGTCAAGTTCATTTATTTTAATTAAACAAATGAAATAATTTGTAATTATTATTCTATAATTACTTTTTTTTCTTTACTCTCCAAGTTCAAAAGGGAGCACAAAATGAAATGAAATACTACAAGATATCAACATTGATGATATTATTAGTGAAATTTTATAAATGCTTCTTATTCATAACATTTACAATAATGTTACTTGTTTACATTTTAATTTATATGTTATACTATACTAGAAATATGGGCCCTAAATCTTAGAAATATCTTCCTTATTCAAGAAAGATTATTTCCTGATTTATCATGTGGTTACCTTTTTCTATTAAAGAGGACTCAATGTGCCCAGATAACACAATTCTAATCCTTATTCCAAGTCTCAAAACCTCTGTCCCTTGCTCATTCATTGACTTGTGCGTGACAATATCTTTACAGGTACTCCACCCCCACTCACACGAACGTCGATGAACACCTGCAACCTGATCTCCACTTTTAGGAAAGAAAATTGGCAATCACCATAGGCCGGTAAACAAGCTTCCCACAAGAGAAAAGCAACAATGGCCGATGCCACCACTCACCAACCTCATTTAGGAGAAAACTATAACAAGGAATCATCCAATCCTACCATGGATGAGCTCCTTTCCACTATTGGCCTTCTCAAATAGTAGAATGGGCAAATCCTCGCTGAGAATCAAAAGTTGGCCAATGACATCCACAACCTTAAATGCAAAGCCAAAAAAACTCGCCTCGAGGATTAGGATGAGCATCCAGAGTTCTGAAGCTGAGTATTACAATGACAAAGCCTCCCACTCTAGGGCCACAACCTGACAGACACCTAATGTTCAAACACTATGGACCATTCTCGTATGAGATAATGACAATTGACTTGCTAGCCAACCTCAATCTCCTGATGACGCTCCCATCTGATAACGACACAGAGACCCCAAACTTTCATCACCACGTTCAAGTCAATGATGATGGTCAATGGGACACCTGACCAAGTGCTCTACAAGACTTTCTCCACTTTTTTGAGCCAAGTAGTTCTCCTCTAGTTCTTGTCCCTCCTTCAAAATTCTATCCACGACTTCGACCAACTTGCCTAATCCTCTTCTTCCATAATCTACACCAAGAGCTTGGATGCACATTGACACATCAAACAAGGCCCTACCAAATCCCTAAGAGATCTAGTGAACGAGCTCCACGCCATTAAGCTAAGCATGTGCCCAGACCTCTTCATAGATAGCCAAGTGATCCACAAGCCTCAGATAATTGAGAATGTCGCAATCAATCTGTCAACTACATCAATGCTGAAGATCTCCAAATGGCGATTAGAAGCAACACCTGATAGATCCTCGACCATCTAAAGGCTCAAAGCCTGGAAAAAGTGAAGGTTAGTCAAGGGATCGAAGAAGGCGTGAAGGCACAATACTTGAGTGATAGGAGCTGCCACTACCCTAAACAAATTAAAATTTATTTAATACGATATTGGAAAAAAATGTCATAAAGTGATAACTTAGGTTGTCTCATAAGGAAGTGTTACCAGTTAATCAAGAGACTGGGGTTTGGTCCAGTAATTATGAAAATTAAATTAATTAAAGAAATGCAATAAATGAAAGCTACATGCACAAGGAGTCCCACGGATCAAGGATTAGTTATCATTAGCTCAAAAGGGTAATTCACAAAGATGGTTGTTTTCATTAATCATGAAATCCCACAACAATGATGCATTTCTACTCGAACTGTCACACAATCACATGACTAAGAGTTCTGCTAACACAAACATTAGAAAATCACTATCACAGCTCTTATATGTCTATGCCAACTTGAATGCCAATCACAACAACCTCATTCTCTATTAGAATTAATTCCAATCCCTTTTACCAATTAGACATACTTTAAACTATCAATTAAATTATGCCCAATTAGAACCCCAACAATGCATGACATTCACAATCGCAAACATACATATAATCAAAGTTGGCTCTCAAAAATACAATTGTATTGAACAACGGAAAAAATAAGAGAGAAAAAGGAAGAAAGATTGGAAAGTCAAATCATAAATTGAATTAAAATAAAATAATCTCAAACACAATCCTTTGATCTTTGGTAATTCTTGCACTAGGTAAATGAAATATCCCAAAAGTGAATGCCTTTAGAAAATATAAGCCTAAGCTTAGGAAGGGTTGGATAAAGCTTAATAAGCATTTAAATGCCTTAAAAAATAGGAAAGATATTATATAAATCTCTATTCTAAATAATGTGAAATAGAAAATCATGTAAAATTTAAATTACAAAAGAAAACATCAATCCCAAAAGGTGAAAAAATATGAAATTTATAATAATTTTGCACATCAATCTTTTTTACGCCAATGTTCAGTTTTTATTTGAATTCGATATTTAGTCTTTTTATGTAATATGATACTTAATTTGTGATATGATATTTGATTTTAAATTTTGAAAATATTATCTTACCGAACTAGATTCAACATTGTTTATAATAATTGATATTGTTTGATTTTTAAACTTTGAAGATAATATCTTATCAAATCTATTTGATCCAATATTATTTATAATTATTATTGATATTAATATTGATATTAATATTGGTATCAATATCTTAGATATTGTTAGAATTAGAAAAGATATAACATGCTACATTTTCCTTTTTATCACATATGTTCTTTATAAATTAATTTTTATATAATTTATAAGATTATGTTAGGATTTATTTAGGATTGGAGAATATATAACATGTAAAGTATCAAGTTGAGTATTAACCTTATTAATGGGCATAGATATTGCTACGTGGCCTATAAAATCTCGATTAACCATCGGGGCCTATTTGGACCTTTAATGTTATCAACTATCCTTCCTGATGGCTTTCTCATTACAAAATAAATAAATAATAAAATAATATAACACTTAAACCCTTTCAAAGCTGAAATAATAATAATAATATTCAGAACTAGTAATTCAGATAGGGTATACTTGGTATCCTAGTAGGTTGCAAGACACAAGACTGTTGATTCGATCTTCCTGCTTCTTGCTTCGAAGGATGGGGTGCATCTGCAAGGACTCCACTGAATTGTGTGAGTAAGTGTCCTAGAGGCTTAGAGAAATAGGAATGTTACATATCTTTCTGATACCTCATATTGAACCATAAGGTGACTTTAAATAGAGAGTGAGTGGAGCAGTTATGCTCTCCTTTATGTATTGGTGGGATTGATCCTTATCTTGGATCTCATTGAGCCTTAAAGCCATTACCTAGCCCATTTGGTTTTGGGCCTAGGATTATGGTTGTAACAGAGTCCACAACTCGATATCCGATTATGTTTAGTCAAATGTCGAGTTACAAGCCTAGTAAATATCCTAGGTTCCAATGAGTTTAAGTACCTCAAATTCTGTTCTTTTATCCATTAAATCACCTTTTGTTAGTATGGAACAAGTTTCAAGCATCTAAGTTCCATACTAGGTTACATGTATAAGATATATAAATTGCAAACTTAAGCTATAAGGAGCTGTAATGATAATGGAGCCCCCATATATAATAGTGTCATGAAGATTCCAAGACATGGAGAGGGCAGTGATGGCAAAGCTATGACCTCAAAGACGTAAGGAGACTAATTAATCTAATCCATAGGCTGCATTTTTTCACTAAGAAGTTTTCGAACTCTTGTATTTGGTCTTTTTGGGAGCCTTAAAGACTTGGCCCTTACCATATTTTTTGTCAACCACTTTTTTTGTAGGCTTTATGTTTGAAAACTCTTTTCAAGTTCCCTTTAATTAATTCTCAACACTTAAGACGTTGTCCAAGAGTTATGTTTAGTTTATACTTGAACCTTAGAGCACGTGTCTAAGGGAGTTTTGATCAACCTTTGCTTGGATCTTGGGGTATTTGTCACAGGGAGCTAATTTTGAATAGATTATCAATGCTTAAATGACTTAACAAGAATCGTTGTTCTGCTTAGACTTAATATCTAAGGGTTTAACGTGAACCATTTTTCCACGCTTAGATTTATTATCTAAGGGGTTAATGAGAACCGTTGTTCTGCTTAGACTTAATATCTAAGGGGTGAACATGAGTTGTTTCGCTTAGACTTACAATCTAAGGGGTTAACATGAACCGTTGTTCCACACTTAGACTTACTATCTAAGGGGTTAACAAGAACCGTTATTCTAAGCTTAGACTTAAGACTTAATATCTAAGGGGTTAATGTGAACGTTGTTTCGCTTAGACTTACAGTCTAAGGGTTAACGTGAACGTTGTTCGCGCTTAGACTTGCTATCTAAGGGTTTAACAAGAATCATTATTCCGTGATTAGACTTAATATCTAAGGGTTAACGAAAACCATTGTTCTGCACTTAGACTTAATATCTAAGGGGTTAATGAGAACCATTTTTCCGCGCTTAGATTTATCCAACTTAGGGATTTCAATTTTGTCTAAGGGGTTAACAATTTATGTTTTCCATGCTTAGAGTTACTATTATCCAACATGGGATTTTTTTCTAATTTGCCTCGATTTTATCCTCGAGGCTTTTTATTTTATGCTCGGGTTAGATTATCCTAGGGAATTACACTTATTTCACGTCTAGAAGTTGACTTTCTCAAGGGATTTTTTATTTGGGTTCAAAGTAAGCTTTTCTGAATTTAATTCTTTGATTTTTTTTTTAACCTATTGTATCAAGCTCTACTAGGGCTTTGTCAGATCTCAATTGAGGTTGGTTTCTCCCCTAGCCCCCAAACTATGTTGGATGACCTTGTTCTTGATCAATAAATTTTTGAGTCTTGTGCCGTAATCTTTTATATGGCGACTCAACAATATTGGGTATAATAACACTTATACATAAAAATTTGTGCATATAATTATTGAGATGGTTAGGATAAATCACATTAGATATTAAGAATTGATGCTGAGTAATGGTCAATGATATGGTGGACATAATCAAAAAAGTGCATGCAATTTTATGCAACTTGTATTATTAATCATTAACACTCGGACAAATTATTAGCATAGAAATAATATAATATGCTCACTGCATTTTCTCTATATGCTAATAAAATATTAAATAACAACTTAGAGTTGTTAATTAATTTAGCTCCATGCTAAACTTTAATAAGAAGCTAATAAAAAACTTGTTTAAATATTAACACAAGCAAAGAATGTGCATACCAGTAAGCTAGCATAGTGTTCAATTGTGTTACTAGCAGGTTGGGAGCACGATTTTGAATTTGCATGTTGCGCCAAGTTGTCGTGGTTGTAGAATGTGGACTTTAGCTTTGACCTTAGAACTTGCAATATGTTCTTTTTTCTCCATTTCCAGGTGACCAATAAGCTGGCTTGGTAGTGTATGCATCCTATCATTCACGTGGGCCATCCCCTAGTCCACATTTGCTAATTTGACCATTAATGCAATGCAAAGATTGTGCATTCTTAGTACGTGGCTTTGTGGATTTGACGTGGGTGGTCCCCACACAAAAGTGGGTGGGTTTTCAAACCTTGACACCTGTGGGTCTCAACAGAAGGTTGTGGGTTCTATCCCATTTATGTGCAATTCCCAAATTTTTGTTCCATTTTCCGTGATTGGCTTCATACTTACCCGCTCTGGTACCCAATTTCTACCTCTACTTCATTTGTGGATTCCATTTGAACTCTTCCATTCCATTGAGTGCTGTGGTGGCAAAATGTGCCTCTCTCACGTGGGTGTGTGCATGCACAAGTTCTCGAAGGCGGGTTCCAATTTGAAATTGTGAACCACGTGCCTACATATCTCGGATGCGCGTTGTGATCTGATGTGGCATATGCACTTTGCGAAGCGGTTTCAAACCGTGTCATCCTTGCAATTTGATTAACTCCACGATTTTACTCCAGTTTCCTTTTTCTTTTTTCTTTTGGCTCCATCATCAGCCAAAGATCAACACTTGCACCACCTTGCTTTCTTCTTCTTCTTCTTCTTCATCATCGAATTGTTGTTGAGCACCAGTGCATCACCTCCATTCTTTTACTTGCACCAAGGTTGATGTTGAGTGGGATATCGTGACGCATAGGCGGTGCTATAGGGGCGGACTGGCTTTCAAGCTCTCGGTTAGCGATAAAGAAAGTAAAGCATGGAGGATGAAGCAATCATGGTGGCTCATTGTAGTGGCATGCGGTAGAGATTGAGGTTGAGATGATGACAACGACGTAAGCAACGGAGGTTGAGCGGTTGTCCATGGAGCTTCTCGTCCGCACCATATGGCCTTTCCTACAACGCCAAGTAGCCATGAAGACAATAGCAATGGTCCATGAGCACAACTCTCATTTACTCGTGGTGCAGGGTGGTGTGGTGTGTGCAACAGATGTAAGGCGTTATTGCACGTTGTACGGTCGAAGGTTGTTAACGGTGCTTAGAAGCATTGGTCTCTATTGAACAAATGCTCTCAACGGCACAAATTTTGTTAGAATGTGAAAAGAAAATCACAATTCACAACTTCAATTAATATAAAACTTAATAAAGTTAGTCAAAGTCAATGTACGAAAGTGACATAAAAGATAGATGAAGAGAAGGAGAGATCTCACAACAAGACGTGTCCCGACGGCGCCAATGTTTGGAAGTAGTAATTTAGATAGGGTATACTTGGTATCCTAGTAGGTTGCAAGACACGAGAGTTGATTTTTCTTCCTTCTTGCTCCGAAGGATGGGGTGTACCTCAAGGACTCACTGAATTGTGTGAGTGAGTGTCTCAAAGGTTTAGAGAAATAGGAATGTTACATACCTTTCTGATACCTCATATTGAACCATAAGGTGACTTTAAATAAAGAGTGAGTGAGGTTATGCTCTCCTTTAGTGCGTTGGTGGGATTGATCCTTATCTTGGATCTCATTGGACCTTAGGGGCATCGCCTAGCCCATTTGGTTTCGGGCCTAGGATTATAGTCCGTAACAAATAATAATAATAATAATAATAATTATTATTATTATTATTATTATTATTATTATTACAAGATTTTGTATTAAAATATTATGCTTTAGTTATTTTTCCTCAAACTTTTATAATTTTGTTTTTTAAATTAATATAAAATGTAATACTCTTTTTTTTTAACTATTTTACTTTTTTTAATGATGTAAATTCAACCTTTTTTTCTTTTAGCAAAGTAGAGTAAGCCGCCTTAATCAGCTTCCTTAGCTTTGATGTTATATTTCTAGTCAAAATAGGTATGAACCAAAAGTTTATAATATTAGATTCATTTTACGAATTTTGGATTCAGCTTTCAGAGTTTAGTCAAAATGCATCGGTGAAAGTTTGAAAGTTGTTTTTGTATTGACTTATGTTTTTGTCGCATATAAATGTTTTCATATTCTATATTTCTAATATGAAAACGATAATTGGTCTGGTATGATTTTAGTCTTCGAACCTCATTACACAAAGATTTGTCATTGGTTTAGCTAGAATGCTTTAAACATTAATCAATTTTTCCAAGAACATCTTTTTGGTAACATTGAATTCTTCTAAGGATTACTTATTTTTATGTCGTATCACAGAGTGCTTTATACTTTGATGAGATTAGTTGTTTATGTACTCTAGTTGTCCATCTTCTTTACATTAACTCGAAACCAGTTTCATAAAAAAGAATAATAATATAAAAATAGTGTAAGGTCTATATCTTATTTAATGCATTATTAATCAATTGAATTTTTAAGTTTGTTCTTGAAATTATATACGTGATTCATTTTTGTATTTAAGATTTAAAAATTAATTTTTTAATTTCTAACATTATAAAATGCGAGTCAAGTGAGTTCTTGACTCCATTTTTGTTACTTTGTTTTTACATTTTCACTAAGGTGCCATATTAAGTGACACACTAATGATATATTAACATTATATTTGACCTTTGAGGTGATATGATTAAATACTAGATTCAAATTGTTAGCATATGCTAAATATTTTAACAATTTTCATGTTATTGTCTAGAATTAGACTTATTTTCATGCAGTTTAATTTACATAGATAAAGTAAAATGTCAGTTTATCATTGATGTGTCAATTAATTTAATACATCAGCAAAAATCTGACTGTACAATCACGGCGGAAATAGGATTAGAGATTGTTGTAACTTGCATTTTGCAACATTAAGGATTGTTACCACCCAAAATAATGTGGCCCGAAAAAAATGCAATTTGGGCCTAAATGGAGAATTATGCGGTTAGTGGGAGTTGGGCTTTAAATCAGATGGGCAAACAGGACAAGAGTTCACAACTAAGAGAGAGGGATTAGAGCTAGTGTCCCGTGCAGGGTCAGAAGGTGGGAATAGTTACATTAGCTAAGAACGCGGGCATGGGGGCACATATTGAAGGCGGAGCTGTGGTAACCGTTTTAAGCATGACACATACTTATAACGCTAATATCTTAAATTAGTCTCCTAAATTTATGATAGGGGACAAATTAATCCTTTAAATTTAAAAAATCTCATATTAGTCCCTCAAATTTTATAAATAGGGACAAATTAGTCCCTAAGTGAAATTGTCGTAAGTTGTATTATGTTAACTTACTTATGCGTATTAACTTGTTTATATGTCCTGTTAACTTTTATGTTGGATCATAACTTACCACACTCCTCTAAACAAAGTTGTTTAGACCTTTCTTTTATCTGTCTCACTATAGCTCTCTATTAAAAAAGGATTTTGATTTTAAGTTGGCATTTGTTCTGTAGAATAGAGGAATGAGGCAAATTAGGACTCACTGAAAATTAATAGTACATATAAGCAAGTTAATAGAATACGTGGATATTTCTTAATAGTTTAGACAACACTTTGACGGAGGAATTAATTTGTCCCTTTTTATAAAATTTGAGGTACTAATATGAGATTTTCTAAATCTAAGGGACTAATTTGTCCCCACTATAAATCTGGGACTAAAATGGAGTTTTTGTATACAGATAAAGGCATGATTATAGACCATATTAGCAGAGATATTGGGGCAATTATTTATGTAATGTGTTTCCATGCCTGAATGAGGGGAGAGTGAAGCATATATAAAAGGATTCATCTTGAATTTCCATTTCTTTAGGGTATGTTTGTGACTTTGGATTTTGGAGGGGAAGGAGGGGAAGGGAGAACTTGTAGTGTAAAATTATATTATAAATCCTTCCTCCCTTCCTTCCCTCCAAAACCCAAACTCACAAACATACCCTTAGCGAGTAGTGTAGTTGAATGTAATCCTGTAACCATTCAATCTATACTTCTTTTGTTGATGTTGTACAAAACTTGTTTCATTAATACAATTTCCTACTTTCAACTCGATCCAAAGCTTATTGTAACTTAGTATTTGGAGAATCCATAATCAAAGGGTAGATTCCCTCCTTGTGTAATCGCTTTTAATTTAGGATCAACAACGAAGTTATTTTCGACTTAAGGCTTAATTAGTATATTGAGTCGAATAATTCCTATGGTAACAAAGATAAAGAAAATTAATTTCTAAACACTACTAGAAAATAGCAGGATACGACGGACACTCCTGACGGGTTCAACCTGTCGAAGTTACCAACAACATCTCGACGGTTGTCGCGTTTTGGTAATAAATGAGGTTATCAATAATGTGCACGACATATCCATCGGTACAACCGTCGATAAATGCTGCGCACCACACGCCACATGGCACGCATAGTATCCGATGGGTGTATCAACAGGTATTTAATAGTATTTTTTAAAATTATTTTTGTTAACTATTGCCAACATGTTAGCCGATGGGTATATTTAATATGATCTTTGAATTTCATTTTGATTAAAATTAACCAACGGGTGATTAATAATATCTTTTAAATTATTTTTAATAAATATTACTGATCAGTTTACCACAGGTATAATTTAATATTATCTTTGAATTTTATTTTGATTAAAATTAACGGGTATACCAAAAGTGATTAATAGTATCTTTTAAATTATTTTTAGTAAATATTACTGACTGGTTTATCGATGGGTATAATTAAATATTATCTTTGAATTTTTTTATTAATAAAAATAAACGACGGGTGCTTAATAATATCTTTTAAATAATATTATTATATTTAAATTACTTTTATTTTCATATTACCGATTGGTTAATTGACGAGTATAATTTAATATTATCTTTGAATTTTATTTTTATTAAAATGAACCGATGGGTACTTAATAATATCTTTGAAATTATTTTTGGTAAATATTACCTACTGGTTAATTGACGAGCATTTATTTTAAAATTATTAATTATTATTTATTACCGATGGATATCCAATGATTTTTGTTTAAGGGTGACAACGATTATTGATTTTAGGATCAGTTTGTCATTCTTACTCCTTATGTTATTTTATGTTTTCTATGTATATAAGTGTGTTGATTTAAATTTATCATATTGGATTTTTAGGATTGGATTTGGTTAAATGCCGCTTTCCCACATTTTGTGATTTTTTTATTACTATAGAGGTTAGTAACTAAATCCTTGTTATTTATATGGTTTAATGGTTTGATATGTACGTAGATATATAGAGACTTATGTTTTCTAAGATAGAATTATAAGAAATAGGGATTGCATGGGAAGGGCCTAGTCCTTCCTAACTTGTTTGCATTGTTTGCTGGGATTCTTTATATTTGCAAGAGATTGCAGGATGCATGTTGTGGAGTTATAAGAGGATGCGCAATAAAATGGTTTTTAGGATTATGTGAATTGCATGTAATTATTAAAATGTAATAGTTTCACTATATCTATTCTATTGTTGATTTTTATAGTAATATCTATAATTGTTGAATTGACTGAAATATCTAACAATAGAAGCTCCTAATTTAAGGAGAAATACTGCGAAATTTTGTTAAAATTTTTTGTAGGAATAATAAATTAAATAAAAGTAACTATATTTAACAAAAAAAAAAACTTAAAAGCCAATTGAATTTGTTTAAAAATAATAATTTAAATAAAACTTAAAAACTAATTGAATGCTTTTTAAAGACCAAGAAAATAAATATCTAAAGAAGCTTCTAATTTAAGGGGAGATGTTGAAATTTTTCCTAAAATTTTTTTAGGAAAAAAAGATTAAATAAAGTAATTATTGTATTAAAAAAAACTTAAAAGCGAATTGGATTTGTTTGAAAGTAATAATATAAATAAAACTTAAATAGCAATTGAATTTGTATTTGAAAGTAATAATTTGACATCTTTACAAAATTGTAGGGTCTAAGGTTAATCATAAGCACAATGTTACCTTCAAATGATCATGAATGATCGATAGATTGCATCCTAATAGAGGAGAATTAAACCGAAATTTTATAATGGTGTTGAAGAATTTATGAGTGTGGCATGTAAAACACAACAGTTCATTAATGAAGCAAGTGTCCATGTAATAAGTGTAAATGTAGGAAATATTTAGATGATGATACAATAAGGGTTCATTTGTACAAGTGGGGATTCATGCTGACTATTGGGTTTGACTGCATGGGGAGGTAGTTAATGCATGGAATTAAGTAGGTATATTTCAAACTTGAAGTAGTTTTGGTGGAATCCATGTAACTCAACATTACGTGGGTAATGCTTGGGAGGATAACCTGGTTAGACATCAAGAGATGGTGTTTGATGCTGCTAACATGAATTTGCTGCTCATTATTCACAGTCTTCAAGTAGGAGTCCAACCAAGATGTCTTGGTTTTATAGTCTCCTAGAAGCTGCCAATCAACCTTTATGGGAGGATTATATGCACTCAGAATTGTCATTAGTAGTTCGAATATTGAGCATTAAGTCCAAAAGGAATCAAAGCCAAAGTTCTTTTGATCAGTGGTCTACATTGATAAATGAGCTAAGTCGAAGCCCGATGTAATTCCAAAAGATTTTGATCAAGCTAAAAAATTAGTTTCTAAACTTGGGTTGAAGGGAATAAAAATTGACTATTGCTTGAAAGGTTGCATGCTTTATTATAAAGATGATATTTCATTAACTTAGTGTAAGTTATGCCAAGAGCCTAGGTTTAAACCCAAGAGACGTAAAGTGGGAGGTATAAGGATGTCCCTTATAAAAGAATGCACCAACTGCCATTAATCCCTAGACTCAGGAGACTCTATACATTAATGAGCTCAACTTCTTATATAAGGTGACACAATAAAAATCAAGAGGGATGACGGTGTGATGACGCATCCATCGCATGGTGAGACGTGGAAAAAGTTCAATCAATAATATCCTGATTTTGCATTTGACCCGTAAAATGTTAGATTGAGACTTTTTTAGATGGATTTACTCTAAATAACCAATTTAGCAAATGCTATTCATGCTTGGGCCGTAGTTGTTACGCCCTACAATCTCCCTTCTAACATGTGCATGAAAGATTCTTACATATTCTTAACATGTATAATCCAAGTCCCAGATAATCCAAAAGCTAAAATTGATGTGTATCTTCAACCCCTAATTGATGAATTGAATGAGTTATGGTGCCAGGGTGTTCTTACGACATTTCAACAAAGCACAATCATGTTGAGAGCTGCATTAATATGGACCATCAATGATTTTCCAGCTTATGGTGTACGTCCGATTTCTGCTATTAAAGTACAAATGACCGATGCCCTAGGTCATTTTCTTTACCGAATTGAGCAGCATCCGGCATGGGTCAACTCAATGTTTGAAGGGGATTGTACCTGTTATGTTTGATATCCAAGGTGAAATCGTTTTTAAACTTTCGGCTCAAAATGACCAAAATACCTCCTGCTTACACGGGTAAAGGTGCCGTTTGAGCCCGAATTTTTCAGGAAGTTTAGGATGATGTTTTAGAGTAATATTTGATGTTTAGCCTGCCGAGGTCCGAGCAGTTTCAGTACAAATTACGTTTTACCCCTAGAACATGTACAATGCGCCTAATGAGTAAGTTGAACCTAAGCAATATTAGGTTCTAATTGAAGATTAATTTATTTCGATAATTAATCTAGAGTCAAAATGATTTATTAAGGTTGATTAGAAACTAAAATTGCTTAGTCAAATTCTAATTTCATTCTTTAATCCAAGACTACTAATCAAAAAGTAATGAATAGTATTTTCTTTTTCCAATTTCCTTAAATTAAGGAAATTTGTCTACAACCTTTTTGACCAAAAGAATGATTTTAAAATTGTTAATCTAGATTAGAACACCCCCTAAACCAAGCCTTGATGACCCTAATTAACCTTTATTACACCTAAACATTTTCTCACAAACTCCTAACCCAAACCTTAATTAATGAAACACCTAAATGCATCATTAAACCACAATTACATGGATGATTTTTCCCTCCCTCTTGGCTTTAGATTTGGCCGAATTCTTCCCCCAAAATCCATCAAATATTGATTTCAAATTTCATCCAAAAAGGCTATGCCAAAGCTAGGACTTGACTACACCTAGGCTAGGACTTAAACCAAGCTTCCAAGACAAGCTTTAGAAGATATTTTCCTTCCCTCCCAAAGCCAAAATTTCAGCCAGCTCTTCCCCCTAAATCAGCCACGACATTTCATTCTTTATAAATACCACACCTTGGAAAGCTTGGACACCTTTTTGATCATTTGCTAAGTTGAGTTTTCTTGCACTTTCTCTCATTTCTCTCATTTTCCCTTCCTTTAAGTTCTTTTTCTTCCTTCCTCAAAGAACCACCACCACCACCACCTTGAGCCACCACAAACCACCTTAAACCACCACTCTCATACCTTAAAACACCTCCTAAACACCAAACCTCACCATTTCCAAGCTTGCATCCTCAAGGAAAAATCATCTTCCTTGAGAACCTTTGGAGGCCGAATCCTTGTTGCTCACCAAGAGAAGATTTTGTCTTCTCATTTCCTTGCAAACTCAAGCTTTCTTTCAAAGCTTTCAAGATTTCACTTGGTAGGGGTTTTCTTTCAAGTTTTCTTTACTTTCTTTGAGAAAAGTTTCTAGTTTTCTCTTGTTTTCAAACTCTTTTTCTTCCTCCTTGCATTTTCGGCCATGAGGCCATTTTATGAACACAACTTTAGCTTGATGATGAGGTCTCATGGAAATAGTGTGGTGTTTGTCATGGGATAAACCTCTAAAGCTTGGATCTTGGTCTTGGACCATATACAAACTCGGTTTTCCCTTTTCTTTACAAGTTCAAAGTTTTGGCTTTCATTTCTCTAAGGTTTGGTTTTCCTTTTTTTTATCTTGTTCAAGCTCTAGTTTTCATTTCTTTTCCTTCTTGGTTTCGGCCTCTTTGTTTTGGTTTTTGGGAAAAAGGTTTGCCAAAAATATTAGAATGGTCCTTTGAATGTTTGTTGTGGTTTTTGCCACTAGGGTCATTTTCTTGAGCTTGATGATGAGGTTCACAACCTTAAGGCTTCTTTGAAGTCTAGGTGCTAAGAACTCTAAAGCTTGCCTTATGATACATAATGGGTTGAGGTTTTATTCCTTTAAAGTCTTGCAAAGAGCTCTAGCTAAGATCTAAAATAAGATGCATTCATGTTTACTTTATGCCTTGCATAGCATGTTTATTTTGATATCATCACTAAGTTCTCAAGACTAATTAATTGGACCTGCACTATCATGTTTAAATTTCAAGCTTGCATCTCATGTTTACATTTCAAGTAACCTTAAAGATAATAAAGAGGTTGCATCCATATTTATTTTATGCTCTCACTTTACTTTCTAATGAAGAATAAAATGAGTGCATATCATGTTTAAAGTTTATGTCATCACCTAAGCCTCCTAAAGCTCAAAGGCTTGCCCAAGTATCCTATGTAAGGTTTTCAAGAAAATATTGGCATTCTTAAAGAAGCCATTTCGGCCTTGTGGTGATGATGATGGACTTAATATGAGTTCCTCTAATCACAAGTGTCCATAGTTTGTGTTTTGTAATTTTTCCAAGCTTAGGAGCACCTAAGCAACATTATGCATAAAATTATATACTTTAAAACTATTTTGCAAGAAAGTTAATTTAGCTATTGACCTTATGTGTAAAGGCATGATTTTAATGAAAGGATTTGAGTTCTAAAAGAGTTTTGAATCCCTAGAATTATTCCAAGAGAAAACTAGTAACTTGTATGCATTTTAATTTACAAGATTATGTGATTTTATGGGCTTATGATTTCGGTTCTGCCCTTCATGATTGGCTGCTGTACAAATGTTGTTCTAAGGTGTTAAAATGTGTAAAATTATGTTTGAGTGAAGGGAGGATCGATTTAGAGAAGTTAGAAAAGAATAAGTAACTTAAAAGGATCAAGAATGAGAATTCTAGAACACCTTAATGCACAAATTTGCAAAATTGTTCCAGCATAATTAATTCAAGTGTAAATGGTTCATAATCAGTAGGATATGCATAAAAACCTTTCATAAATGATTAGGTATTAATTACTAAGCTTAAGGTGATGATAAGGACTTAAAATAGGAATTCTAGCACACTTAGACATGGCAAAATGTGATTCTGTCCAGCAAAGCTAAATTGAGGAAAAGTGAATTATAACTTAGTAAACATGCCTAGGAATCCCTCATAATTGGTTTAGGGATTGATTATGAAGCCTTAGGCAAAGACGGATCTTAAAAAGGGTCACGAACGGAGATTCTAGAGCCCCGTAAGTATATGATATTTTTCCTGCCCAAACTACATAATGCTGTTTGGAATTTTAAGTGTGCCTAAAACTTAGTGAGAATTTTAAGTAATGATCCCTTAGGTGTTATAAAAATCCTTAGTGAGGATTAGAATGACCGAAATATGAGTTTAAGACCCGTAAGGGTCACATCATAAGATACTATGAGATAGGAGGCCGAGTGAGCATATTTATGATGATGAACCTCGAGCATGATTATGATGATGTGATTATGTTAATATCTTGAGCATGAAACCTTATGTAAATAATTGACATGACGATATGATGAAATGTTGTATTTGAGATGCATAAGGTTTCGAAGTATAAATGAGATTGAAAATATGCTCATGTGAACTAGAAAGTTTTTAATTGAGAAAGTTTCATAAAGAATGATACATGTGATTGAGATTATGTGGCATGACTCAAATTTGAGGAAATTCGAATGTAGCTGTTATGCTGCGAATTTCCGTCAAATTTGAGGGACAAAAAGAAAGTTTTTGAGAAATATGAAGTTTAAAGTTATATGCCGAGACGCATTCTCCTCCTGAGGAGAAAGTAAACCCGTGGGTATGGACGTCGAGCCATACCGAAGCGGACAAGTCGTTGGTCTTAACCAGTCGATGCGTTTCGAAGAATGAAAGTATATGATGTTTAAGGTGACACACCGAGACGTACTTCTGCTCCTGAAGAAGGTAAAACCGTGAGGGCATAGACATTAGCCTGCAAAGCGGACAAAGTCGTTGGTCTTAACCAGTCGATGCGTTTCGAAGAAGGAAAAAGTCCCATGATGGGTGATCCTTAGGCCCCTACCCGTACTCGGAGTCGGGATTATGATGATTATGTTTATGATTCGCTTATCAAGAGGATAAGTAAGAACTAGTGACGACTAGTTAAGGTATGAGCTCATAGCCTAGTTTAAGGGTGCGGTTACTATATTATTGGTGTCACAAGTATGAGAAAAGGAAAGATGTTCAAGAGAAAGGTTACATGCCACTTATATGTTGTTTGATAATTGTTTGATTTACCTAAAGTGCTGCCATGCATCCATGAACTATTATGTTGCATACATGCATTAAGAATCATTATAAAAGACATGGACCTTGGATAAATACCTTTGTGAAAACCTCATAATGAACTTATGCATGCTTAACCTTTTCATAATAAACCCAAGGTTCCTGGGACGTAAACGATGACACTAGGATAGAGGATTTCCCTATGAGATTCTTTAGCAAGAATTCTCACCCTCTCTCTGTTTCTTTCCGTTACGTCTTCAGATATCGATGGCGTCGTTCGTGATTTTTGTTGACGCACCCGTGTGGAGCTGCACTATGACCCCGAGCATCAGTCTTACACTTTGAGGGTCGTTGCTATACGCATTTTTGCATATGGGACGCCCTTTTGCCTTTCCAGTCTCCAGCCATTCACTCCGACCTCCCCTTTTGGCGACGACATGATCTTTGAGAGGACGCGACCCTGACGACAGAACGCGTGCCCGTCGGCATCTTCAGCCTGCAAGGCTACCCCGTGCCTCGCCCGAGACGTTCGAAGACCGACCCATCAGAGGATCCTCCTTCTCATCCTTTCTCGAGGGTTCCGCCCGTACCCATGGATATCGGATGGGTAGCGAGGAGACGGTGACGCAGCGAGGTTAGCACGACGTCCGAGATGCCCTCATCGTGCGGGCATGCTCGCCCATCCTTCCGCCTTCACGCATCCGAGGAGCTTGCACAGTCATTGGATATGCCACCGAGGGATGGGTAGGAGCGTCATCCATAGCTCGAGGGAGGGAGAGTCTTAGTTGGGTATTTATCTTTTGGGGTTGTTTCATGTATTTGTTATCATTTGATATCATTGTATTGCAAGCTCTGCCCACTAGTATGGGTAAGACTTTATGCTTCTGTTATATTTCTGTTATGATGTACTAAACTATATTATCTAATGTGATGAGGAATGATGTTTATGATGGATGTGTTCTTTAATGTTTATGTTCTGGATGTTTTATTTATTCTTCCGCTTCACGTTGTTTATGTTACGCGCAAAGGCTCGCACTTTGTTTTATATAAATCATTTCAAAAAAAATTACCGTATTTTCCGCTAAGTATTTTATAAATGAATTTAAAGAGAAGTAATAACTAATAATTAGTCTTGATACGTCCTAGGCGTATTGGGGTTAAATATTAGGGTGTTACATATGGAATGCTGTCTGAGATGGATGATTCAAGGCAAATTAGCATGCCCGATTTGCATGGAGGATACTAAAGCATTCACCTTGAAATATGGAAGGAAGAACTCTTAGTTTGATTGTCATAGAAGGTTCTTAGATTATGATAATCCATATAGATGAAGAACAGATACGACTTTAAAAGTAATTGTGTTGAACATGATGAGCCTCCAATTAGACTAAGTGGTTGCAAAATATGGGATTGAGTTAAGGATTTCCCAAAATAACAGAAGTCTGAAAGGTAGTGCGACAAGCCAGGGTATAGGTATACCATAATTAGGCCAAACAAAGTATTTTCTGGGAATTGGAAGGATAATTTGGTGTCATTATTTAGATATTATGCATATTGAGAAAAATGTGTTTGACAACATTATGAATACTATATTAGATACAAATCGAACCAAAGACAATGACAAGGCAAGGCATGATTTGGCTAAGTATTGTACGCGTTTGATTTGCATTTACAAGAATTAAGATATGGTTGTTTCTATAAACCAAAGGCCAAATATGCTCTAAGTTCCAATCAGAACAAGCTGTTTGTCGTGGCTAAAGGAGTTGATAAAGCCCGATGGTTATACTTCTAACTTAAGTAGGTGCATTAATGTTGCAAGGTAAGCTTGTTGGCATGAAAAGCCATCATTGTCATGTTTTCATAGAGTGTTTACTTCCAATTACATTCAGAGAGTTATCTAATGTTTTTCTGGAAGCCCCTAATCCAGCTTGAGTCAGTATTTTAGGGATTTATACTCTTCTACTCTGAGGATTGATGATTTGCTTGTCATGGAAAAAAATATTACCATAATTCTCTGTAAATTACAGAGAATTTTTCCCTGGGTTCTTTGACTCAATGGAACACTTGCCCATATGTTTGGCATATGAAGCACAAGTGTGTGGACTAATTCAATACAGATGGATGTATCCATTTGAAAGGAAAATAGGAGGGTTAAAAGAATTGTGAAGAATAGGTCTCAAGTGGAAGGATCAATATGTCAAGCTTATCTAGCGAAGAGACTTCAAATTTCTACTCATTTTACTTTCAGCCATATGTTCAATCTAGGAGAACCTAGGTTGGACATAATGACAATGGAGGGAGTGTTCTATTTCACCAACTTTGTCTATATTCAATCAACTTGGTCGAGCTTGGAAAGAGTGTCCCTCGATAGCTAACTTCTAAGGAGTGGAATTCTATGCAGTTAGATATTTTGATAAACTATGATTAGGTACAACCATTCAAATTATAAGTCAATAATCCCTTTTTTTAGGTGAAAGTGTGATGTTATGCACCTTTAAAATAACCTAAAAAATATTTTCAACAACAAATGCTTTAAGCAATTGCACGATCAAAATTTCTTCAACAATTTCTAGACTAGTTTAGATTACATGTAAGTCCACTTGTTTAAGATTATGTAACCGAATATATTCATATATGTTAATTTTGTTTGATAAAAATCAGTTTGACATTTCAAACTTCATGTACGTAGGTTCATAACAAAAATAATGGTGTAACTGGTATAAAAATGCACAGAAGAGGGGTTAAATCATGCTTTGCCTCTTTAAACATCTGAAACATTTAACAAAAGAACTATCAAACATTAAGCTTGAAGTACAATGGAAATAGGATTAATTATTCAGAAGGTAGATTTCTAAAGCCTTCATATATAACAGAAATGATAAATGGATATATGAGCAGATAAAACAACGTAATGAATAAATTAAAAGACATTAGAGAGAAAAAGACATGACACAACAGATTTTTATCCTTGGTTCGACTAACTACATCCAATACTCAACACTTGTTGAGGTTCCACTAAACACGTTTCTAAACCAGGAGACAACTCCTACTATCACAAGTTGAGTAGTGATTCACCAACCTCTCCAAGTTAAACCTTGAGTAGTCTTGTACTAGCTTCTCCAAGCTAACCCCGTGACAAAAAGACAACCTCTATTGTCACGTTGAAAGTAATTATTCACTATCCTTTCCAAGCTGAACCGAGTAGTCTTTCCCCTTCCTTTCCAAGCTAAACTCGTGACCAGGAGACAACCTATATTGTCACGTTGAAAGTAGTTATTCACCAGGATTTCCAAGCTAAACCAAGTAGTCTTTCCCCAGCTCTCCAAGCTGAACCCGTGACCAGAGACAACCTCTACTATCATGTTGTAAGTAGTCTTTGACTAGCCTCTCTAAGCTAACTCACACTGACCATCCTGGATCAAGGATACAAAGGTTTGTGTTTGGGTTGCCACTCAAACTAACCTACACTCAAGTTTCCTTAAAATATACATGAATAACCTAAGATAATTTGAATGACTTCTTTCTAACATTTCTTCCTAGGAAGAACATATATCTATTCAAGAACATAGAAAGAAGATTTTTATGAGTAAGGAATCTGATTACATGATGTGATGAACCTTCCTGGATGTGTGGAGAGATTTTCAAGAGTTTCCTCTCTTGTGTAGCTCAAGCCTCTCATTTGTTTAAGCATAGCATCTCAATTTATAGATAGTCTTCCTTATGACCATTGCCCTTGATCAGATCTCTAAGTAACACATGTTGATCATCCATTTGTGTCTTGGAACAGTAGTCTAAAAGAGTAGCCTATTGTTTCTAGAGCTTTTGTAGAAGCTGATGTTACTTTAGAAACTACTCTTACTTTTTGAATGTGGTTTCTGAACTCTTTCTTCTATAGCTGACGTTATTGACCAAGTTAGCAGAAATGACTCGCTAGTTGAAACTGGTTTTTACTTTAAATTTGAATTTCAAAAATTCAAATTTCCCTCCTTTTCCAATAACGTTTAACGCTTCATAGTGAAGTGAGCTTTCTTGAAGTGTAGAATCAATTCTTTAATGAATCTTCAATCTTCAGATCTTCAATCCAATCTTTATGATTCTGAAAGATTTGCGATCATGAAGATTGAAGCTAGTAGAACACATTGGCTTCAGCGTTTGATGGATATCTTCATTTCAGGTGTACTTTCTGAAGTCTCATGCTACTTTTGAAGTCCTAGATCTTGGTTTCTTGTACTTGTCTTAATATCTTTTTATCCGTAGGGCATGTATGCATATTTGCACGATATAATTGCACGATATAATATTCACCTCTATTAAGTTCAATCTCTTTATTTGAGATAAATCATGTTTGCACATGCAAAGTGAAATTATTCTCACTTTAAGTCTGTGTTATGCAATCTGGAAATAACCTTTCTGCTATGTTAAGTAATTCAAGGAAGACATTAGTCGTTCTTCAAAATATTTTCTTTAAATTGATTTTGTTGTCAATCAAAACATATTGCTATGAAGCTTTCTGAAAGGTTCTGGAGCTAACAATCTCCCCCTTTTTAATGATAACAAACCAATTTGAAGAAAATCTTTTGAAAATATGTTGAAAGAAATATAATTGAATATGTCATGACAAAAGCTATTTTTTCAACACATCATAAGCTGTAACATTCAGGAAGTTCTTTTCTCAAGGCATGATATGGATAGTTTCTCAAACAATTTTAAAGCCTTAAGTAACTATAGAGCTGATTTTATTGTTTATGAAGATTGAATTTACTCAGTACTTTCTAAGATACATCAGAGTGGTAATGAACAGATATTTTGTTTAAGTTTTTTTAACACAACCCTTGATTTTCATTATTTGAAGAAACTTTCTAAAGCAAGTGTGCTTGAAAAGAAAACAAATAATACTTGTGATTTTATTATCTTGATTAAACCTTATTTAGCACAGATTTATCCAACGAAATTTTTGAAAACCAATGCTCAAAATATTTGACAATATTTAACATATCATGCATGATCAAAGGAAGAAAGCATACTAATACTTATGTAGTTTCTAATGCTCAAAAACCTTGATATAGATACACCAGCATATTACATGTGAGGTTTCTGAAGCTCATTAGGGATCAATCCCAAATTTTATCAAAGTAAAGCATAAATGAGCCTTTTGATTATGAGCAGTGAAACTTTTCTGATAAGTATCAAAGCATTAAAGAAACCAATTTTTATAAAAAGAAACTTAAAATAAATGCTCATGCTTTTTGTGAAAACCATCTCACTAATACAAACATAACACATTATATGCCATATAAGTGCAGTACACTTTGAGAGAGTTCTAAGCTCACAAACTGATCTTAGTTGTATCAAAAACATGTAGGAGCAAGTTTCTAGGTCTTGTCAAAACTATTCACAACTAAATTTTGATCAAGTTATAGAAAGCTTTTAAGACCTTCTTATATGTGTGACATAGAGAATGTGTTTCATAAAAATATTTAAGCACATCATACACATTGAAGCATATTAGATAGACACGAGCATTAGAACAACAAAAGAACAATTACTCTTAAAGGATACTTCTTAGTGCTAATCACAAATACACATGTAAGCTACAAATCTTAGCGTGCTAAGAAAAAGCAAAACAAACCACATGCATAAGAGATAGGAAGCATAAGTAGGCATCGATATGTATCAAAGCTTTAAAGGAAACATAGATAAAGACAGATATGTATCAGAGCCAAAAGGATAGCATAAGTATGAAATATTAAAAAAAATTTATAAATCAATATAAAATGTCAAAACATGCTAAAAAATGACAAATGAAAATGCATGCTAAAAACAATTCTCTAAGCTCCCCTCAGCATATGCTCCCCCGAATTCTATAGCACTTGATTTTCTTCATCTCTTTTCTTCTCCTCCTTTTGACATCTTCAAAAAGTAGGTGTGTTGAAATCAGAGACACCATCTTCATCTTTGTCGTCTCAACTCTTGTAGAATCTCTTGGTTGGTCTAAAGAATCTGAAGCTAGTTCTTCATTCTTTCTAAGCTAGGCGCCGTGCTCTATGATAGTTGCCTCAAGCTGATCTTGCCTAGAAGCTATCTCTCAGACAGAAGGATGATTTGATGAACTGAGAGCTTGCTGAGAGTCTCGGTTGAGGATGAAGATGGTAAGTTAATGGGTGTGAAGGAGTTTAAAAGAAGGCTCAAGAATATCTAGGGGCAGCCTCCTAAACTTAGGCGATTCAGCCTGTATATTAGAATGTGAGCAGGAGAGAGGAGAGGAGAGAGGAGGGAGAAGTAGGCTAAGGAATAGGAGCAGGCAACAACTTCAAGCATCTGAGCCGAGGTGGAAGCGCAACTTCTTCACCAGAAGAGACCAACATTGATGCTCTATCCTCTTCTTCTTCTATCTGAGTGATATGGATGGAAAGAGGAGGTTGTGGCACTACAAGGATAAAAGCAGACAATGGTTCATGGACATCCTCTTCTGGTTCCTCAATAATGGGCTTCAAGGATAGCTCTTCATAGATTGGCTCTATTAAAGACTCCTTAAACGTGGAGCCAAGTCTGAATACAATACTTACCATACCCTTCTCCCTACTAAGCAAGCTTTCTTCTTCTTTAGATGAGGATTCTTCTACTAGCTCCTTTTCTTCTGTATTTTTTTCCTCATATGAGGTTTCAAAGCCATCAATAAAGACTTGGTAGCCTTCTTCATATTTTGCAATTCTTTATTCAGGATGGAGATTTTGGACTCATACATAGGCATCTATTTGCATTTGATCCAAACTTCTTTTCTACTAATGACCTTTAGGTTTGATCGCGCCACCTGAGCTTCTTGAAAGCAGAACTCCTTTTTTTTTCTATCCTTATTTCTTCAAACCCATGAAGCAGAGTGATTCCTCTTCTTCCTCCTCCAGTTCTCAAGCTCGCTTTCTATGAGTACTAGCTTCCCTTTTCCTTTAGCTTTTTCTTGTTGAGACTTGACCTTTTAGGAAGCTTTTCTAGCTTGATCACGTCCCTCGGGGACTTTGATTTGGTTCAGAACTAGGGATGATGGACCTTTTTCTTCAAGTTCTAAAAGAGGAAGGTGAGAATATGGTTCCTTCCAAGAGCTCATATCTCTCAAGTGAGAAGAGGGAAGCGTATATGTTGAAGAAGTCTAGTCAATAACATTCTATATGGGACACTAGTAGTTCTGTTTTTTCTTTTGAGGTTGCACTCATTATATAATCCAGAATGAGCATTGGGGTCACTCTTCTCTTTGCCATCAACAATAGAGAAGCACACAATCCATGCCAACAAGTATTTCTGTGCTTCCAATATGGGGTAAGATAGAGAATTGGACCACTTATATACCTTCCTACCCCTAGCACTTAACATGGCAGTAGTGATTTCATTTGGCTTGTGAAAGATGGAATCAGTTAGATACCTGGATACATCTCCTTCATTTATTCTAAGAGAGTGAGCCAAGTCTGGTGAGGAACTAGATGCTTCGGCATTTGGTGCCTTGGTGACCTTGGAAAGTCCTGAAGTCATGATCTCGATGGCACAGTCTCTAATCTTAGTTCTCAGGGATGAAATAGAGTTTCCTTCTAGATGAGAGTAGAAGGCAGTAACCAATCTTGGAAAGACTCGATCATTAATTTCCAAGAACTCTTCCCACTTTTGAAATGAAAAGACTTCATCAAGAACTAATATTTCTTCACGAAGATCCTTTCTTAGTGACTTCCATTGCCATTTTTCTTGATGCATAGTGCTTTTCATAGTGACCCTGCATTTGTAGATCATCATACATATGAAAAGGAACTCTCTCTTCAATAGACTTGGTCATGGTTTTTCCTTCAGACATTTTAGAGATATTTGAGAGAGAAGGTAGAAAGATTGAGTCTTGAAGCTTATAAGAAGTAAGAAATGGAAGGACTTTGTGTGAGATAGAGAGGTTTAGGTTGTAGAGATAAAGGGTTTGAGAAAAGGAGGTTGCGTTTACAATGAGATATGTGAAGATGAAACGGTTGAGGGAATGTGTTTGAGGTTGAGGATGAAGTAAAAAGGTGGTGTGTGAGGAGTGGGAGTTATATAAGTAATGTGACGACTACTGAAGGTGAGACGACATAGGAGAGAGAAAACCTAAACAAGTGGGAATTATCTCTCCTTTTTCATCCATTTCAAAGAGAGGTTTCTGACACTGGAGATTGCTTTCTGAAGGGCTTACTTTCTAAGCTTCACGATTCACTTTCTGACCTATCAGAGACACACCACATACTCAACATAAGCTCATCTTCATACACTGAAGCTTATGATCCCATATAATCTTCATTTTTTGACCCCCATCTTTTCTTTCTGATAACCCATCTTCTTTCTAAACTAGTAGACAGGAATCTATCTTCAATATAATACGTGGTCTTGCAAACTGATATCTTGATAAACTAACCAATAAGCTGATCTTGCAACTGCCCTTGTGATCTTCCAACTGGTTATTCTTACATACTGATGTCTTCTTAACATGTAAACTGATGACTTTGTTAGGTCATTCAGTTGGAGCTAAGAAGGAAGGATGCCAAGAATATACATGCATGAATGCTTATGAAGATTTAAAACCATATGAGTTTAAAAAACTTTTTCAAGACACAAAAATGATTTGCAGCTAATAATTTTGTGAATATATCTAACACTAGTTCTTCAGTATTCACAACCATTAACTCAATATCTCCTTTTAGAATGGATCACGAAAAAAGGTTATAACAAAAGACCTTGAGTTAAGAGTGCTGAAAAGGATTCTTAACAAGATAAATAACACTTGTATTACCAGGATAGGGATATTGAAGTAGGGATATTGAAGTACCTCAAGAGATAATCTTCCAACAGATTCCTTATCCGCATCTAGGTGCAATCAACTTTTAGCAGATATATATTGATCCTCGGAGTAGAGAGAGCCATTTGTATTCTGCTTTTGCATGACAAATGGTTAGACTCTTTCAAATAAAACAAGCAACCACTGGTGCTATTTCTCTCAACTCTGTTTCTAGTGAAGTCATCATCTCAAAGACCTAGTGCAATCAAACTTGTTTTGTTCCTCTTGACATTGCCAGCACCATTGAATGTGTTCTTGAACATCTCCTTTGTGTTGATGATGAATTTTTAACTGGTCAACCAGACTTTGCCTTTTTGAACTAGAAGCTTCTTTTACAAAGCATCCACCTAACTTTAATTAACTCAAAGCTTCTTTATAGCATTTAGGCTCAATTGTGGAGATGAAACACAGTTTGATATATATCTAAGGGATGACCTAGTTCTCATACCCTTGAAAAATTTTCCATGAACTTTGTCTTGAAAGGCTGCTTTAGGTCAGAAACTCCCTTGTAGTTTCTATATCATTGATTCCTTCAGTTTCTTTTTATCTTCAGTTTGCTCATCTTCATGTTTAGAAATGTTACTTTCTGAATGCTTTGAGGTTTTGAGCATGCTTTCTAAAAGAGATTGCTTTCATCTAACTCTTCAGAGGCATCCTTGAGACACATTTTCTTAGGACATTCCTCTAGATCTTTTTGAAAACATTAGTAAAGATTTCTTTAAGCTCATTCATCATCTAGCTTAAGTCATTTGAGGATCTTAGGTTCAAGCTTCTGATCCACTTCCTGGTTCAAGGATAAGTATCTGATGTAGCCAAGGTTAGTTTGTTCCTTAGCACTTCAACCAGTTGACCCCTTTCACCTACAAAAGGAATAGTTTTGAATTTTGGTACTAGACTCTCTTGGGTCCTTTTTAGTTAGTTTTCAAAGAGAGGTTTCCCATCCTTTCTAAAGGATTCCTTTCTCAAGAATCATTTGTCAGGTGGGTGTACCTTCCTGTGGTAGAGCACAAGAAACAAAGTTTACAGCTTAGATGAGGTTACTTTTTTCTCTTTTATTTCCTCTTCATATCCCAAACTTATTTCATGAAACTATGACCTTTGACCTCTTGCACAAAAGCAAGGATTTTGAACGATATATATATATATATATATATATATCGTTCTGGTCAAATAGAAGTAGTGAAGTTTTCTCAAGTTTAGAGATAGCTTTCTGAAACTATTGCTTATAAACGCTTAGGATATATTCATCTTCAGACCTGTAATTTTAGATTCAGAAGTAACCTTCTAAGTAATACTTAGGATGAGATATTTTAGAGGAAGAAGTTTGAGAAATTTCTAGCAACTCATCATATAGTGCAAGTAGAGAAAATATGAGATATCGAGTTCATATACTCTTACCTTTCATTTTTCTGTTGATGTGCACTCATTCCATGAAGTAGAGATTTGTGACATCTTCTAACTCATCATGACTTTCTGACCTATTCTTTATATCTTCAGAGATGCAGTAGCTAGCAAGCTCTTCTTCTTGAATGTGAAAACTTTTTAGTGACATCAAGAGCTTGGGACAAAAAGGTTCAAAAAGTTCCTTCTTATCTTAGATAGCAGGTTACTCTTTTCAATATATTCTTTGTCCTTTTTGTCTTTCCTGAGATTGATGTCTCTTTCTTTCTTGCATAGCCTTTTCAGGCTTTTGAAAACTAGTTCATAAACATAGAGATCTCTTCTCTATATTTTCAATCTCAAATATGTCATCAAATACATCCTCTTCCTTTGAGGTTTCAACAACTTCCATTGCATTGCATATAGCTTTACTTTGCTTCTGATGCATTTACTTCAGGAACAAAGAACATACTCTTCTTTATGAGTTCATCATGTATCAAAGAAGTTGATTTTGTGGATATTGAGAGACCCAGAAGAGTATTCTTGACAAGAGTTTGAAGAACTTGATATTAGCGATGGTTATCACTTTGAGAGTCATCTTTCTTGAAAGCTTTTCAGGATTTTCTAACAATTTCTAAGTTAGAATACTTTTCGTCAAGATCTTTAAGTAGCATGTGCAATTATGCCATATATCTTTTGCTTGGCCAATCCTAGAGTCTCATCAGAAAATACTATCAGTTGGTAGTGTTGTCGGTTGGTAGTATGATCTTTCATAGATCCATGCTATTCTTTCACTCAGATCTTTATCCTCTGGAGTCGTTAGACACTAACCTCTAGAAGCTTGGCTCTGATACCACATGTAGGTATAAAAGTGCACGAGAAGGAGGGTTGAATTGTGTTTTGCCTCTTTACACATCTGAAACATTTAACAAAAGAACTATCAAGCATTAAGTTTAAAGTGCAGCGGAAAATAGGATTAGTTGTTTCAGAAGGTAGATTTCCGAAGCCTTCAGGATATAACAAACGATAAATGGATATATGAGCAAATAAAACAATATAATGAAGAAAATAAAAGATATCAAGGGAAGAAAATATGACACAGTAGATTTTATATTGATTCGGCTTAACATCCCCAGGATCTCAACACTTGTTGAGGTTCCATTAAACATCTTTCTCAAACTATAGAAAGAATATGGATTGTCTTCACATTAGCCTTCCAAGTTCTCTCTTATGACCAGGAGACAACCACTACTGTCACAACCTGAGTAGTTATTCACCAGCCTCTCCAAGTTGAACCTTGAGTAGTCTTGTACTAGTCTCTCCAAGCAAACCCCATGACAAGTAAACAACCCTACTATCATGTTGAAAATAGTTATTCACCAGCCTCTCCAAATGAACTGAGTAGTCTTTGCCTCTCCAAGTTGAACCTGTGACCAATAGACAACCTCTACTCACGTTGCAAGTAGTTTTTGATTAGCCTCTCCAAGCAAACTCACACTGATTACTACCTGGATCAAGGATACAAAGGTTTTGTGTTTGGGTTGCCACTCAAACTAACCTACACTCAAGTTTCCTTAAAATATACATGAATAACCTGGGATAACTTGAATGAATTTTTTCTAACTTTCTTCCTATAAAGAACATATATCTATTCAAGAACGAGAAGAAGATTTTTATGAGTAAGGAATCTAATTACATCATGTGATGAACCTTATGTGATGTGTAGATATTTTCATAGAGTTTCCTCTCTTGTGTAGCTCAAGTCTCTCATTCGTTTAAGCACAACATCTCAATTTATAGATGGTCTTCCTTGTGACCATTGCCCTTGATCAGATCTCCAAGTGACACGTGTTGATCATCCATTTGTTGTAACACCCAAAAAAAATTATGTAAAAATTAATTTGAGCTTTATTAGTCATAATTTCAAAAATCTAACAGTTTAGCAACGATGAGGATGGCTCAATTGAGATGTAAAAAAAATCGTAGGTGAATAGTAACCTTGCGGCCCCATGCCTGTCAGAAAGGCTGAAACTCAGATTCTGAACCAGGAAATGCCCAAGACTAAGAAAATAGAGAGTTAAGGTTAGGAATAATTAGGAACAAGGATTTTATACCTGAAATTAATTTTCAGGCAATGTTTGATTACCCGAGTATAGTGTTTTACCCGTTTAAAATTTCGTGTGTAATTTCTAACATTTAAAGATAATTTAATCTTTATAAAAGGATAACGTCTATCCTTTATATGTCAAGTGTAAAGTTAAGATTTAATCTTTTTTTACAAGATTAAATCCTAGTCATCCATTTGTTTTTCTTTTCTTTAAAGAATTATACATTTATATTATATAATATTTAGATTTTAATACAAGATAACTATTAAACCAATATTCCTTATCACTCCACTATACATTTTCTTGGCCAGCAAGAATGAAACCAGCCAACCTCCATTTTCTTTTCCTTCAAAGAGCTTGAAAACTTGATTTTGAACATCCAAACACCTAACATACACTTGGTAAAACTTCAAACTACTTTTACTAAACTTATTCTAGTCATCACCATCTACAAAACTAACCTATTAGAATTTGAATTCATCACTTTTTCCCACCTTGAAGGCTCACAATCTATTGTTAAAGGAAGGCTTTGGTGTTGTTGGGAAGACTTTGAAGTGAAGGAAACCATTCTTGGATCATCCTTGGAGCCAAGATCCTTAAAGCCACCAAAGTAAGGTTTTCTTTGGCATTTTAGGTTTTCTTTGGCATTTTCTTCCCAAATTTATTATGAACATTTCTGATTGGTATTATTCCAAAATTTTTAATTGTATTGGTTGATAATACATGGATATTGATGTGTTAATTTTGGTGTGTTTTTGGATGATGATAGAAATCAATTTTGCCAAAAAGATGTTGAGTGATACTTTCTAGATTTTCTGTTTCTTAGGCAGTGTATGATCACGAATTTTGGGCATGATGTAGATATTTTCATGAGCTGAAAAAAATATAAGTTCAAGCTAGTCCCATGAATTTTCTTAGGTTCTGATTTTTAGTTAAACTGCTTTAAAAAAATCAATAACCAAATTGTATAGATGTTGTCTAAAATGTTGGAATAGAAGCTGTAAAATTGTCTAATTTTATTAGCATAGCAAATGATTGATTTATCCTTTGAAATTTTTACAGAGTATTTACAACATCTTGAAACATAACTGTGATTTTCATTTTGAGTTGATTCAATCATTTGCTAGGGTTAAAAATTATGAGAGCTCCTTTAAGTTGGGTGTAAGTGGTCTCTGACCACCAAATTTGTAAAATTTTTTACCATGGCTAGAAAATGATTCTTAATTTGAAATTTTTATGGAGCCTTGTGGACATATTGAGGTATCTCAGGGAATTTTCATAGCCTTTAAATTGACTGTTTAATTTGTGAACTAAATCATACTTCGTAAGTCCAAATTCTGCCAAATGTTGTCTTTGTACTGGAAATTAATTAAACTCTTGATTTAGAAGTCAAATGATCTTTGGTTCAAGTATGATGTACATGAATGCATGCTAGTGACATTAACAATTGGTTTATGAGAAGTGAATGAGAATCACTTGTGATTGATTGTATATATGAACTTTAAGCTTGCATTGGTAAAAAGAAACGTGATAAATGAATGATATATATATATATATATATATATATATATATATATATATATATATATATATATGTTTGAAACATTATGAAATTCAAAAACTATGCTAATGCATATAGTAATGTGAGCTTGAGGATGATGTATGTACTATGCGAAGAATGAAGTCCCCTTTAGTCAAAAGGCACGCAAAGGTCCCTTTTACTGGAGAGGATACTGGAAAGGTCCCCTAAATGTGTAAAGGGCATGGAAAGGTCTCCTAAATGTGCGAAGGGCATGGAAAAGTCCCTTTAATCCGAAAGGGCACGAAAGGTCCCATTTGATGTACCGAGGGCATGCAAAGTTGAAAATGAATTATTATGATGTTGAGTAGTATGACATATGTATATTGTGATTGAGTATTAAAATAAACCCACTTTGAAAGAATGACTTTTGAACTTTAAAATGAACCTTTGATATATGTTGCATGCTCACAATTTTACTAATAAACGAAGTGGCTAGGACTATAACGATGACATGAGTTTCATTATATGTTTTGGGGATGCCTTGAGAATTTTAGAATTCTTACCACTATGTGTTTGTTTTTGTGTCGTCTCCAGGTTAATTCTAAAGAAAAAAGCCCCTACAAGAAAGATTGAATTGGAATGATCTGTAGCTTAGTAGTGGAGACTCATATCTGTTGTACTTAGATATGTTTATGTGTTGTAAATGTAGTAAACAACAATGTGTACTAAAGCTCATAGAAGAGCTTCCTTTTATACTTGACTTATACTAAATAAATACTTTGTTTCCTTGTTATATATTTTGATAATATCACGAGTTAGTTACTACATAATTTGATCAATTCTTGCTATAAATAATTAAGAAAGGTCTATAAATTTGGAAGTAACAACTCTCGAGTATGATGCCATGACTTTAGAATGAGGTTGTACTTGGGAGAATGTTACATTTGTGTCTTGGAAAAAAGTCTAGAAGAGTATCCTATTGTTGTCAGAGCTTTTGCAGAATTCGTTGTGAGATTGAGGTTTTTGATGTTACTTTAGAAACTACTTTTATTTTCTAAATGTGGTTTCTGAACTCTTTCTTCTAGAAGCTGAGGTTGTTGACCAAGTTGATAGAAGAGATGACTTGAATTGAAACTAGTTTTGACTTTAAATTTGAATTTCAAAAATTTAAATTTCCCCTTTTTCCAGTAACGTTCAACACTTTACAATGAAGTGAGATTTCTGAAGTGTGGAACGAGTTTGATGAATCTTTGGTCTTCAGATCTTCAATCCAATCTTTATGATTCTGAAAGATTTGCAATCATGAAGATTAAAGCTAGTAGAACACATTGGCTTTAGTGTTTGATGGATATCTTCATTTTAGGTGTACTTTCTGAAGTCTCGTGCTACTTTCGAAGTCCTAGATCTTGGTTTCTTGTACTTGTCTTGATATCCTTTTATCCGTAAGACATGTATGCATACTTTGCACAATATAATATTCACCTCTATTAAGTTCAATCTCTTTGTTTGAGATAAAACATGTTTGCACATACAAAGTGAAATTATTCTCGCTTTAAGTTTGCGTTACTCAATCCGGAAATAACCTCCATGCTTTGTCAAGAAACTCAAGGAAGACATTACTTGTTCTTCAAAATATTCTCTTTAAATTGGTTTTGTTGTCACTCAAAACATATTGCTATGAACCTTTCTGAAGCAAGCTAACAGGAACGTGTCCATATTTGTTTAATTTAGCTTGGGGGCCAAAAAATAAAGTTATAAGTTGGCCCATGTACTATGTTAATGGGTACAAGTTTCACAGTTGAATGGAGTGCAGGAAAAAAAATTGACAATACTGATGTTTATGTTAAAGGCGATACGGGATAAAGAATGTGATTGGTATAATGTCATTAAGGAAATCCTTGAGTTTGAATACGTGGGTAAGCCCACAAATAAATGTGACCTATTCAAATGTGAATAGTATGATCCTACTCAACTACCTGGACACAACAACACAATAATTACAAAATCATTGAAATCAATCACAACAGAAGATATAGAAGCTATGATCCATTTATTATAACCCAAAGCTAGACAAGTGTATTATATGTCTTATCCTGGGAAAAGTAGGTCACAGTGGAAGGTTGAAAACAAGACATAACCAAGAAGTATGATTGAAATAGAGGAAGATTATGTTGAAGATGGTTATCAGTGAACAATCCACCCTCTTCAAGGGTAGTAATTGATGCAGAATCTTAAAAACCCTCTTCCATTGACCACTAGGGAAGTTGACATAATTGAATACACAAGTAACCACCCAATCAGAAATCACGAAAATGAAATAAGTGATGGTAATGCTAATGATTCAGCTAGTGATCAACAACAGAGTGATGATGAAAACGCCTGCATTTTCAGATTAACTAAGGTGTTCAATATTATATGCAATATTATTATGAAATTATTTGAAATTTCCTGATTTAATTAATGTTTTTTTGTGGACCTTTTAATTGTTTTAGTATGGCTAATAGAGGCACAGGCCAACCCAAAGTCAGCTTAGCCACCACCCCTTCAGCACTGCCTCCCACCACCTCAACCACTTGCACCACCTTTGCCATTGCCCCTTCCACTACCTCTCCACCCCCTTCCACTACCTCCACCACTGCCCCTTCCACCACCTCTACCTCAATCCCTACTACTAGCACCCTAGCCTTCAGGATGATACCCGTTCCTAGGTATGCCAGCCTCCCACATCCCCCATATTCACACTCACAGCCCACTCACCAGCAACCTCTCCTCTAACCCTACCACTACCCCTAGCCCTACCACTGCCCGACTCCCAGGTATTTGATCAGACTCCTCCTTCCTCGACTGGGTCACAAGCACGGGATGCAAATGGAATACCTCTCGGCCTAGATGGTAGCCCACTTGGGCCTGATGGTAGACCACTCCTGGAGATTAGGTTGGACGATAAAGATAGGTAAGTTGAAACATATTTTTTATTACATTCTAATTTTACATTACTTATGATATTTAAAATATTTTGATTATTTTTTGATTTATTTTATATATGTAATATTTTTCATTCGTTTGTGGCTACTCACCACAAGATCATGAAGGTTATACAGAGTCAATAAGCATCCATGACCCACATGAATGACATCCAGGAGATGTCAAGGAGTCATAATGGAAGGAGTGGAAGGTAATTCTATGATTTATTCGCTTTTGTTAAAATATATGTTTATATTATTTAATTATATGCTCATATATATATTCATTATGTGTTGTGAATTTATATGCAGAAAATCTTCTACATTCAGCTCCATGAGCCCGCAATTAAGAGGGCTTAGAGGATTAGGTCCTCCAAGCGAATGCGGGATATGTTTCATGATGTCCATAAGGGACACATGAACAGCTCGTGGCTAAATGATGCCACCCTCAGTGAGTTGCAAAGCCACTAGACCAGCGAACCAACCTTCAAGCATAGGTCAGATAAGGGAAAGACAAACTAAACCTCATAGAAAGGCAAGTCACTGCTCATGGGTGGGTCAAGCAACTAAGAGGGGACCTAGAAGCGTTTGGTAATTCTTTAACCTTTCTACATTTTTTAATAACATTTACTATATTCCAATTGTGGCAAATACTATACTTTTATAACTTTATTGTCCTTATTTGTGAAGGCAAGGGAGTTAGCTGCCCTCCACATAGGGCAAGCTATTTCAAGACCTACACCCAAAAGGGTGAGTAGAGGAGGGAGTCTGGAGAGGTCTGGGTAAACCTTCGCTCCAAGGTGACCTATGTAAGTTTGAATTTAGACATATCTTTACTAAATTTTTATTATTATTTTCATTATGTCATAGTTATTACTTACAATGTGTTTTTATCTTTTTTTTTCTTTATAGCGCGAGTTTACAAACCTCTGGGAGAGGCACAGACCTAGTACCAAACCCAGATAGTTGAGGCTGCCCCAATGCTGACATCCCTCCTCCTCTAAATGAGGAGGATATCTGGGCCCAAGTGATTGGCCCCTTACAAGGGTCGCATATATGGGATGGGGTATACTCTAGAGTGGATCCCCATCCTCCACCACTGGGTCAGCCATCGGGAATGATACCTTGAGGGAGCGTGTGCATGCCCTCAACCAGGAGCTGGAGGAGGCACAACTCCTCCAGGCTTCAAGAGTAGTAGGCAGACGAGGCCTGGAGCAAGAGCTGAGAGATCCGAGAGCTTAAGCTCTCCTTGGAGCAATAGTAGTAGCACAAAGCAAAGAAAGAGAATGGTAAGTTCTGAAATGAGGAGAGATCACTGCGATGTGATGACTTTCTTTCCTGGGCATGCAGGCTTCAAATCCTCCAGCTTGGCAAGACGCTCCCGGATCCTATTCCCCATATCCCTCTCCCTTCCATCTCTGAGGGCCACAGATCAAATTGTGCGGATGATAATGATGGTTCAGATGATAATAATGATGATGATGATGCGCCGCGACGATCTGCCCAGGAGTTCAGCTAGTTTTTATCTAGCTTCATTTTTTTTTTCATTTTGGATATTTCTTACATTTATTGCAATTTGTATATATTTTATTGTCATAATTTGCTATTTTATTTAATCAGTTACTTGATTCATTTTATTATTTTCTTATTTAATATCACTTTAATTGATAATTAAGTTATTGTATAAATAAATAATAAATTACCAATCACTTCATAGTTAAATAAGGAAATTAAAAAAATTATTAATTTTTTACGACGGGTAACCTCCGTAATATATCATATTTTAAAATAAATTGTTTTCATAAATCAAATTACCATTGGTAAGACCATCGGAAAAAAATTAAAAAATTAATTTTATTTATTTAAAGTAAGGAAAATTAAATCAACTTCGGTATAATTATGTCTCTAATGGCCATCGTGACGCATTTTATCTAATTATACCAACAGCTAAATATTTTATTACCCATTGGTACATGCGTTGAACAACCGACGGGTTTTGTTCCTGTCGGTAATATTTATCAACAACCAGGAAATCAATGCCCACATATCCGTTGATATTACCGTCGGTATAAATCTTACCCGTTGAAAAACTCATCAATTACTCACCCTTTTCTTGTAGTGAAACCCTGGAATCAAAATAACTCACGCATTCAATTTAATGGACTAACTTGAGCTTTCATTCATGTATGTTCAGTTAGCTTAACTAATTATCAGTACTATCTTATGCTTTGTTGTGCATAATTCATTAGCATAAAATAAAAATCAACTACATTTGGCACAAAAACGTTGCAGTATCTACACGTACCTTAACTTTCATCTTGGTCCTTGTCTTACGGAAGTTAGTACAGAAAAAACTTTCACGGAAACCTTTTGCTGTTTCAACTAATATCACTGGGAAAGAATTCTTCTGTGGTCAATCGGTGTCTCATTCTTTGTCCATCAGTAACAAATAAACACATATAATTTATGGATATTTATTAAAAGGTGGTTTTGAAAAAAAAAATAAAAGTCATATTATATAATAGTACACTTGTTAATATATGAATGCGGGATAAAGAAAATTATAGGAAAGTGGAAACAGACGATCTGAAGTTCTGAATCCAATATCGTTGGGGCTGATCTATTTTTCAAAAGTGAATGAAACTTATATCCACCTATCCAACAATTAGTGAAGCAAACGTAAACCTGTTAAGTAATAATCCACTATAGTTTAAAGGGGTGAGGTTTGCGGAAGTGTTTGCGTTGGAATCTACTTTAGGCTTCAATTAAAGAAAAAGAGATCATATTAATTATAGGAATACTGAAGAAAAAGAATGAGTTGATTTAAGTGTTAGCAAACTATACCAGCAAAGATAAGAAAAAAAAAACAATAAAGTCTGGGGCATGCAAATGTATTGGACTCAAGGAATATTCTAGTATAGTCAGAATTTCTTCAGGAAATAACAGACTCTTCCAGTATATTGGGATGTTTAGAACTAACAAAGTTTATTTTTTCTTTTTTTTTTTTTGGTTTAACCCAAAACACTCTAATTTTAATGTTGTAAAGACTAGATAAAAATTAGCACAATGAGAAGAGGAGAATTAAAGACTCTCTTAATAGTTTATTTTCTGGACTTTATTCTCGAAAAAAAAATTGAGAAGCCAAACTGTTAAGAGATTTTTTAAATAGAAATGCATGCAAAGATATCAAGCATAACACGGGATATTTATCACTTGTTCTCGGAAAATATATTTATCTATACTCATCAGCTAAAATAAAATTGCAAATGCCTGGGATTTAACTTAATTTAGCTGACCACTTTCTCAATTTTTGAATACTGAATATCAACGTTAAAATTGATCAAAATGATAAGTTCGTATGAGAAAATCTGTTGAATGACTTTTCAGTGCAGGAAATCTCGGATATTATGTAGTTACGTGATGAAGCTTTACACGCAAATAACTTGAACGTGGCTGGTCAAATATCCTCACATTGGCAGCACTAAAAGATTTGATTAAGTAATAATAGGAACAAATTTAAATCCGCCAATGAATCCAATATGCAAACGGGATTTCTCAAATACATGTACGTTAGACTAAAATCAATTTCAAATGCATAATAATAATAACGTTAAAGCCAACTTAATTTTCAAAGCATAAAGTGTAACACCCTTCCTACCATAAAGCTATGCTTAAACCATAACCTCATAGTGAATAGTTGTTACTTGTTAACTTTACTTGACCTTAGAGGTGTATATATAGTACTTAAATATGAGTCTTATGTGATGAACATAAATCGTTTTCTCTCTGTCGCTAAGTTTGAACATAAAATATAGGTCATAATAAAATAACAATACAAAATAATTGTATTATACAATGGCAAAACAATCATATACATAGTTATGCCCACCCTTACCCTGGTTCACACAGGAACTCTCTAATCTAGGTAGGGTACTACTCAACATTCACTAAAAAGAAAATAAAAAGACTGAACTAAATTCTATATCATCGGTTCATCAAAAGCTCTGACGTGATACCAATACCAACTAAGAATCTCCACAAAATAATCACCATCATCGCAATCTATGTAAAAATATGATAACAGTAGGAATGAGAATCAAAGATTCCATAGGAAAACACAGTCTATTACTCAATGATATTCAACATTAATGCAATAATATGTATCTTTGATTGTTATATAATGGTCTCATTAATTAGTGTCATTATTTCTTATGACTTAACTTTATTAGATAATTTTAAACTTAATGGTAGAACTCATAGGACTCTTCTATATACCTTTCAGTGGATCATATTGTCAACGATGCAATGTCATCACGTTACAACCTGATATAGTTTACTAGATGAAGTACGTCTACTACATCTCATCTCAATAGTCTCGCTATTATCAATACATCCCTTTCCTCATAACGATGTTACGTCGTGATTACAACCTGATATAGTTTTAAGGGCGTAGCACGTCTACTACTACCCATAAATCCATGAGCTTACCACTAAGCAATTTACATTGCATAAGGTTTATTTTCTTAAGTTTCCTTTCTTTGCATGCATCTTTATCATTTATTTAGGAAATCTCATAATTATAAAGTAAAATCTCTTCTTAATAGTTCTATTTCTCATACTTTTACTTTAAGATTTCCTTGAAATCTCCTTAACTCTTATAAGATTTTCTCTGTTAAGTTTCCTAAGTAATGTGAGACCTTTCTCTTGCAAATCTCCTGAATTTCTTATGAGATTTTTTTCTTTAAAATCTCCTGATTTCTTATAAGATATTCTGTCAAAATCTTCTGAAGTCTTATGAGATATTATGTTCAAATCTCTCTTTCATTTTTATGAGATTTATCGGTAAAATCTACTAAAGTTTTTCTGAGATTTTGCTTAAAGAAAAATTAAACCGTTACAAGATTTTTCTATAAAATCTACTCAACTGATGAGAATTTTCTATAAAGCTATTAGATTTATGAGATTTTTTGTAAAGTTTGCTAAACTTTTATGAGATTTTTCAAGAAGAAACTTATAGGACTCTTACTTTATAATTCTTAAACTTTCAGGAAATTAAACCAAGTTTCTTACTTAGATTTCAAAGTTTTTCTTCTATAAATCAAAATCTCATCCTTTTCATGAAACTTTAGCACTATACTTCAAAATACCAATCTTTTAAATTTTACAAAAATATTTCTAATAATATTCTGGTAAAATTTTCCATATATCTCATTCTTTTTAAGGAACCAAAAACCTTTTCATTTACATAGTAATCTCTTACATCATTTCAATCAATTCATAAGACTTTCATGCATAGCACCTTTTACATCTATCAAGTTTATATATATATATATATACCTCTTGAAAATAATTTTAGATTTCACAAAATAATTTCAAGCATATATCAAGAGTTTATTTAGCAAAAATAGTCAAACAATCACAAGTAATAAACATAGAATCTTTTTTACCTTTCTTTCAAGCATGTTGCTAAACATTTCTCTAGTTTTTCCTCCTCTAATTAAAGCTTCAAACCTAAATCCCAGCCCTTATATATGCTTCTATTTGGACATATCTGAAGATGAGAAGAAGGTTTTGGCTTGAGTTTAATGTAGAGGAAGTATTATTGAACTAGTTTAAGTGTTTATCTAAGCATGACCTTCAAGAATATGGAGCTTTCATGGAGTTTGAAGAAGAAAAAACTTGAAGAAGATGGAGGAAGAAAGGAGAAAACGTGAAGTTTGGGCAGAAAGGAAGCAAAATGACATTTTTTTTTATTTAAATAAATAGACTTACTTGGAGAGTAAGCATGAATAAAATAATTTCAGAGGATTGATTTGCCTTGTATCAGTATTAGAAATGTCTATATTTATTTGACTGTCCTAAAAATTATATAAGATATAATAATATCCATTATTTATACAATTCAAATTTTGTACCAATTATTACAATTTTAGTGCATGATTATTACCATTTTTATACCCGATTGATATAAAAGAAACTTACTGTGTTAAAATATCTATTTTTCATTATCCTTATTTTTATTGTGTTATTATACCAATTATGGGGTCTTATTCTATATCCCTAATTAAAATATTATTATATTAATTTTTAAAATATTAAATTAATTTTTTTTTACAAACTCCTTATATTATTGTGATCATAACTTGTTCTGTCAAAATTTTCAAGATCCTTATAGATTATTCACAATTAATCATTTTATCATAACAATACTAAAAAATTGGATCGTTACATAAAAGACTACATATACTTTTCATAACATATTTGATTTGTGAAATAATAACAAGAAGAAACCTTAACCAATACTCTTGAGCCACTTGTTAGGAAAAAAAGTATAACATCTTTTTTTTATGAAGTGAACTATATTAAATGCACCAATAAACAACTGCATCAGCGGATTTACGATGCGCCTTTTTTTTTTTTTTGGTCTGGATTTACATTGCTTTAATAAAGGAGAATTCGAGCAAAAAAGGCAAGCTTTTAACTTAAGAGAACCAACCAGTGACGTGGTCCTGCTAAAGGTGCCAAGCGTCCACAAGCTAGACAGGGCAATTCACAAGGTAAAGCACACCTGGTGCACACAGGGACTTGTCAGTTTAATCAGTACTATTCAGGACCATCGTGGTTTAGTGGATGAAAAGGCCTTAATTGTTTGTGGTCCAAGCTATTGATTTTGCTAACCGATATAACAAATACGTGTTATGATGGATTTTTTTGTTCAGGTGCGTTTTATGGTCCACCTTAAATATTTGGATATATTATAGATCTTTTATTTATTGATTATTAGATTAAGTTATTAATAAAAATATATTCATCTAATACTAATAATGTAAAGTCCATAATAGACTTAACATATGAGATCACCTTATAATTTTCTTGCTCAATGATAAAGCTATTGAAATGAGTCAAATTTGATGGAACGATCCAAATAACCCAAACAAAAAAGTCTAGCAAACCCCTAACTTTGGATCATATACACTTTGATCCTATTATTTTGAAAAAGTGCAAAATGATCATTAAAGTTTTTGATACATACACATTACTATAATATGTAAATAAGTATTTTTTTCACCTAAAAAGTCTATTTTTTTTTTAATTTTTATCTATATACACTTTTACCTATTTTTTTTAATATGTGAGATTTCTTATATATAATTTTTCATCAAAAAATGAAACTTCATTATTAAATTGTAGTAATATGTATATAACAATAAGTTTAAGGACTATTTTGCACGATTTTAACCAAAGTTCACATGAACTAGAGTTGGAGGGAGTTTTTTAGACTTTTCTCTAAAAAAATGTATGGGCTAAGTTAAGATATATATATATATATATATATATATATATATATTTGGCGCCTTAAAATATGAGCTCAAATTTTTTTTTCTTTTTTTTTTTGTGTGCATATTTCTCCACTTCCCTCAAGGTGCCTACCGGTAACCCAAATTCTTGCTCTCTGAAGTAAAAAAAGCATTCTCATAATGGGCCATTATTTTTATGCTTCCTTCCCTGAATACTTATAGGTCATGCATGCACTGATATAGGCAACTCATATAGGAAAGAATACGTCCATGCAATCAAACATTCATCTCTTAAGCACAAACTGCAAAAGCATGCTAAAAATTGAGTGCTTTATATTATTGGCTTTTATTTTTAATTTTTTTAAAATATCTGTATTATTTTTTAAAAAATTAAAAGGTTGACCTAAAGTCTAGTTTGTAGCATGCAAAGGATTGACTGGGCTACCAAAATACTAACCCAAAACTAGCTTTACTTGATCAAGCCCAGCCCAAAACAACCCAGCTCAAATAGGCCTAACCCGTTTGATAGCTCTACTCAATGGACCATTATTCTTTTTCCGACATTTGTATTTTTATTAACCAATTTTTGTCAACTTTATCTTGAAAGGTTTGATAGTAAATGTTACAAATGAAAAGACACTAATTAAGAAATCAGAAAAAAAAAATCCTTATTTTTAAATTTTTTTAATGCATTCACTATATTGGAAATTTTAAAATCTCATTCTTCAATATATGACTTACCAAATTTGATTTTAAACCCCCCCCCCAAAAAAAAAAAATTTAATCCCCCTAAAATTTTAAGTCAAATAAATTAGTCTCTAAAAAAAAAATTTAAATTGATCTAGACAAATTGGTTCCTATAAAAATAAAGTATCAGACAAGTTAGTTCTAACCTAAATTAAAAAAGTAACTTGCTGATTATTCAATTTTATAAGAACCAATTTATCTAATTCAATTTTGGAGAACCAATTTGAGATTGATTTTTACCTGGGATCAATTTATCCAACTTAAAATTTTAGAAGGACTAAAATAGGGGTTTTGTCTTAAATAATTAATTATTTTTAGTACATTTAATGCATTAAAATTTAAAAGTTTTCATTTTAATTAAAACTTTTAGTTTTGAGTCTTATTTTAATGACCTTTTTTAATGTAACAAATTGTTATCAACAAGTGCACCCATAAAAATTGGTTATTGTCGCGAAGTCCCCGTCCAGGCACGCAGCAACGTGGAGGTGACTTAAAATGAAAGAAAATAAAATTTTATCATTTTTTTATTGGGATGAGGGGGAATATGTGAAGAGATTTGGAGTTTTTCATTAAAAAACAAAAAAAGATGGTATGCAAAATCAGAGTTAAGATTCACGGGTTGATTACGAGTAGGGAAAATATTGGCACCCTACAATGTCCGTTCTAAGAACGGTTACCATTAATCTCATGTTCTTCGCAAAGTTGATTACATTGGTCCTTTATTGTTTAAAATAAGGAATTATTTGTTTTTATTTTTTAATGTCCCAATTCGTCAGCAAATCATCAAGAATGATAAATGACTAATACAGGGAATGGGTGGCAAAATAGCCATTATTGTGGAACAAAATTTAGGCTCACAACGTATTACATAAAAATGGTTAATTGGAACTTTTAAATTTTTAGAACAATTTTGAAGAAGATTTTATTCAGATAAGAAGTTTTCAATGAGAAAAAATTTAGAAAACCAATTTTCAAAGAATTTATTTTTTCAACAAATATTTGAAGAAAAATTCCAGTTTACCATAATTATAATGTCATGGCTATATGAATTTGTTCCTTGTTATTATTAAAGATTATTAGGATATTTTTTAGTTTTATTTTTATTAGAGTCAAATTTTACCGGCGCTCTCAGTAAAATCTAACGTGAGGCCTCAAGATTTTTAGAAAGAATTTAATTAATTTGAGCTCCAATCATCTTTTAATTTTTCCATCGTCAGCGAATTTTAAGTTGTTTTATTTTACATTTCAAACGGTCAAAAGCATAGGAAAGCAAGAGAACTTAACAAATTATAAATAAAAATACATAAATAAATACAAAACTAACTATAACGTGATCAAACAAAATCATGGAATAAGACTTTTATCGAAAAAATTTTATAATCTCGCCAGTGCTCCTGCCAAAATTATAAGGATTCCCTTATCTTAGGAAAATCAAGGTGTCACCACCATCACAATTAATTTTGATTATTCCGTCATTAAACAGAGGTAGTTAACAGGTAGAATAATCATTAACCATGGTATCAGTTGCCACACTGGGGCAGTATCCAATACCATTGCTTGCCAAAGGTGCCAACATTTGTATGTTTGTCAATGGAACCAGTAAAATAGAACTACGAGTTAATGATAGCATAATTGTTAATCTTGATATATCAAGTTTCCTCCGTGGGCAATCCTCCACTTGCTAAGGGCCATCATTTATATACCCGCCATGGGTTAGTCTATGAGCTTTGAGGGATCATCATAGAGTGTCCACCAAGGATGTGGTCCACCAAGGATGTGCTCCACCAAGGACCCAATTATTAGATTAGTATCATATGTTATATTCTCTGACCAATTCTCTAGCCTGTGTAATTTATGATTATTCTCCCAATTTTACTAAGATCAATATGATTGTTGATATTGACACTTTACATGTATAGATATATATGTATATATTCCATTTATGTGATATGTAACTGTGTGAATTTTATTATGTCCCATGTGAGCTATAGGTGATTATTGTTGGGCTGGTAGCAAAAAATACAAGAACAAACTCTCTCTCAATCAAGGAAGCAACGTAAGAAGAAAAACAATATAAAGAAGATAAAATTTAACGTGATTTTGCCTTAACTGCCTACATTCACAACCCCTATAAGGAGTTTCAAATCTTTCACTATCCACAACTTTTGAACAATAGTTCCAAACTATCCTTACAAATACTTCTTTACATAGACAATTTCTAAAAGTTACCCATATGGATCACTCCTACTTCTGAAGGATAACAAAACTAAGAAAACCAGAGCCATATTTATAGGACAAAATACTAGCAATACTTATATTTCTTACCGATAAGGAACTTTGGGTTAAATCCCAACAAATCCTCCCCTTAATCCAAAGTCCTACCAAAAAATACTGCAACAATTGTCTCCACAAACATTCTTCTTGCAAAACTTGTATTTCATGAGTAGTCAATGATGTAAATAAGAGTTATACCTACTCTATTAACTTGTACCGCCATTGCACACAAAATACGCCTCTTGGCTTCTACATTGTCAAGAAGACTTTCGACACAAGTGTTCTTTACTTATATCGTTGATGCTCCACGAGACACGCGTCTGACCTCTATATTGCTAGGAAGACTTTTGACATAAGGGACCTCATAGATCCAAAAACTACCATTCTAACCAATACTCGACCAAATCCATCTGACCTAAACCATAGGCTCTAATACCACTTATTGGGCGAAGCAAAATATACAAGAACAAACTCTCTCAATGGAGGAAACAACGCAAGAAGAAAAATAATATAAAGGAGACAAAATTTAACGTGGTGAGGCCTTAACTGCCTATATCCACGACCCCTATAAGGAGTTTCAAATATTTCACTATCCACAACTTTTAAGCGGCTAAAGTTGCAACCCATCCTTACAAATACTTCTTCACATAAACAACTCCTAAAAGTTACCCACATGGATCACTCCCACTTTGGAGGATAACAAAACTCAAATAACTAAAACCATATTTATAGGCCAAAATACTAGCAATACTTCTATTTCTTACCGATATAGAACTTTGGATTAAATCCCAACAATTATCTACTCATTAGTTTCATTGTCTCACCCTCTCTCTTCCTTTCTCAAATCAAGTCGTTGGTGTTGACATCGCTTTCTAAGCATTAGTCAGTCAAGTTTTTTTAGGTGGTGAGTTTCACTTTGCAGGTAGAGCAAGAGTTCTTACTTTTATTTTAAGTTGTCTGGAGTTCTCCAATAAGATTGAAGCATAGTTCTCAAACTGAATAGACACGCACAAGTTATTCTATTGAAGTTATAATTACTTTATTTGTATCAAATTATGAAATGATTGATTTAAATTCAATTAGATGAATGATTAGTCTTCATGGAAATTTAAGAATTAAAGGTTTCAAATATTTTAAGATGTTTATTTATTATAGTAAGTTAATTAAATTGCCTGAAAATAATATTTCTTCACACCACATTACTATGAACACATAAGTAGGTTCGCATGAGCAACAGTACCTCTCATGTCCGATAATGACTTAGTTGGGTCATTATAGTCGCTATAAGAGCCATTTTTTCCATATGTCTATTGGGGCAAATGTCCATAAGTAACATGATGATAATGTGAATGTAAGCTCGATCATTCACATGGAACATGATTTTGTTTGAGGCATAAGGAAAGTTAGTCATGTCTTGATCCAGTAGTGGCATGACCTAATTTGGATCATGACCGCATGTGAGGAATCTCATCTCCACATAAGCCTTGTGATCACTACGCCATACTATGTGCATATTTTTTCTTCATAAAATCGATTTCAAAACATAAATCAAATTCCACACTTAACTCATAATAAATCTAAATAACCCTTTTTTCATTTTAAAAAAAACTAAAATTGTAGCTGTAACATAATCGTGTAGAGTTGCTCATTTACAAAACAAACCATGAATGCTATATCATATAGATATAAAAAGAATCATGGCTATTCAAATACTATGTCATGCACGTCCGGATCCTGCCGCACTACCACTGGAGCACTCAAACCCAAAATAAAATCACTTCACAACGTGAAGCTCACCCAAAACTACTAGCTACTACTATTGAGGAGGAAGAAGTGGAGGATCCAAGGGAGCTGCTAAATCTGGATAAGAACGGGGAAAGAGCGGTGAGTTTTATCATAAAACTCAATAAGTGAATTATCACTCATAACTATATATGGGACAAGAATGAAATATACATAAATAGTAATACAATATCATAAATCATTTCTATATACATTGTATAATAGCTATTAATTCATAAATTTGCAATAAGCATGGAAATTTTATTTATTTCTCTAGAATTACTAAAAAAACAAACTATCCATAAACTGAAAAGTGGGTTCTAGTCCTTCGTGAACAAGAGCCTTTAATTGAGATTTTAATGGTCCCTCACGAACCGCATCCCTCGTGGACTGATCTAACATGTGGATAAATGCCCATCAGGCCTTGATATACCAAGGTTAACAGTAAACTACCTTTAACTCACATTTGTTCTTCTAGTAATTTCCTAATCTAAAATCAAATTGAAACCATAAAATGGGGTTCTAACAATTATAAGTTCACCATGTCTTAAATTCCAAAATAAACATAAAGCCTTGAGGTTCATTTCATCAATCATAAATAATTCAAATTTTCATAATCAATTCAAAGTCATAAATTAAATCATATAAAACTTTAATAGAGCAAACATGGTCCCATGCATATTCTAAAATCATAAACTCTCATGTATAAGTTCAAATAGAGCATTAATAACCAAAGCAAATTTTTATATAAAATTATATCATGTAAGAATCCATTTTTCAAATCTATTACTTCATAATGCTAGAAAATATTAATATGATAATCAAAATAAGACCATGAGATAAAACCCATTCACTTAGAGGGGTGGAACGTGATGAACAACTTCGATAGAGCTCTGGAAGGAGGGACAGCACCAAAGTCTGTCATAACAACCATAAAACTCATCAAAGATCTATGGGTACTCTTGGGTTACCCTAAAACAACTCTAACAACATTGGGAGAGTACCTTCACTTGATAACAATGGAGAAAAATAACCATACCCATACCAAGAACATGAAAGAATGGAGAGAATGGAGACATAATCTAACAATATATACATACCTTTAAGCTTTAGGAAAGTTAGATTGGAGTTAGATTGAGAGAAGGAGAGGGAATGGAGGTGGAAGGGTTCTGGTTCAAATAGGGAAGAAAGGAGTGGGGAAAGGGTTTTATAAAAAAATGAGGAATTCGTAGTTGAACGATGTTGTTTCGACACTATTCACGCTCCAAGTGAGACCACTATAAAGGTCGAGGAGTGCGCTCTCCCCCAACCCGTCACTTACGATGGCTATAGCGGTCTTGAGACCACCAAAAACCCTGAAACTCGCCCCTATAACCGCTAAAGTGGTCTTGGACTGTTATAGTGGTGAAAGCAACCCCAACTTCTACATTTTGCTGCCAACTTGGCATCTAGGGCCTTCCTAGCAACATAGGTAGGTCCCAAGGGACCCTAGGGCTGAGAACTTATTCACTAACACGTATATCTTCAATATTACGTACTTCCTCCTTAAAAGAGATTTGGTCCCTAAATCTTAAAACATACCTTGGAGAGGGAAAAGATGTAGATATTTGGTTCTCATGGCTTCTTCGGTTCCCAGCTTCTCGCCAGAATGGTTCCTCTAGATGATTTTCACGAGGTTACTTCTTTTAGCGAAGCTTCTTGATCTGCCTATCCATGATGGCTATCGGTTCTTCATATTCTAAGCTCTCATCGACGTGGATGGCTTCCGGTGTAAGCATGTGAGACTGATCTAGCATGTACTTTCTGAGCATCCTGACGTGAAAGACTAGATAAATAGCTAATAAATTGGGAGGCAGGACCAATCTATAGGCCATTGCCCCAACTCTCTCTAAGATATCAAACGGGCTAATATAATGAGGACTTAGCTTTCCCCGTTTATCGAACCTCACCACCCCTTTTATAGGCAATACCCGTAGAAACACGTGGTTACCAACCGCAACTCTAAATCTTAGCATTGCCTATCACATAGGATTTCCTGACTAGAGTGAGCTGCCAACAATAGCTCTCTGATTAGCTGGACCTTCTCTAGAGTCTCTTGCACTAAGTCTGGGCTTAGGGTGTTACTTCCCCAAGCTCAAACCATCCAATAGGAGATCTACACCATCTCCCATACAAAGCTTTAAACGGAGCCATCTGGATGCTAGCCCAATAACTATTATTATAGAGAACTCTATCAATGGCAAGTGGTCACACCAACTCCCACTGAAGTCTAAAACACAAGCTTCGAGCATATCCTCTAAAATCTGGATCGTTTTCTTTAATTGGCCATCTATCTATGGGCGAAAGCTTGGTCAAGTCTACACAAGTACTAAGAGCCTCTTAAAATACTCTCCAAAACTGCAAGTGAACTGGGACCCTCAGTTTGATATGATCGTCATTGGCATGCCATGAAGTTTGACAATCTCATCTATGTAGAGTTGGGCATCCTAGCTGCACTGAAAGTCGTCTTCACTGGGAGAAAGTGGGCTGACTTGGTCATTCTATCCATGATCACCCAAATGAAATCAAAGCCCTTAGTGGTTCGAGGTAACCGACTATAAAGTCTATGGTTATCTTTTCCCACTTCCACTCTAGGATCTTAATCTGTTGTAGCAAGCCCGTAAGTCTTTGGTGCTCAGCCTTAACCTAGACACAACAAACATTGCGCCGCGAAGTCATCTATGTCTCTCTTCATGCCTTCCTACCAGGATAGTTGACTGAAATCTTGATACATCTTGGTTGAACCGGATGAACGAAGTATATAGCGCTATGGGACTTTTCCATTACTTTTCTTTTCAGTTCACCTATATCGAGTACACATGAATGATCCTCAAAGCGCAACACACCTTCTACATCAACTAAAAGCTCGTGATTCTCTCCTTGGTGCACATTCTCTACAAGATTCACTAACTTGGGGTCTTCCCCTTGTCGTGCCTTAATCTCTCTCCACCAGGGTTGACTAGGCCCTAATGTGAGCAAGAAATGCTTCGTAATCACCCATGCCAGCTGAACTTCCTTAGCCTCTAACCCATGGATATCCTCTATCAACAATCATATCAAGGGTGCTATGTGGGCCAAACTCCATAGACTTCCTGCTCAAAGCATCAACCACAATATTAGCCTTGCGTGGGTGATAAGAGATCGTGTAGTCGTAGTCTTTCACCAACTCTAGCCATTGATGTTGCTTGGGATTCAGATACTTCTACTAGAAGATGTACTTCAAGCTCTTGTAATCCGTGAAGATCTCACAAGTCTTTCCGTACAAGTAGTGCCTCCAAATCTTCAAGACAAAGACCACTCCATCTCAAGATTGTAGGTAGGGTAGTTCTCTCATGTCTCTTGAACTGCCTAGAAGTATAAACCACAACTTGACCATGCTACATAAGGACAGGAGTCTAACTCTAGAGGCATCGTAGTACACTGAGAAACCACCCATGCCTGAAGGCAACACAAGAACTAGAGTTGTGATCAAATAGGTCTTCAGCTTCTGAAACTCTTCACATGCATCTGACCATTGAAACTTAACATTCTTCTTAGTCAACTTGGTCAACGGCACCACTATTCTCAAAAAGTCCTTGACAAACCTTTGGTAGTAACCTGGTAAACCCAGAAACTTCGAATCTCAGAAACTATAGATGGCCTTGGTCACGCGAACCACTTCAACCTTCTTCAAGTCCACAAGAATACCATCCTTGAACACTTTATGCCCAAGAAATGCCACTTGCTCAAGCCAGAACTTGTAACATCCTAATAATTAACCCAATACACCTAGGCATTTGATTAATTACTAGACTTTACTCTTTGCTTCAGTTCCTTAATCATGCTTTGAAAATACTTAGTGAAATTACGAGCCATTTTTTTCTTTAAAACATAATTGAAAATGTGAGCTGCATAACGTGAACGATAATGAGATAAAGCAGAAAACGAAGGACATATCATGAAGAACACATCATATTGGCTCCATCATATGACATCCATAATTACATATTACATAGATGTTTTGCCTACCAATAGAGTTAAACTAGATGTAGGCAATCAAACAAGACATAAATAATATATGGATGGAAAAATATCCATAAACGGCACCTACTAATAAAACTTCAGAGATAGGAATAGATATCCAAGCTCACGCAAAAGTTTAGCGATACGTTCCTCAAAGATATTAAGCTGGTTCACCAGATCAAGTACATCTACCAGGTGAGAGCATCAATGGGAATCACGAATATCACCTTTACTTTTTGAAGACGAGATGGAAAGAAAGAAAGAAAGAGGGAGTGAGAAACTTATAAAAGAGTCTCAATAAGGTACTCACCTCATATGCATCGTGTCATCATCATCATCCTCAGGAACCTGGGATTATTATGAAATAGTGAACATGCTAAGATTCACTTATTAAGTTCGAAAATATACTTTACCGAGGTTCGTTAGTTTTAATCATGCGTCTTGTAATGCATCATAAACTTAGCATGTCATATTTATAATGAACTTTTCCTATCATATATCTCATCAGCATATCATAATAACATAGCTATGCATAAGACCACATCATATTCCTCATCATCATATCATAAATACTATGCATAGAAGAATATCATATTCACATAATACGTTACTTAGTTCCTTAGGTGACTTAAAGTTACTTTCATCATCATTTTCCTGAGCCACCTTATACTCCACCCTTTTGGGAGTAATCTAGGTTATGAGCTCATACCTTACTAGTCGTCACTAGCATATACTTATCCCTTTTTATAAGTTAAAATCCCGACTCTACTCTTTTGAGAGAATGGTTTAGGGGCAAGAATCACCTTTTCACCACCTATAGTCTGATGGGTCCAAAGGATCATTTCCTCATAAGTTTAAGTCACCATTAAGTCTTTGCATGTTATATCATAATACAATTCTCAATTCATAATCATTCATAATATTTTCTCGTTTATAGTCTTATTTTGGAATAATATATATACCAACTGTAATCATGTATCTAGGAGATTCCTAGGAAAGAGAGGTGGGTCACAAATGGACATGCTTAAATACCAAGTCTTTCCTAGCCAAAACCTTTTCAAATTAAACTTTTACAGTAATATACTTTCTTCCAGCAACAAGGGTAAATTTTTAAATAACAAAGAATATTTCATTATTTCATGCATAAGCATTCTCATTGTTTGCAACAACAACTATAACATGCAAGCCCGGAAATCATTCAATGACGTCAAATACTTAATAAGCATCAAATCACTACATAGACTTATCATTTAAAACATCAAAGAGGTATCATCATAAATCCTTATCGAAAAGTTGTCTTAAACAACCGAAACTCTACAATTGGGCAACCTTAATTATTGAACTAATTAATTATGCATCTAAGGGATTTATTACCATCAATTATAAGTCCTAAGAACGTTATTAGACTATATGGGGCAGCATAGACAGTAAGTTATTCTTAAGGTTTTACGTTGCTAGAAGTTGCGTTTTTAACCCTTTCTCATTACCGCTTTCCCTATGATACTAAAATTAATTACTAAACCAATTATGAATCATTATCCCTTATCTAAAAATGATAAAATCTGGTTCTTAAGGCCACTAAAGGCTCTGGACATAATGCATAAATTTCATTTTCTAAAATTTTAGAAATCTTGCTTTTACGTTTTTAGGAAGCTAGTTTTATCTCTAACATGCATAGAATCATTCCTTTAGCAATAAACCATAATTTTCACAACTTCAAACATATTAAACCATCATCATACAGTAGTACTAAACTCAGATTAGTGGCTGAATCATGAACCTCACATAATTGCTTAAAATCATATTTTTAAGTACAAGTAAGATACTAGTATCTTGTAAAATCTTTGCAAGGCCTTAAAACTCTTTTAAAAACTAATTCTTTTTGTTACTCTTGAAAGAAATTTTAGAACTAAATCAGTAGCTTATTTAAAATCACTTTAGGCCTACCTTAATCATGAGGCCGATTTATACATTGAAAGAATCTTTACGATTAAAATTTTCACTTAAGATAAAAGGAGCAAGTCTTGAGCTTTAGAGATTTAGGTGATAACTAGAATCATAAACATGCTATGCAACCTCATTTTAATCTTGTCTTTATAAGGTGATAACTTGGAATTATAAACATGATATGCAAGAAACTAGCGGGAGTCGCACTGGACCAGTGGAGGAGAAGAGAATCTTAAGAAATGAGTGGAAGTCCGCATTGGACCGGTGAAGGGAGAAGAGAATTCCTATTACATCTTATTAAGCTCCAAACTCAAGACTTTTTAAAGAATGAATTCTTTGACTCCCATAATCTTAAGGAAGCTTTAGAGTTTTTATAACCATGGTTCCAACTTTGCTTGTGATACTTGGGCAAGTCTTTGAACTCTAGGATCTTTAAGTGATGACATAAAATAAACATGTCATGCGTTGATTCTTTTAGCCATTATAAAATAAAGTGAGAGCATAAAATAAATATGAGATGCATCCTCTTTATTATCTTTGAAGATTAAGTGACAACTTGAAACATAAACATGAAATGCAAGCTTGGAAATTTAAACATGAATATGCAAGTTCATTTATTCATTCTTGAGAATTTAGTGATGACATTGAAAGTAAACATGATTGTGCAAGGCATAAACATAAACATGGATGCAAGTTTATTTTATTTCTTTACTAGAGCTCCTTCAAGACTTTAAAAGAATTATAATTTCAACCCAATATATATCTTAACAAGACAAAGTGAGCTTTAAAGATTTCATTATTAAGCTATCCTAGAAAACTTTCTTAGGCCTTGGGGCCAAAATCAAATGGCAAGAAAAGGAGAAGTTCAAGAGTCATCTAGAAATAAAAAATTGTTAAACATCGTTTTAAACTAAAAGCAAAGCTTAACAAGAAATGAAACATAAGTGTCAATATATTTTTCAAGTTCTAAACTCAAGACCTTTATCATAAAAACATAGTTGCTTCAAAACTTTGAAAACTAATGAAACCTTCAAGTTTTAGAGGTCTAACTTGTGAAGGCTTTGCAACCAACACTCAAGAACCTCATCATCAAACCATGGTCTCATCATAATCTAGGCCATAAAGCCGAAATATACAAGAAGAAAAGGAGAAGAAAAATCGAAATATGAAGCAAGAAGAAAGTACATAAAATCTTCATTTTTAACCAAGAACAACACTTATCAATACTTGAAATTAAGCTTAAAAGCAACTCCCTACCTAGTTTGGTTTGAAGGAGAGGAAGAGAACTTGATTTCTTTGAGTGAAATGAAAGAAAATCTTCTTGAAAACTTGAAGCAAGAATTTCGGCCAAGGGGAGGAAGAAAGAAAGATTTTTGAGCTTTGGAAAAACTTGAAGTTGTACAATTATGAGCAAGGTTCTAAGACTCCTTAAGCAGCCTATTTATAGAGGATTTGAAGCTCATAAATGGACAAATGGAGGAGGCATAGTTGGCTGATTTTAGGGAGGACAAAGGGAGGAAAATCATTTCCTTGTTCAAGGCATGTTTTATGGCATGTTTTAGGGTATTTTTGTTTTCTTCTTTGCACAAAAATTTGGACAATATTCTGATGCATCATGGCTCCATTATTTTGGCCATTTGCAGCAAATGGAAGAGAAATTTGTGTGTTCCATGTATTATTTAGGTGTAGGTAGGTATTGCAAATTAGAGAATTTGCAATTAAGGGCTTAGGTGAATTAGTAAGCAATTTGGGTGTTTTTAAGCAATTTTAAGTTCTAATCAATCTAAATAAATAATTTTGACTCTAGATTAATAATTAGAATCTAATAACCTTTAATTTGAGCCTAATATTGCTTAGGTTTCGCTATACGAATTAAAAATCTCGAAATTTGCAAAACTCACAAAGACAAGGACAATGTAACACCCTAATAATTAACCTAATACGTCTAGGACGTATTCTAGTTGATTATCAATATTACTCATTGCTTCAGTTCTTTAAACATATTTTGAAAATACTTAATGAAATTATGAGCCAAATTTTTCTTTTTCAAAACATAACAAAAACGTGAGCGCGCATAACGTAAACGATAAATAAGATAAAGCGGAAAAACAGCATAAAGAAAACACATCTCATCACATAGGCTCCATTATATGAACATCCAAAAGCATACCATACATAGATAATATTCTCACCCAAAGGTAAGTTAAGTTCATACATTACCGTTATAATACATCAAAAGGGAAAATACATAAGGAAACATATGCACCTACAAAGAATAACCTCAAAAGCCAAAGAAGGCTATCCTACAACTATGGTGCATGAACACACTCAGATCCACCGAGAACTCTCTATGGCGCTGACCCTGAAAATGAGGAACAAACCCGATCCACTCGGCGAATTCCATCGGAGGGGGCACACGAGATGCTCCATGGTCGGGGCGCATGGATGGCGCCTTGCCAACCTCGGCTGGACAACAGTCTCCTCACTCCCCGCTCTCATACGTGGGGGAGTAATGGCAGAGCTCTTGAGTACATATGAGTAGGTGGATCTTCTACGGGTCTCCTCGGAATGCCTCAATCGGGGGACATAGTCGGGGTAGTCACGAACGGCAAATGTGGAGGGATATGTACGTAAGATCCTCTCGTCATGTGGGCGTGCGCGCTCAAAGACCATGTCATCACCGAACGGATGTCGGAGAAAAACGATAACTAGAAACGGGGTATGCGAACGGACGTCCTAAGAAGACAAAAACTCGAACTGCGCATCGTCCTTCAAAGTGGTAAAAGCGGTTCTGGTCGTAGTGTATCTCCCATGTGGGGGTATCAACGAAGAGGACGAACGTCGCCATCGTATCTGAAGACAATGACAGAAGGAAGGAAATGGAGTGAGATCTTGCTAAAGAATTCTAGGAGGGCAACTCCTACTATAGTGTCATCATCAAAGTCTCCAGGAACCTCGGGGTCATTAGGAAATAGTGAGCATGCTAAGTTTCATTTATTAAGTTCGGAAATATACTTTACCGAGGTCCGTCCATTTTAATCATGCGCCTTACAATGCATTAGCATGTCATGCCCTAATAACTTCCATCTATCGTATATCTCATCATCACATCATAAAGACTATGCATAGAACATCATCATATACCTCATCATCACATCATAAATGCTATGCATATGAAAACATCATATCTCTCATCATCATATTATGAGTGCTATGCATAGAACATGGTGCACATATTTCATTACTTTAGTGCCATAGGTGACTTAAGATCTCATCATCATCATTATTTTCCTTGGGGGCCACCCTATACTCCACCCTTTTGGGAGTAATCTAGGTTATGAGCTCATACCTTGCTAGTCGTCACCAACATACTTATCCCTTTTGATAAGTAAAATTCCGTCTCTACCCTTTTGAGAGAACGGACTAGGGCAAGAATCACCTTTCACCGCCTATAGTTTGACGGGTCCAAAGGATCATTTTCTCATGATCACCTTTCACCACCTATAGTCTGATAGGTCCAAAGGGTCATTTCCTCATATATTTTAAGTCACCTTTAAATCTTTGCATGTTATATCATAATACAATTCTCAATTCATAATCATTTATAACATTTTCTCGTTTATAGTCTTATTCTAGAATTATATATATACCTACTGTAATCATGCATCCGGAGATTCAGGAAAGAGAGGTGGGTCACAAGTGGACACGCTTAAATACCAAGTCTTTCCTAGCCAGAACCTTTCCAAATTACACTTTTAGGTAATATACTTTCTTCCAACAACAAGGGTAAATTTTTAAATAACAAGGAATATTTCATTATTTTATGCATAAGCATTCTTCATTGTTTGCAACAGCAATTATAACATGCAAGCCATGAAATCATTCAATAAGATCAAGTACTCAATAAGCATTACTCATCGCATAAACTTGTCATTCCAAAGCATTAAAAGACATCATCTTAAATCCTCAAAAAGTTCCTTTAAACAACCGAAACTCTAAAATCGAGTAACCTCAATTATCAATTTACTTTCTTATGCATCTAAGGGATTCATTATCATTGTTACCCTTGATTACAAGTATCTAGAACATTATTAAACCTCATGGGGCAGCATAGGCAGTAAGTTATGTTCGGGTCATTATGGGGTGCTAGAAGTTGCGTTTTTAATCCTTTTTCTTTACCGACTTTCCCTATAATGCTAAAATCTTATTACTAAACCAATTATGAATCATTCTCACTTATCTAAACATAATAAAACCTGATTCTTACAACCTCTAAGGGTTCTTGACAGAATGTGTAATTCTTGTTCTCTAGAGTTCTAGAAATCTTACTTTTACGGTTTACTATATGCTAGATTCATAATTAGTGTTCAGGATTAATCCTACACGAATTGTTGCCAAGTTTTTCATGATCAATCAATCCTAAACTGAATTATATCATACTAAAACAGTTTTGGCATTGGCTAAACTTAAGGGATCAAAGATTAGCTAAATTCTAGCTTTATGGTTTTCCTACGAAGCTAGTTTCATCTCTAACTCGCATAGAATCGTTCCCTCATCAATAAATATAAATATCTCAAATTCAAACATATCAAATCATCATCATACAGTGGTAATAAACTCATATCAATAACCGAATCATGAACCTCACATAATTGCTTAAAGTTGCATTTCAATTACACACATGTTGCTAGTTGCCCGAAGAATCAAGGTAAAACCGCAAAACTCTTTTGAAATGCTTTTCCTTTGTTAAACTTGGAATGATCTTTGAGGTTAAATCAGTGGCTATTTGAAACCATTCTTAAAAACATTTTAAATTCATAGAGTCACCCTCAAAGTGTTCTTGAGTTTTTCTTTGCTTAAGGAAATCTTAAGACATGACTTGTTGGTCCTTGTGACTAGATGAGGCTTAGACAAACCTATCATCATCGCATGGCCGAAATATGCATTCTTAGAATGCTACCATTATCCAACTTTGTTTGTGATATTTGGACAAGTCTTTGAGTTCTAGGATTCTTAGGTGATAACACAATAATAAACATGTCATGCACTTAGTTTTACATCTTTGTTATAAAATAAAGTGAGAGCATGAAATAAATATGAGATGCAACCTCTTATTATCTTCAAAGATTAAGTGACAACTTGTAATATAGATTTGGAATGCAAGCTTGGAAAATTAAAACATGAGAATGCAAGTTCATTTATTCATTCTTGAGAACTTAGTGATGACATTGGAAGTAAATATAATGTGCAAGGCATAAACTTAAACATGGATACAAGTCCATTTTTATTTTCTTTACTAAAGCTCCTTCAAGACTTTAAAGGAATATAGATTCATCCCAACACATATCTTAGCAAAACAAAGTGAGCTTTAGAGTTCTTTGTGCCAAGGTTTCAAAGAGAACCTTATGGCTTGAACTTCATCATCAAGCTCAAGGAAATGGATTAGGAGATGAACACCAACACTTTTTGAAACCAATCATAAAGAAAAATACTTTAACATATACTTTTAAAGGAAATGAAAACCAAAATCATTGAGGGAAGAACATAAGAACCGAAATCTTGAGCAAGGAGGAAATAGGGAAACTGAAAACTTGTTTGGTTCAAAATCAAGCCTTTAAGCTTTAGAGGTTTAACTTGTGATGGATTTACAACCAACACTTAAAATCCTCATCATCAAGCCATTATTCCATCATTATCTAGGCCATAAGGCCGAATACACAAAGAGAAAAGGAAAAAGGAAGAACCGAAATGAAAAGCTTGAAAACAAATGAAACCTTCAAGTTTTAGAGGTCTAACATGTGATGGCTTTGCAACCAACACTCAAGAACCTCATCATCAAACCTTGATCTCACCATTATGTAGGCCATAAGGCCGAAATGCTTAAAGAAAAGGAAGAAGAAAATCAAAATGAAAGTGCAATAGAAAGGTTCATCCATTCAACATTTTGAGCTAGGAATACAACTCATCAAAGCATAGAAATGAGTTTAGAAACAACACCCTACCTAATTTGGTTTGAAGAAGAGGAAAAGAGCTTGGTTTCTTTGAATGAAATGAGAGAAAATCTTCTTGAAACTTTGAGGTAGAATTTCGGCCAAGGAGGAGGAAATGAGAAGTTCTTTGAGCTTAGGAAAACCTCAAATGTGTAAGTGTGTGTGAAGGGTTTTCCAAGCATGCTTATGGATAAAGGAAATGAAGCTCATGGATGGACAAGAGGAGGAGGAATGGCTACGGTTTTCAAGGGGAGACAAGGAAGGAAAAAAAATCATTTTCTTAGTTGGTGGAATGAAGGTAAGTGTAGGAATTTGTGGAAGTATGTTTTGTGGTGTTTTCTATGCATGGAGCCTTGTGTAAAAATTTGAATAAATGGGATAATGGGAGACAAAGAAGCATTCAGCCACCATGTTTTAAGGAGGTGGGATTGTGTCATCCAATGTGTTGTATAGGTGTAGGTAGGGGTATCTTTGCAATTAGGGAATTTGCAAGTAAGGGCTTAAGAGAAATAAAAGGCGATTTGGGTGTTTTTAAGCAATTTTAGGTTCTAACCAATCTTAATAAATTATTTTGACTCTAGATTAGTAATTAAAATTTACTAATCTTTAATTAGAGCCTAACATTGCTTAGGTTTTGTTAAACGAGTCGAAAAGCTCAAAATGCACAAAGCGGGGGCAAAACGGTAATTTTTCTAAAACGGCTCGCGGGCACTGGGTTTAATCAATTGTCAAACATGGCTTAAAAACATCTTTTAAAACATCTTAGTGAGGTTCGGGCTTCGTCCACGCAAATCGAGTTAAAACAGCCGCCTGGCGTTTTGGTCATTTCGCGTCGAAACTCAAAATTAAGATTCTTCTCCTCTATTACCACACATAACACAATCCATCCCCTATTATCATCAAAACATTCCCTTGAGGACAGTCCTTGATCCTCATTTTCTGATTAAAATGACCTTAGGGGCATTTCGATTTACACATAGGAAAAAAGGGCCAGACAAAATGGTAATTTTACTTAAAAATTGCCCAGACCACCCGAGCTTAACTAATGGTTAATCATAGCTTAAAAACATGTTTTAAAATATTTTAGTGAGGTTCACCGGACACAAATTGAGTTAAAAAACGCAAGGGCATTTTGGTCATTTCGCACGTTGGAGCTCAAAATTAGGATTTTTCTCCTCTATTAACACACATAACAAAAACAATCCCTTATTATAATCAAAACATCCCCGAGGATGGGTGGGGCCCACAATCCTCATTTTGAAGTAAAATAACCTCAAGGGCATTTTGGTCATTTTACACGTAAAATCGGGTTTGTAACTCTCGCATGAATTGCTCCTATCCTTTCTTCTAATGTTATATTCCTTTATTGAGGATTGTTCGATCTCGAATGATATGAAAAATTACCTAGGGTAATTCGGTAATTTTTAAATGACAGTAAAAATTACAGGAAAATTGGGTGTTACAGAACTCACACTTGGAGAACTTGGCATACAATTGGTTCTCCCTCATGGTGTGCAAAATGATCCTCAAATGCTGCTCATGCTCCTCCTCATTCCTGGAATACACTAGGATGTCATCTATAAACACAATCACAAAGTGATCTAAGAACGGTCTAAAAACCCTTTTCATCAGGTCCATGAAAGCTATAGGGGTATTGGTCAACCCAAAGGACATCACTAAAAACTCATAATGTCCATAGCATGTCCTAAAGGCCATCTTGGGCACGTCCTCTCCCTTGATCTTCTGATGGTAACCCAAACTTAGGTCAATCTTAGAAAAACACCTAGCCCCTTGGAGCTGATCAAACAAGTCATCTATGCGCGGCAAGGGGTATTGGTTCTCAACCTTCACCTTGTTTAGCCTGATAGTCTATGCATATCCTCAAAAACCTATTATTCTTCCTCACAAAGGATCGGAGCACTCCAAGGGAGGTACTTGACCGAATGGACCCTTTGTCAAGCAACTCTTGCAACTCATTTAACTCCTTCAACTCCATAGGAGCTATCCAAAGGGGTATAGAGATGGGTCTCACCTAGGCTCAATCTCTATCCTAAACTCAATCTCACTCTCTAGTGGCATCCTTGACAATTCCTCTGGAACACGTTCGGGAACTCGCATATGATGGAAACCAACTCCAAGTTTAGCACTCCTGCATCTACATCTCTTATTAAGCTAGAAACCCACAATTGCCCTTATCCACAAGCTGCATGGCATTCATCACCAAGATCAAGCTGGTCAAGAAAACAACTAGTACCCTTGAACTCTTAAAGCTCGCCTCCAGGAACCTAAAACTTTATCAACCTACCTAATAATCAACCATGGCATGGCATGAAGCTAGCCAGTCCATGTCCAAGATGACGTCAAAGTCAGACACTATGTGATTAAAGTAATTTTTGAGAATGATGAAGTTGTGCTCACTAAATGTAGGAATCTTGTAGGAAAAGGAAATTATAATAATGGTTTATTCGTGTTTAATATTTCTTATGTTATGAATGAAATTGCATGTTCTAATGCATATTTAATTAACTCTATTGATTTATGGCATGGTAGATTAGGACATGTTAATTTTTCTTACTTGAAGAAAATGAAAGAATTAGGAATTACAAATGATATGCCAATAACCGTTAATGATAAATGCCCAATATATGTAGAAGCAAAAAGTACAAAGAAAACATGTAAGCCTCATAGTTTCATGAGATGGATTTATTAGGCTTAATACACTCTAATATAGGTGATTTAAAATCCACTATGACTAGAGGAGGAAAGAAGTTTTACATAACTTTTATAGATGATTTTTCAAGATATTCCTATGTTTATTTGCTAAAGAGTAAAGATGAAGCAAAAGAAAATTTTAAAATATATAAAGTTGAAGTATAGAACAAATTGAATGGAAAAATTAAAAGACTAAGATCTTATAGAGGAGGAGAATATGAATCAAGTTACCTTAGTAATTTTTGTAAACAATATGGAATAATTTATGAGGTAACATCGCCTTATTGACTAGAATCTAATGGAATAGCTTAAAGAAAAAATAGAACACTAAAAGAAATAATGAATGCAATGCTAATAAGTGTCAGTGCACCTCCAAGTTTGTAGGGGGGAAGCTATTCTTTCTCCATGTCACATACAAAATAAAATAATATTTTAAAAAATAGGAAAAACACCTTCCGAGCTTTGGGAGAAAAGACTACCTAACATAAAATATCTTAAAGTGTGGGTGTTTAGCAAAAGTTCTATTACCTGAAACCAAAGAAAAGAAAAATTGGATCTAAAACTTGTGACTGTATGTCTATTGGTTATGCTAAAAATAGTGCTGCATATAAATTTTTGGTGTTGAAAAGTGATGTGTTAGATGTAAACACAATAATTGAATCTAAAAATGCTAAGTTCTTTGAAAATATGTTTCCTCTAAAATGTTCAATAAGAAAATCTGATCATGCTTGTGAACCTAGTAGTTCAAAAGATAAAGAAATTGAGCTTAGAAGAAGTAAAAGAGAAAGGAAAGAAACTACTTTTTATGATGATTTTTACACCTTTTTAGTGGATGGAGATCCTTTAACATATAAGGAAGCAATATCATCTCCAGATGGTCTTTTATGGAAAGAAGTTATTAATAATGAAATAGAATCAATAATGAGTAATCACACATGGGAAATTGTAGATTTGCCTAATGGTGCAAAACTAATAGAATGTAAGTCGATATTTAAAAGGAAACTAAGACCTGATGGCTCATTTGAAAAATACAAAGCTAGATTAGTAGCTAAAGGATATACACAAAAGAAAGATTTAGATTATTTTTGTAACGTTTATTTTTCCTATAGCATAAAAATGACCAAAATGCCCATGAGGTCATTTTTACCCGAAATTTAGCGGCGACCTAGCCATCCTCAAGGGGTTAGTTTAATGTTTAAAGGGGATTAGATGTATTGTGATTAATGTTAGAGGTGAAAATCTCAGTTTTGGTTTTTCTCGCATGCAAAATTACCAAAGTACCTCTAAGGCGATTTAAGATTAAGTGACGACTAAATCCGGCCATCATCCGAGAGTTCAAAATAATAATTATAAGTGTTGCATGGTATCTAAAAAGTCCAGTGGTCCAGGGAGTTCTTGTGTGAACTTACATTTTTGCCCTTAATTGATACTAAATGAGCTTACTTAAGTGGTTAATGAAATACATGCAATATTAGGCTCTAATTAAAGATAAATTAATTTTAATTATTAATCTTGAATCCAAATAACTATTTGAGGTTAATTAGGGCCTAAAATTTTTTAGGGAAATTTAAATCTCATTCTTAATCAAAGAGCTCGTAAGACTTTATGTCATGTCATCGGCAAATAGTGTTTCTTCTTCATTTCCCTAAATTTAGAAAATTTGTTGGAGTTTGAATTTCAAACTAATTGAGGTTAATTCAAACTAAGAGTGTAAGACTACTCTTTAATCATATCTTGAAAAGTCTTAAACATATGATTACAACTCCTAACCCTTAATTACCAATTCCTAACCTTTTGCCTAATTAAATTTATCTCTAATTCATGTTCTAACACACATGAAAGCTAAAATTTTCCCCCAAAGGCAGCCAATGGCCTTGGCCTTCCCCCATATTTTCACCCTCATATTTTAATTATTTTATACACTAACACTCAAAAACACTCTAATTTTTACCCCTTACTTTTAAGGCCAAGAGTTTTGTGTCAAAAAAGAACTCTTGCATCCTCTTAACTCAAGCTTTCTCTTTTTCTTCCCCACCTTCAAGAACCTTCATCCTCAACCTCAAACCACCATACATCCACCATAGATCATCTCTAAAACACATAACATTTCCATTCCCAAGCTCAAAAACACAAGAAAACATCCTTCCTCCAATTTCTTTTCTCTTGGCCGAATCCATACTTGCAACAAAGGGAGATTTACTCTTCTTATTTCTTTACGAAGGAACAAGCTTCCTCTTTGCAAAACAAAGAACACAATCTTGGTAGGGGTTTATTTTGAAGCTTTTTCTTTCTTTCTTTCATTTTTGGATTTAATGATGGTTGAATGGTTGAGTTTTTGTTCTTTTTCTTCCTTTCCTTTTCGTTTGAATCTTCCTTTTTCTTTCTTTCTTTTTCGATTTTGGTTATTGATGGATGGTTAAAACCATGGCTTAATGATGAGAGATCTTGATGGTGGTTTTGATATCACCATGTGCTTGACTTCTAAAGCCCAAGGTTTGTTTCATGTTTCAATTTTAAAGAATGAGAAATGTAGAATACTTGTTGGTTCCTTTGAAATGTTGGTTTTGCTTTCTTTGATGTTTGAGACCATGGCTTGATGATTAGGGTTTCTAGATGATAGTTGTGGAATCATCACATTTGTAACCTCTAAAGCCTAAGATTTGATTTCGGTTTCAAAGAGACATGATGAATAAAATGTTGGATGGCTTTCTTTGTCCGTTTTCTTGAGCTTAATGGTGAGTCCAAGAGATGAGGTTCTTGGAACCATGGTGTTAAAGGACTCTAAAGCTCCCTTCCATTTTGTTAAGATTGATTAGGGTTGAGAGTTTGGTTCTTTAAAGTCTTGAAATGAGCTCTAGTAAGATAATAAAAATGGACTTGCATCATGTTTATTTTTTAAGCTCTTGCATCTCATGTTTATATTTCAATGTCTTGCATATCATGTTTATTTTCAAGTCATCACCTTAAATCTTGAAGACTAAATAAATGGACTTGCATTTCCATGTTTAAATTTCAAGTCTTGCATTTCATGTTTATATTTCAAGTTATCACCTAAACTTTAAAGACTTAAAAATAAATTGCATTCCCATATTTATATTCCAAGTCTTGCACATCATATTTATATTTTCAAGCCAACACTTTATAATAACAAAGACTAAAAATAAGATTGCATAGCATGTTTATGATTTTTGCCATCACCTAAATTTCTAGAGCTCAAAGACTTGCCCTTATATCTTAAATGAAGATCTTGACCATGGATATATTTTGAGCATATGATTTTGGCCTCATGATGATGATTGGCCTAGAGTGAGCTTTTTTTTTATGTTAAGGTTCAAAATTGTATCTTAGAATTTTTGCAAGCATTGAGAACTCTAAAAGTTGTAAAAATGTGATTGTTATGTATGAAACCTCATTGATAAAATTTTTAATGTTGCCACTATTTTGAGGATTATTATTCATGTTTTCAAAGGGATAAAAAGGTTTCATGTGTTTTCAATGCCTTGAAATAATTTTAAGAAAAACTAGTGACTATAAATGGTTTCTGATGCAATTTTCAAGCTTTTAGAAATTAAAACAATGGTTATTGATTTGCTCATAAATTCTGTAACATGTTGTTTGGAATAACTTGAGGTGTGAAAATTACTATTAATTGTTGTAAAAATCATTCTTGGCACATTAGGCAAAACTAGTAACTAGAAATGTGTAAAATTGTAATTTTTGAAAGCTTCTAGAAATGTGAATTTTGGCTACTGATTGAGATTATTTGATTATGTATGATGTTGTTTGGGATTGTCTAATTGTGTAAGAATTGCTAATAATTAGTGTAATAATTATTTTTAGCACTTGGGGAAAACTAGTAACTAGAAAGGATAAAAAATGTGATTTCTAGGGCACTTTGTAATGGAAATTTTTGTTTGAAACTGTGTATATAGGTAAAAATCACTAATAATTAGTGTGGGAATTAATTTTAGCATCTTAAGAAAAGCCTGTAATTAGAAAGGGTCAAAAACGTAATTTCTAGAACTCTCAAGATTAAATTTTCTAACATTGCCCGATGCTATTTGATAATATTCATGAGGTTAAAAGTCAGTGAAAATTATTGTAATAGCTATTGTTGGTCTCTTAGATGGATAAAAGAATAATTACAAATGTTAGATTAGACCAATTTGTAGTTTTAACCCGTTTAAGGGCTAATGAGTAATTATCGATAACTTGAGAATGAAAATGAGAATTGTATCTGATGATCTTTAGTACATTATTTATATCTTGTTGAGCATACCATGTGCATTAGCTAAGTTGGTCCTTGATTCCAACATAATGGGTAGGAGCATGTTTACCTTTCAATAAGATATTGATAATGGCATGCTTATGTGAATTATGTTATGATGAGTTGCAATTATGATTGCGATATTTGAGATGCATAGTTGATGTGCTCTATGAGCATGAAATGTGAATTGATAAGTTATAATGATGTAATTAAATGCTCATGTTTGCACCTCTAATTAAACATACTAAGATTAAGGTGATATAAGACACATGAAAATGATCCTCTAGACTCTAGGAATTAGTGGTTAGGAGAGGTGATCTAATAATTAGACTCCAGGAATGAATAGTTATGAAAAGTGATCCTATACCCCCTATCCCGCACTCTGGGAGTAGGAATTAGCTTATCAAGAGAATAAGTGTAGACTAGTGACGACTCGTTTAGGTATGAGCTCATAACCTAGAACCTCGACAGAGAGAGTATTAGGGTGGCCCCCATAGAAAAGGATAGAGAAGTTTAGTCACCTAATGAAATAAAGAAAAAGGGATAATGTCATGATAATCTTATTCTTTATGTCGTGCTTACTTAACATGATTATTATGGTATGTTGCATTAGCATGGACATGCACTCATGGTATAATGTGATGCATTCATTACATCAAGACTCATACTAAAAGACATGGACTTCGGCTAATGGTATTTAGAACTTAATAAATGAACTATATATATGTGTGTGTGTGTGTGTGTGTGTGTGTGTGCCCACTATTTCATAATGAAACCCAAGATTCCTGAGGACGTAGATAATGACACATGATAAGAGGTGAAAGCCCTACTGAGATTCTTTATAAGTTTCTCACTCCCTCTTTCTTTCTTTCCCATCTCATCTTCAGGTTGATAGCAACATTCGCGATCTACGTTGATGCCCCCACATGGGAGATGCACTATGACCCGGTAATCATACCATTTTGTAGGTCATTGTGCTACTCGCTTGTTCATGTTCCTGGACCATCCTTTCGCGCATCCTATATCTAGTGTCTGGTTTCCCCTACTCCCTTCACGAATGACTTTGCCTTTGAGCGCATGTGCCCACGTACTCGGGTTTCCTCGCACCCACTTTACCGCATCTTCCATTCGAGATATATCGGTTTATACCACGATGACCACCTCGCCCCACTAAGCCGAGATCGACCTATCTAAGAGTCACCTACCCATTCTTCTGATGGCTCCCCTACCATTCATATGGAGATGGGAGATGGTAGCGATGGAGAGGCTATTGTCACGTAGCCGTTGAGAGGAGCTATGTTTGTTCATAGAGGAGCTACCCGTCCTCATCAAGGTGCCCATGTTCGACTCGTCCTCGTCTCGCCACGCTTGATGAGCTGGCCCATTGGATTGGTTACCTTCCTTCCTCCAGGAACGACAACAGTGGAGTCGCGTAGACCTCTTGGAGCGCCAGTGCATATTTAGTGAAGAGGATAGACTTCTTTCACTTTTTATTAATTAGAGGTTATCTATTCTAGGTGCACCCTAGTAAGAGTAGTGGAGGAAAGGTATTTTCTAGCTTATATTTAGATTCCATTTGCATATGGTTCATGTATATTTTGGATGATGTACTTAGCGCAACCTTTGTTGATGGGTATGATGCTACTACACATGTATATTTTGACCGTTAGGAAAGAATGGTCAGGATGGATGATATATATATGATGTGATTATGTCCAGGAATTGTGATGTTGTGTTTTATGTGTTCGCAATTTGTTTGTATCTTATTCTCTTATATGCTTATGTATATTGGAAAACAACGTAGATCTGATTAATGAGACTAAGCTATTTTTGTCGTCAAAATTTGACATAAAATATTTAGGAGAAACTAACTTAATTTTGGGAATTAAGTTAACGAAATTAATATCTATAATACTAATATTCTAGACTTATTCTAGGGAAAGTTTTACAGGTGTCGCTCATAGAGCAACTTATGGCCCACGATATTTATAACCTTGATTATTAATTATTTTGTTATAAAAATTACTTTCATATCTATTTCATTAATATAACATAAATATTTCACATTAAATATTGGATTTCAAACCATTAAAATTCTTAATTTAAATGATATAATTGATCAAAATATGTCAATCTAAATTATTTAACATTAAAAATAGATATTCACGTGATACATATCTTTTTCTATTTTCTTTATAATATATTTTTATTTTTTTCAATTAAAAACGTGTTTTTCCATATTAATTACAAAATTTTAAATTTTGAATTCTCCTTTATGTTTTGAATTTTGGATTCAATAGACTACTTAATTTTTACTCCAACAAACCAAAATCCAATCAAATTACTGCAAAAATAAAAATGAAAACAAAAACTATTGCTATCAAAAAAGGTCCGTTATAATTGAAGTATGAACCTCTTAAATTACTCATAGAATCTTGGAGCATATTCATTACTACAAAAGATTACCACTTATGCTAATCGAAGTAAAAACCCTTAATTTCTTTTATTAGAATATGTAATATCAGTGTTATTGAGATATGTTAACACCTCATTTCATTTTTTTTCTATGCCATAACTTTCTTTTCTATTCCATTCTTTCTCTCATATTTTCATATTTTTTATTTCTCTTCGTTCATTATCTATTAGTTCTTTTAAAATACATTAATTTACTTTATCTTTTAATTTTCTTCTTCGTGGTTTATATTAAGGAATAAGAATTTGTAGATTAGAAAATTCAAATGTTCCACCATTCTTCTTTGAAACTCTTTTCTTCTTTGTGAGATTTTTTTTTTACAATATTTTTTTATGTTTGTTTAGTATTTTTAATTTGTATTTATATTTTATACATTTATATATTTCCTCAATGAAATAAAGATTTAATTTTTTTAAGTTCTCTTAAAATAATCCAAGTTATTTATCTTTTTCATTTTCATTGTTTATATCCAATTTATTTCTACCTTTCTTCTTTGTAATTTTTTTTATTTTATATAGAGATTTTTCTATGTTTAATTAGTCTTTTACTTTGTGTATATATCTTGATAGTCTTTTTCTATGTTTTGTGCAAGAGACAACCACTAAACTGTAGACTCAACCGTATTATTTAATCCTTTGTGGCAAAGGTAACTATATTTTTCATAAATAATTTAATAATATTTAATTGAATTGAGATTAATTTTATTATTGTATAAACTAGTATTAATGGTTTTATAATTTTTTCCTTTCATTATTGAAGCCACAATTAAGTAAAGGAGATGCTATTAATGGACTATCTCAACTAGTCATTTCACTAGACTTAAGGTAGTAAAGATTAAGGACTAAGAATGATAAAAGATTGTATTTGGTTTTACTTCCATTTTTACCTTTGATTATATGAGAGGAAATTGTTGTTGTATCGAGAACAATACTTTCCTAAGTCAGTTAATGCACACCAAAGCTGATGATTTCAATAGCAATATTAGATAAAATGCATCAGCTAATCTCCATTGGAATTTGTTTATACTATTCCACCTTCTTCAATTTATTTTTTCTTCATAATTTTGTAAGGCTTAAAGATTATTGAATTCAATATATACATAGCTATTAAATTATAATCTCAATTCCTTTACAAACACTAACTATATATGGAGAATGAATAATATTTTGGAACAAAATTATATTTTTATTTAAAATTTCTATTGTGTATTAACGTTGTACAAATTAATTGTTAACTATTATTCTTTTTTATTTTGATGTGAATCAAATATATTGATATGTATAGCTATTGATTGATTTTTCTTCCAATATATGCATTTATTGTTCCCTTTTCTTTTCTCATGTTAAAAATTTTAATTAATTGATAAAATTTAAAATATTATTTTGTATATATATACAATCCATATTTATCTGTATTTGCTTTGATAAGGTATAATCATTATTAATATATTGTTTTATTTAGAAAAATATAATTATTGATAAATTACTGATTTTATTTTCCAAATCCCCACCTAACTATTTAAGTAACAAATTTCTTTTCTAATTCATAAAAGCTAATATTATACAAAAAAAAGAAACATAGCAAAAGTTTATAATAAATAATATTATTACTTTTTTATACATGCCTAATATTATAACCTTTAATTGATATTGATATCCATATCAATCAATAAATACATAAATACATGGAGAGATTCAAATCTCCATAAGAAATGAGGAATGAGGATCCATAACGAGGATGAAGATGGTGATGAGAGGAAAATTCTAAATGAAGATGGGGTTGGAGAAAAGTTTCTAACTTCAAATCTAGAGTTTTTGAAAATCATATATATATTACTATGCCATATTTAATTTTTTGAAAGTTAAACATTTCAATTTATCAATTCCACAATTGTTTCATATTATTTTTTTGAAAAAAAATCAAATTTTCAAAATTAAAATATTTTTAAAAAACCAATTCCACAATTTACATTTATGTGATAATGATACTAATTATTTATTAATTTTTTAAAAATTAAATAATTACATTAGTTTTTTTAATTAAAAATAATTATGTAATTGATATATTAATTCAATAATTGAGATGACATAAATTAGGATTATATATGATTTTTTTACTAATTATAACATATTAATTATAATATATATTTTAAAATTGATATTTTAATTTACTAAAAGGATGTACAATGAGATGATGTGTAATTTAAATCACATAAATTAAATACATCCATTAATTTTTTATTAATTAGAAAAATTATTTTTATGTTTTTATAAATCAATTACTTTAATTTACTAAAAAGTTGTACATGACTAGGGATGGCAAAGAAAAAACCAATGGAAGTGAATACATAGGGATTACTCGTAATAATGGGATGAGAATAAGGACAGATTTTATTTTTTAGGGGTGATTGATAGGGGAGAGGTTCCCATTTGTTAAACAGAACATTAGTAGTATTTGTTATTATAGAAATTTTTATCTTGAATTTCAAAATATTTTTAATTTTTCTCTTTTTGAAAATTTTCAATAAACTCACGAATACTAATAGGATTCAAATCCCCATGGCGATGAAAAATGGGGACCTGATGAATGAGGATGAAGATTGAACCAAAATTCCAAATTGGGATTGGAGCATGAGATATTTCACTGTCATCAATACTCATTGTCATTTTTATAAATGACTCATAATATAGTTAAATTATCTATTTATTCTCTTTTATTTTTCAATAATTTCAACTTTCAAAATGTGTAAAATATATATAAAACATGTTCTTTTATTATTAAGTATAGGTCATTTACTGAGATTTTTTCAACCTTATAAACATGATATTCGAAATGAGATATAAAATAGAATAACACATTTATAATTTTTCCATTTGTTTAATTATTCAATTATTAACTTATTTTTAAAATAAATTTATATATTCAATTTTCTATAAGATATATTTAAATAAATTATTATTTATTTTCTTTAATGGTCAACAAACTATTTTTTTCATTATCACAATGATTAAATCAATGACTAGTATATATATATATGAGTAGTGACTCTCACAAAATTAATTTTATTCTTGTATCTACGTTGAGTAGCGAGGCATCTATATTTCTCAGTAATGTAGAACTTACCTAATACTTTGTCATTGTTGGGATTGCCACGGTGATAGGCATCTTTATGTAGTTTAAACATTTTCCAATAAATATGAAATTTGAGGATGATTGACTGATTGGCAAATTCTTGATGATGCTAGTGTAGGATATAATGGCAGCAGGGCATAGTAAGCGGTGTGGTTCTCGGTAGCGCGAACAAGGGGAGATTAGAACGAGACTGAAGACCAAATCCAATACTATACCAAGCGATCCATGCGTTGGTGGCCAGAACATGAACAATAAGAAGTACTCTTAAGATTGTTGGTAAAATTAACCTAAAATAACACTTTATTAATAGATAGATAAGATAGAAATAATAATTAATTACAAATAATAAATTAATTCAGTATAAGAATATAAAATAAAGAATCAAATAAATAAACAATAAAGAACAAAAGAGATGATTTATTGTGATTAATGGCTGTGCTACACTAGGCTTAAAATATTTTTACCACCACTTAAAGCTTTACAAATGGTTTCACGACTAATACTTCACAAGATAGAACAATCACATCCACTAACTGTGTGACTAAGTGTGCTTTCACCAAGTTTTATATGGTTCTTCTATAAATAATAGGAAACACACTCACTTACACATAGGTAGTTCATGTCTTAAAACCAAAGTTCTTAACATTATAGTGTACTACCTATTATTTATAGAAGAACTATACAAAACTTGGTGAAAGCACACTCACTCACACACATTTAGTGGGATGTGGTTGTTCTATCTTGAGGAATATTAGTTGTGAAGACTATCTATACTAGCCTTTAAGCTCGTGGACGAATATCTTAAACTCATGCTTAGCATACCCCCCATTAATCACAATAAGGGTGCGTTTGGTTTGTGAAAATATTTTCTATTTTAGAGTATCACACAAATTTAGTGGGATGTGATTGTTCTATCTTGAGGAATATTAGTCGTGAAGATCATCTACGTTGACCTTTAAGGTCGTGGTGGTGAAATACTCTTAAACTCAATACCTAGCATACTCCTCCATTAATCACAATAAGGGTGCGTTTGGTTTGTGAAAATATTTTCTATTTTTATTTTTTATTTTCATTTTGTGAAAATGATTTTTATTTTCAGATTTTCAAAACTAGAAAATGCGTTTGGTTTATAAAAGTAGATTCTTTTTTAAAAAATGAAAATAATGAAAATATGTTTGGTTTATTTATTTTCAAAATCAAATTTAGGATAATGCAATTATATTCAATACCAAATAATTATATATATATATATATATATATATTTGATTTGTATTTATTCATCTACTAAAATAACTCTAAAATATTAAGACTAATAATAAAATAAATTACTCACTTTAAATAATGAGATTAATTTTGACACACTATAATATAAAAAAATTGTGCACAATCATCCAATCACATGTTTTTAGGTATAAAATATTTAAAGTAATGAATAGTTGGGTTAAATACTTTCATTAATGTAATAATATAGGATTAAATGTCTATGTATTGACCATACATCTGAATTAATTAAATTCTTAAATAAATTACGGCCATCATGAAATGGGAAAATTATAATAAACTTGTAATTACCTTACATGCTATGGTAAAACCACCTGATAGATTTTACGAACTAATCTTTTTTTTTTTCTGATAGACAAGTGAAGAGAATAAAAAAAAAAAGAATAAACAAACACAACTAGAAAAAAACACAACCGAAAACTCTTATCTTATTATATAGGTCCTTTTAAGGGTAGTGTACCACATGTGCTCCCAAAATTACTTTTCAAATATGATAAGAGAAATAGGTGCATTTTCTTTTGCCTTAATCGAACGCGGCCCTTCTCTTTACATTTTAATATTTACAAAACAGCCACCACGTTTCTCCTGAAAACATTTTCAACCATTACAATAGAAACAGAAATGATATGTTAACGCATGAATTCGACGCATACGCGACGCATACGTACGGATAAGGGGAGGAGCATGTTGTGCACACACATATTAAATGTCTATGGTGGGAATGAGCCATTAAAAATGAATAAAAAATTAAGAAAGAAGAGAAAGAGAAACCGGGCTCCTTCGCTCAAAACATCATTCTTCCCTCTTCCTGAAACTCTCTCCGTCTTCCCTCTCTATTGCACTCCCTCTCTATGTCCAGGCCTTACCGCTTTCCCCTCAAAAACTTCCACAAGCCTACCAAGTCTCCTATTCTTCATCCCACTCTCTCAGCCTTAGGTGCTTCTTCTTCACAAAATCTCAACTTTAGCATAGCCACCCACTCTCATTCCTTCTCTCCATATACTTTTCTCTGTTGGCACTCTCCACCTAAGCAGCATACCACTGTCATCCAGGAAACTTTGGGATGCCCCGTACTCTAGTTTCGTCGCGCTCAAGGGTAGGGTTTTTGTCACCCTCCGTTTTCGCGCCTAAGGACACCTCGCGTTTAACATTTTGGAACTCCCGAGGTAATTTCTAAGGCCGATGACACGTTATCTTTGTTCCATGACTTTAGCTTAAACTCATCATGAGGGTTGATTTGGGTAGTTAGTTAGGGCTACGAGCTAGGATTCAAATTGGGGGTTATTTGTGTGTGTGTGTGTGTGTGTGTGTGTGAATTGATGAAGTAATTGTAGATTGTAGGAGATGGAATAAGGGGATGTGTAACACATATATAGTTACACATGAACATTAAAAAGAAAGTAAGAAAGAAAAAAAAAGTTTGCATTATTAAGGGTACCAAGAAGCTGGTTTACTTTGCAAGCATTTCTTTTGGTTCACATCATGGCTAAGCTGATGCTATGTTAGAGATTTTGTGATGTCAAAAGGGAAAAAAATAATTCTAAGATCGAATTGCATATTTTCTAAACTTCTAGGATATCAATTCCTCTAATACACTATGAGCTAGATAGGCACTGGAACTTTTAATTTCATTATAGGGTGCTTTCTTTGTTTCTCTCTTATTTTTGGCTACTTGCATTATTCTGGAAATTGTTCATGTGCAACTTAACTTTTCTATTGATTATATTGATTATATTCTTCCATTGTAAATGTGTACTGATATATATTGTGCACCTCAAATGCTTATTGTGTATTCATTTGGAAGTTATCTAAGTACTAAATCTCATGCGATGATCAAATAGATACCTTTTTATCTTAGCATTACCAATTCTATTCACTTGCTACTCTATTGTTTATGTCTTGGTTTGATATTGCCTTAATTTTGTGCTGATCTAACAAGAGGAACTAATCAACTGAGACTGGTTTGGACTTACGAATTGAAAGGCTGAGAACTTTAGAGTGGCATTCCGAGGTACTTGTTTCCAATTCTTATATATTGAATCTAGTTTTCTGCCCATGCTTTTAGCCCTGTGTTCCATCAAAATTGCTACTTCTGATATGGTATTGTTACATTGTGTGACAATCCTTGTTGTTTATGTTGTTTGGCATTGGATTCCAATTTAAATTGATAGGTGGGGTTTAATGCAAAAGATGAAGTAATATAATTTTTCTGGATTCTACATTTTGAGGCCTTGCACTATTGAAGATCATGCAAGTGAGTATCTTAGTTCTTCATGATTTAGGTGCACAATAGTTTGTTTTGGATAATTAGGTGAATGGATTAATGTATAGTGTGCTTGCTGATATTGGCTTCTATATAAACTCTTTGCTTCCCATTAGAATTCTTGCTTTGAATAAGCCAACATATTAGCATCATTGCAAAGTTTTGGTTCATCAATCATTTTTCCTTTGCATTGGTTTCATTGAAAAGTCTTAGTTGTACTCATCAATCATGCAGATATGAATGAATAAAAGTTGTTTTGGTTCATTAAGTTGGCAATTTTGGTAGCATTTGGTTTTTGTTATTACTTTTATGTTTCTAAAGTTGAGGTTCAATTTTGATTATAAAAAAGGTAGCTTTGTTTTTATTTTAGTGGTGTAGCTCTAGTTGGATTGAAGGCTTACGATTTTGTTTGGGAGCTAAAGTAATAAAAGGGTAAAGGCTCGAATAAGGAGCTATACTTAAAAACTCCAGTATTCCATCTCTTTACTGCTTTCCATTTTTAATTATTTTCATTTTTTTAAGTTCTCTTTAATTTTACTATTTTACCTGAGTCTTATTGCTTGTGTATTTTTAAATGTTAGTCATTGGGATTTAATATGTTTAAGTCTAGAGCTCAACCTATAAGACAAATTTATATTAATAATTTTTATGATAGCATGTTCATTTGCTTAGCTTTAGATAGTAGTGTTTTAGGTCCATTTAGTTGGGTCTTGAACATTGTCAATTCTAGAGATGGAGTTAGTTTAAACACTAAGATGAGGCAAATGCTAAAAGCACTAAGCTCAGATTGTGCATTCTTGAAGTGAATATCTACCATCTTTATTGCTTAAAAAATTTGTTACTTTGAGACAAAAATAACTATCTCAAGTTTTTTTTGGTTGACTGTCCTTACATTGAGTGGTAGACTATCAGTTGCATTTTGCAATGCTTGGACACATGACCACTTTGGAAGTATTTGATATCCACTAATGGAAGCATCTCTGAGAGCCTACATTATGCTCCATGTACCCAAAAGATTTTGAGAAGCTGCATTTGAGGATTATAGAAGACCTAGAGAAAGAGCAAGCCGAATAAGTGGCATCATGACAAGTGGGGAACCAAATGTTGCAGGGGATAAGAATGTGTAAACTTCTTAACATTAATGTAATTTCATTATATAATTCATAGATGTGCAAAGAATTATATAGTATAAGTCTTTAACATGGAATAGTCAATAGTTGTATTCAATATTTCATCTTGTATTGTACTTGGAACACTATTGCCTTGTTAATAGAGTTAGATTAAGAAAATCTTGTATACCAGAAAGGAGCTCTCTAAATGTCATTAGTTATGGATTGTCTATGAAGAGAAATGTTGAATTTTAGCTACTAAAGTTGTTATGTGAGGAATTGCAGATTGAAATATCTATTTAAGTTATAGTTATCGACTTTAACAACAAAGATTTAACAAATTGAACTTAAAAACTATATAGCATTAATATAAAGAAAACATGATAAGATACCAACATTTTGTAAAAATCACCAACAATGTGTGTTGGAATCATTAGCATATCAGCTATTACCAACATGTATAAGAATTTTTTTTTTTAAGAACTCACCAACAATTTTATAGGGAATTAGTGACGTGTTAAGCATTTACCATATTGTATTAAATTAATTAAAAAAAACATTTTTTGTCATTTTAATCTTGGAGTACAAATTGGATTTTATATTGAGGCTAAATAAATGAATTCTAGAGTGCATGAGTCCTTGGGCACTGCTTACATGTTATGCTGATGACCAGTTCATCAATTCAAAGGAACCCTAAGTCCTCTACCATAGTCCTGAATTTAGTTTCCCAAGAAAAATCATCCACTTCTCATTATTTGCAAAACTGAAAATTTACCAACATTTGGATAACTCACCAACATTTTGAACATGAATCACCAACATACTTTGACCACTTACCAACACATACCAGAAAATTTTGGTCATTTTTATTCATTTTGCACATTTTGGATATTATTGAGAGGACCAATTCATTAATATAAAGGGTCTCTCCTTCTACTATAGTCCTGAATCTCAATTTCCCAAGAAAAAGTCATCACCTTCTCAGTATTTTCAAAACTGAAAATTTACCAGCGTTGGATAACTCACCAACATTCTAAACATAAATTACCAACATTTTTGCACAACTTACCAACATGTACCAGAAAAGTTATGGTAGTTTTTTTTTTTTTTTGCACATGTTGGATATTGTTGTGACCACCAATTCATCAATATAAAAGGTCTCTAAGTCCTCTACCATAGTCCTGAATCTCAATTTCCTAAGAAAACTCATCCCCTTCTCAGTATTTTCAAAACTGAAAATTTACCAGCATTTATATAACTTACCAACATTTTAAACATGAATCACCAATATTTCTGCATCACTTACCAACGTACACAGAAAAATTTAACTATTTTTTTGTTTGGCCACAAAATGGATGATGTGCAGAGCACCAATTCATCAGTACAAAGGGCTCCTAAGTCCCCCTATGTTAGTCACCAACATTTCCACATGACTAACCAACACTTACCAGAGGTAATTTTCTAGTTTTGATTATTTAGGGAGAACTTAAATGTTGTGTGGAGCACCAATTCATCAATTCAAGGTGAACCTAAGTCCTCTAGAATAGTCTTCACTCTAAAATTACAAGTTCTGTTGAACTACCTCTTAGTATTTCCAAACTGAATATACCAACTTTTGCCATACTCACCAACATTTTTATTATGACTCACCAACATTTCTGCATTACTTACTAACTTTTACCAGAACCAATTTTTTCAATTTTGGTGGTATAGGAAGGACTTAAATGTTGTGTATAACACCAATTCATCAATCCAAGATGAACCTAATCCTCTAAAATAGTCCTCACTCTAAAATTATAAGTTCCGTTGAACTCCTCTTAGTATTTTCAAAACTAGAATATACCAACTTTTGCCATACTCACCAACCTTTTTATCATGACTCACCAACATTTCTGCATTACTTACCAACTTTTACCAGAACCAATTTTTCCGATTTTGGTGGTGTAAGGTAAAGTAGTCCTCACTCTAAAATTACAAGTTTCGTTGAACTCCCTCTTGGTATTTTCAAAACTGAGAATATACCAACTTTTGCCATACTCACCAACATTTTTATCATGACTCACCAACATTTCTGCATTACTTACCAACTTTTAGCAGAATCAATTTTTCCAGTTTTGGTGGTGTAGGGAGGACTTAAATGTTGTGTATAGCACCAATTTATCAATCCAAGATGAACCTAATCCTCTAAAATAGTCCTCACTCTAAAATTACAAGTTCCGTTGAACTCTTTCTTAGTATTTTCAAACTGAAATATACCAACTTTTGCCATACTCATCAATATTTTTATCATAACTCACCAACATTTCTGCATTACTTACCAACATATACCAGCTTTTGGGATACTCACCAACAATTTTATCAATACTTACCAACATATCTGCATGACTTACCAACGTATACCAGAAAATATTTGCCTAGTTTTGATCCTTGGGCACAACTTAAATGTTGTGTAGAGCACCAATTCATCAATCCAAAGGCCCCTGACATTTATAATAGTTTTCACTGTCAATTTCCCTAGAAAACTCAAATCCCATATGAGTCATAGCAAAATTAATAGTATACCAGTTTTAGCATTGGTCACCAACAAATTTTGAAACACATACCAACATTTATGCACAACTTACCAACAGATACCATAAAAATGTTAGACCTGTAAAATATTTGGCAACAAAAATGTAACCCATAAAATATTTGAAATCTTTGCCTTGGGGGCACACTCTTGATGTTGTACTTAGTATCAATTCATTTTATTATAGAATGAAATAGTATTCTAAACATAAATGTATTTTGAATTAATACTTAGAATTTTAACCTCTGATTTCTTCATATTGTAAATATTGACCTTCTTATACATAAAGATAAGCTCCTTACAAAACAAACCAATATATTTGATGGCACATGTGGAGTATACAATGACTCACACAAACTTATACCATTTATGTACATAATTACTAGCAATCATGTACCATCAAATAAACCATATATTCTATTCAAAATTACAAAAAACAAAACATTAATATTTTTCCTTGAACTTCTTCCATACTCATCAGTATTGGGGGTTTCTTGCTAAATAGTCCATTGTCCAACACATCTCGACAAAAAAAAATATGATGCGCATTTGGACTCAATTCACCTATGTACATAGGATCATCCTGTACATTTGTACATAGAAAAAAAGGGTCAGTATAAAATCTAATAGCAAGGCAATTCCAAAACAAACATAAGTAATAACTTGTAATAAGCAGCATACCTTTATAAAAAATACAGATTTAGTGTCAGCATCCATCAAATCTAATATCTGTCATATTATCATAAAACAAGATACATCCTTTCTCTTAGAAAACCATAACCCAAACTATTAAGCTAACAAAATATTTCACACCTATTATATTTTCATCAACCCATTAACAAGAAGGTAAAAAAATAGAGCATAGATAATGTAGTCTCAGTAACTAATCCATCTAGTACACAAGAAAACCAAAAATAAATAAATACATAAACATCATAAGATATGAAGAATTGATTTTGGTATAATTGGCATTACACACTCATTTGGCTAGTGACATACGCGACCTTAAATAAAGATACACCCTATAAAGTGAAAGCCAAAAACAACTATTAAGACATGTTAAGCATGCTCAAACAATGATGCTAGGACAAGTGACATAAAGTTTCTTTTCAATGCAGGTTAGTTCAACATTGCCTCAAATAAAACAGATCTAACTAACATTTTTTCAAACAACAAAGCTCACAAAAGTTGCTCTAAATTGCTCTCTAGTTGAACATGTAGTATGTCATTTTAATGTGCTTGTACATAGCCCATCAAGAGCGGGCAGAAAAGGTAAAAGAGCTAAAATGCCTTAGTCTGGAATTTGTCATCGAACTAATGTATATGTGCATAAACAAATAGATCAAGGGAGACAAAAAAAAAAAAGAGGGGGCAATATTTCATATATCAATTTGATCCTACCCATCACTATTGCTATAAATTTTTTTATGAGGAACTACAAAGCATAGACAAAGATTAACCAGGAACCAATAAGAACATATCTATCATTCTTCTTCTTCTTTTACCTCATGCACAAAATAAACGGTGAAGTTCTAAAGCTCTTAGTGCCAACAAGTAATAAGCATCATAACAGAAAAACCATTTTTCCTTTCACTGTTGGTACAATTATTGTTATGTTTAATCAATGACAAAGTGACATGATTTGTCTCACCAAATCAATAACAGTTAGGGTGCATGGTTAAGGATACATACTGCTCAGCAGGAGGTGGACAACGTCACGGACTTGCGGTTGATGGGGAGGACACCACGACTTGTGGTGGCTCCCAACCAAACTCCGTGGCTCCGTCATCAACTCGCTGTGCTTCGTCGTCAACTCGCGGTGGCTTGGTCGCGGACACGCACGCCTCCATCACGGAGACCCGCTACCTCCATCGCGGTGCTTCCGTAACGACCTGGTTTTCGTTGTGGTATCTTCCATTGCGGTGGCTCCGTGTACCTTCCGTCACGATGGATGAACAAGGGAGTGTAAGATCAAAACTTGAGAGCTGAGAGTGGATTGTTGGGTGACAAAGAGCTGAGAGTTTCCCTCTTTTCCTTTTCCTTAGCACCTTCTGCTCTGCAACTTTTCCAAAGTTTTCTTTCATTTACATGTTTAATCCACCGTGTGCCCTCCCTCTTGCATGTCTATGATAAATGCTCCATGAACATGTCGTATGAGTCGCGTATATGCGTCGCACCCGTGCGTCAAAATAACGGGCCTCCAATAGAAAATATGAAAACATTGGATTAGCATTTTCAGTTTTCTATGTGTTTTCAAAAATATTTTCAATGAAAACGTTTGTAAAAGTGTAACAAACATAGTTTTAGAGAATCTCTTCATTTCAATTGAGAATGAAAATGAAAATAGGGAAACCAAACGCCTCTAAGCCATTTCTTTATTCTTTATTATTTATTTATTTAATTCTTTATTTTATATTATTATACTGAATTAATTTATTATTTATAATCTATAATCTATAATATTAATATTTCAGACTCTTATAATGAAAAGTTTTCCACGTGTCGCAACAAGAATAATTTAGGGCCCACAATTTTGGAGAAGTTAATTTCTAATTATATTTTTGAAAAATAAAACTGTAATTATTAAATATTATTAGAATATCATTGATAATCATCAGCATTTAATAGTAAGATTGTAATACAAAAATTAAATATCTTTAAAACTTATCACTATTTAATTAAATATTTAAATATTTATACTATCATTTAAATAATAAATATAATAATTTATTTATTTTTAATCTCATCATCAATCTCTTATATTTTTAAATTTTTTTTAAATATTTTATGTATTATTGATAAAAAAATAGGGATCATAAAGAAATATATAAAAACAAATTAGGAGATACCAAAAAACCTTTACACTTGCTACATGATGTGAAAAATAATCTACTATTATAGTTTTTAAGAGTCATCTATAATCTATAATCTATAATACTAATATTTCTGAACTCTTATGAGGAAAGTTTTCCACGTGTCGCAACAAGAATAATCTATAATAATCTACATTTTTTTCTCTTTATTATTGCGTTTATATTTTTCATCTTTTGTTATATATTTAATATTTTTTTTAGTTTAGGTGTTTACTTTTTTTACTATTCATTATATTTGAATTGTCTTCACCTATTATTTTAGAAGTTTTGAAAATAGTTCAAGATTAGAAGGATAAGTTATGTGATCAAGAAACATCCTTTAATAAATACTTTGAATTATACAAGTTATTCCAAGAAGAATATTATAGTTAAGAAGGACATTAATTTGGCTATAAGTGATATGACTAATTCCATATAATAATGAAGTTTGGAAGCATAAGATTATAATCTTTTTTGGATTTATGCTAAAAAATATGAATGACGTAGCTACTAGATATATTGATGATTAGTATAGGTAGTTTTAATGATATAGATTTATAAAATATTGGAGATTATATATGTATATATATATTGGTTATCAATACTAATGATTTTATTGGAATGTAATGGTCTTGGTATGAACTTATTGATATATTTCAATAAAAAAAAATCCAATGTACAAAATATTTATGATTATGTTTTCAATTATAGGTTGCTAATTCAAAATATGAATCAAGATTATAAAGCTCAATTCCTTTTTTTACCTTTATATACTATTATTATATTAAAATTTTTTAATCTTGGATTATATTAATTTGAATTTAGCTACACAATTTTATTGTCTCAATTTTAAATAGGATTTTATAGATGAATTTTATGCTCTAATTGAATATAATTGTCCAAATGATATTAAATTTTACGATATTCTTTTATATTTTGTTCATATTTAATTATTTAACTAACTTATTTTAAAATTAATTTATATATTCAATTTACGATAACGTATATTTAATTAAATTGTTATTTCTTTTTAGTAACGACTAACAAATTATTTTTCAATATCACCCCATACATCGTTCAAGTCAAACAACTAGTTAACTATTATTTCTATCTATCTATTCATTAATAAAATATTATTTCAGGTTAATTTTACCTGCATCTCCCCGTCAACCTCCCACCGAAACATTGAATTTCTCAAAAATGTTCAATCTCTTTTGGTGGCCAAGGCATGACAAATTCGGCAGCCCCGAAGCAGAGCTCTGGTGGCAGTTTGGTGATTGGCGAACAATGGCCATTGTCTGCAGCGATCCACCATCGTCCTTCTCGATTACTGCTGACAAAGTCTCCATCTCCCTGCACTCAGTCTCATCTCAGTAAAATAAACTGAGAGAAGAAAATGATAATGAAAAATATGAGAAAAGAGGACGATAACTGAATACGACGACCACCTTTGATAATTTGGGTTTATAAAACAAGCATAAAAGAACAAAGAAGGATTCTTTTTTCGTCGTTTTCTTCAACCAGGATGTAGATTTTTTTTGTTCCCAGTTGGGAACTTGAATGGTGAATGGATTAAAATTGATGAGAGAGTGGTGGGAAATCTTTGCGGTCAAAAAATAGTGTGGAAGGGAAAAAGAAAGGATTAGATGATAATTTCAAAATCATGTTAGTATTTAATAAATTATATATCATACTTGAAATTTCTTATTTGAGCGATTTATAAAATATATCAACTAATCTAATTTATACTATATATATATATATATATCTATACTATTATATAAAGGGAATTCTTCCCTTGTAGTGTCCAAATTTTAAATTTTCCAAAATACCCCTAATATAGAAGTTAAGGAAGTTAAAGCAATAAGGAAGTTATAACAAGTTTAAAAAAAATAATAAATTTTAAAAAAGATATAATAAATAAATAAATAATAATACATATTAATTTTTTAAAAATGTGAATTGGTAGGCACTTATGCCTATCAATTCACTAGTATATATATAAAGGGAATAAATCTTGGTTATCCAAAATTTTGATTTCCTAAAATATCCTTAATATATAGGAAATTGAAAAAAATTATAAAAATAAATAAAATAAGTTAAAAAATTAAAAAAAATTATAAAAATAAAAAATATGAATTAATAGAATCATAAGTGCCTCTCAATTCACTAATAATATATAATAAAGGACCATCATATACTTTAAAACTATAAGTTTATTAATAGCCTATATTATATAAAGTTCTCATTATAAAATGACTACTTTAGTTTTAAAAGATCACATATTTAATTAAATAATCCATAAAAATTAATTTTATTAACAAAAATGGAGTTTAACTGATGTTTTAGTGACTTTATCAAATAAATTAAATCCTTAGATGACTACAAGTTTGGGAATATTTGTCTGGTCTCTCTGGACAAAAATGGGGGTTCTTCCAATTTTTTATTTTTATTTTTTTCATTTTCCACACACCTCACGTGAACCATAACCTCTCCCCGTTTCTCCACTCTCTCTCCCTCTCTCTCTCTCTCTCTCTCCGTGTTCTCACTTTTCAGCACACTCTCTCCCTTCCATTCTCCCCTCAGCCTACCCACCGGCCACCACTACTCACCGGTCCGGCGACAGCACAGCAACAGCGGCGCGCCCTAATTTCCGCCACCGCCCGTTCGTTTTTTTTTTTAATCTTAGCGAGGTATTTCTACTTGTTATTGAGGTAGTGTATTATTCTTTTTTTTTTTCTGCAATTGTTTATCAAATAACATGAGATTAAGATATGAGAGTGGTCGATTGTTTCTTGATTGTCTATATATATATATATATATATATACCGGTACTCCAATACCCGTATCCGTGCGACATAGGTTGTGCATCTCGTCTATTCTATCTCTGGAATGTCATTGAACACTTTTCTTTTGCAAGTCTACTGTGGCTGATGTTGGTGTTGTTGCCCCCCTCCTCCAAAACAAAAGTGCCTTTCCATCATATTGCTACGCTATTTAATTGAGCTCAGAATGCCATTGATGCATTTATTTAAGTTGCTGTTGCTGTTTATTGCAATCATTACTATTATTGTTTTGTTCTCCAAATTGAATGGACTACTTCATCAGTTCATCTATCCATGCCTGTTGATGCATTTAACTAAGTTGTTGTTACTATATCTGTCATTTGGTGGTTGTTGTTGTTGTTGGCATCTGGCATTTAACTAATTTTTCTTTGTCCATGGGTTGTCCAAATGACTGAAAATCAGTTTACTGTGCAGATAGGTATTTTCTACAATAATCATGTTCCTTTAAAAATCGTCACCGTAACAATTGGACTGTTTTCTTTTTCTTATTGTTTATATTGGGGTGTTTTCAGTTTTCCTTTAAAGGAAAATGGCGAGTATCAACGAAGTTTAATCCAGGAGATTCACGTGTGCTTGAGAATTTGGAAGGTCCATATTCTGAAGATAAAAGAATAAGGGAAGAAAGGCGATGGAAGAGAAAGGAACACATTTTGAATGAGGGTTCGAAGCACAATTGCTATGCCAGGGCTAAAAGGATAACTGTGAGGAGTTGTGGAAGTAAGACTTTCTTAGCAGGCAATAATATTCGTATGGTAGGGGATGAAGTAGAAGATGATTCCAAAATGTCTTTGGATACATATGGTTCTCATATTGATGTTGAGAGTAATAATAATGATGATATTTCTAATACTGATGTTGACACTGTTTACAGCAGTGACAATGATGCTTATGCAGATTGTCAGTATAAGATGTTCTTGGAAAATTTGAGGAAGGTGGGGAACTCTTATGTTGCCTCAGTCAGTGTGCATAAACAGCTTGTTGATATTAGGTATGAGTGTGAGGAGGAGGAGGAGGAGGAGGAAGAAGAAGAAAAAACAGTTGACACAGTGGAATCACAACAAAGTCTAGAGACTGGAAGAGGAACTTTTAATACAAGGACAGGCTCAGATGTTTCTAGAGGGCACAACATCAATTGCAACTCTTATAATGTGGATGAAGATTACCAAAATTTCCTGAATTTGTATAGGATAGATGATGGCACGTTGGTGTATGATAATGTTGATGTTCCTAGAGTGCCCAAGATCAATTGCAACACTTTCGAAGCGCAGTGTGATATTTATAAAGAAGAACAGATAGGTGACCTAATGGGATCTCAGCAAAGTCTAGAGACTGAAAGAGGACCTATGAACAATTGCAAAGCTGAATTGGAGGTTGGTAGTGTTGATGAAGACTACAAAAAATTCCTGGATTCTTACAATTTTGAAGTTTCTGATGTGACATTTGATACTCCAAAATCGCAGTCTGAAAGAGGACCTGCGAGCAATTGCAACACTGAATTGGAGGTTGATAGTTTCAATGAAGATTACAAAAAATTCTTGGATTCTTTCAATTCGCAAGTTTCTCATGAAGCATTTGATACTCCAAAATCGCTGTCTGGTAATATTGATGAAGATTACCAACTATTCCTGAATTCTATGATTATTGATGGCGAATTGTTGCATATGCAAGACAGGACTATCCCAGAGGCATATGAGGGAGACAGTGGTAGTAATTCCTCTGACACAGATCTAATTCTTCTAGAACCTAATCAGATTGGAGATAACACCCCATTCATTTTTTCAAAAACTTATCATCCTTCTGTAAGTATCTTTAGCTTCTTACAGTGTAAATGTGCTATTCATAATCTGCAATCTGGCACACATGCACCTTTACGAAATTTTGAAATAATCACTCTGTATCTTTTTCTGCATAATATGAATTGTTGGGTTTAGTGGTTTGAAAATGAAATAAACCCTGGAGACAGCAGGCACTTCTCTTTCAATGATCATTCTGAGTTCAGGAGAAGACTTATGAAAGATCTTGAAAGGCCTTTTAACCAAGAAGAGCATGATCAATTTCTGCATGAGGTACAGCATCATCGGCAAAAGGAACGCCATGTAGAAACACGTCAGGGGGAGGTTAAATTGTATCGCACAAAGGGCATCAACAAATCATACCTTGAATTGTACCCTGGTAAGTCCAGTACTTTCTCAAGTTTTCTGACTTTTCAGATATTCCTTTTTCATTTCTGAAAAATTGTAGCATTAAGTTTAATCCTAACTATTCAGTCAAGACTCAATAGTATTGATTCAGTCCTCACCTCTCACATTAAACAATCACTTGACATTCTGGGAGGATCAACCGAAGTTTAGTTCAATTATATGAATTGAGAGAAATTAAACACCTCTTGTCATAAAACCTGCAACTGCTCAATTTCATGTGTATTTTAATTGGACAGGGATTATGTATGTGTTTTCTGAAATATAAATAGGTTCTGTGAAAATTTTATGAGGTTAGGTGTAATTTCAAAAACATGGGTGATAAGAGTTATTTAGACACTCAGGAGAGTAAATTTAATTGCTTTTGCACTAAAGAATTAATTCATTACTGAATTCAGGATATATCAGTAAGGGTTCTCTTCAGTCAATGGAGACCATGATTACCTTTTAGCCTTAGAGGGTCTTTTGACACCAAATGTGATTGGTTATTATTGATTTTTAATCATCTGTATATTATATTTGGGTCAGATTTCATGGATGTAAGGTAGACCATTTCAGTTGGTATTTGTTTCTGTGGTCTGTGCCAGTTGTTAGGTTGCTTCTTGTTCTTCTTCTTCTTTGGACTATCAAGCGCTTCTATTCTTGTTCTTTGTCCTTGCATAATTATGTCTGTGCTGAATTTGATGCCAATATCTTCTTAGTTCTCTATCAAGTTTTTGTTTCATGATGGTGCAGATCTAGCAAAAGCGATTGCTAAATTCAAGGAATCGCATAAGGTTTTGTTTCTGTTACGTGGATTCTTTTTCTGGTTGCAAGTAAGTCAATAAATTCATTTTGATGTGACTTCCTGTTTCAGATCATCATTGTGTGTAAAGAATTTATTACCTGTTGAACCAGTACTTCCACAATTCTTTTTTCCACGGTATAAACTTGAGTGATTCAGAGTGAATGAACTTAATTTGGTTGCTTATGGTCTATGAAGCACAAACATTGACACAACATAGACACAGATTTACCAAACTCATAAAATTACAGGACATAGACATGGCATATATTTATGAACTTGTTCCCTTTTTTATCCCAAGTTAAGTTTGGATTTAATTGAGCTTGATGCAGTTTCATCCATCCAAAATATGAAAAAAAGGTCCATAAAAAAGAAATAAAAAATTCGAGAAAAATGTGTTTGGTCGTATCCATGGCGTGTTCGAGTTGCGTCCAGATGCAACCGAGCAGTGTCCGGCCATGACCACTGCGTGTACAAGTCGGAAAAATGTTTTTTTTTTTCATTTGCAAACATACGGACACATGTTGTATGAGCGTCAACCAAGTATTAGTGTCCCATGTGTGTCAAACACGTGGACATTCCTGTCTGTGCTTCCTAACTTATGGTTGGTTTACTTGGATATGTGGGTTCTTAGGTAGTGTTTGGAACTATTAAAATTTGGAATTGATTTAATTTTATTTGATTTGTAAGTTAAACTTATGTGGTAATAATGACATATAACAGGATTTGAAAGTGGGGCCAACTGTAGGACCCACATGAGAATATAATCAGTTGTGAAAATCATGACATGACTTGTCATGCAAAGTTTTCACATTGGAGGAATATTTTTTAGTCAGATCTATACTTTATTCTTTTAGAAAAACAGTAACACTTGTGGAAATTTGATCTAGACCCACTGATCATGTTTCATTTAGTTAGAAACTGCCCATGTAGTGAATATTTGTCATTAACCAAATAGTGTTTGATTTGATTACTGTACTTGGATGAAAAATGCAGAGACACTGAAACAGTTGGGACAAAGACATGAAAAAATACAGATTACATTTCTTGATCCATTTGGTGAATGTGTGAATTCTTGTGTATATCCTTTGCTAACCAATGTTAAACTGCATGTGATTATAGTTATATTTGTCTGTTTTTGCAGAATTTGACCCGCGAAGAAAGATTTAAGCCTTGGACTGACAAATCATGTTTGGAGATTTTACAAAAAAATTAATATGGAATCTTACTACTTTTAAGATTTGGAAGCAAGAGTTTTGTTAAAATCAAGGTTCTGAAATAGTCATCGAATCGGACCAGGAACTAATTCGAACATTCGTTGGTTCAGCTGGATACTCTCTCTCTCTCTCTCTCTACACACGCGCGCGCACACACACACACACATATATATATATATATGATTAATTGTGTTATAAAATAAATAAAATTTTAATATGATAACACTTTTAAAAATATAAATATTACGTTAACCAAATCATTGTTATTAGACTTTGATTCAATGATTGACTTGGTTAAGGCATTAGGTCACTGGTTCAATAAGTTGATCATTGGTTGAATTGATTGAATTTGATTTGATTAAATCAATATAAAAAAATATAATTTAATACATCTAAATATGTAATATATATTTTTGGAGATATGATATAACAAGAAAGCATTGGCTTAGTGTCTGCATGCTTGTCCAGTGCTCGTGGTCTGTCTCTTACATGGTTCGATGCCTGCTGATGGAATTTTTGGAATTATCGCAACACGATTCATTGGCCGGTTCAAATGCAGACCAATCAAATAAATGTAGAATCGTTCCAATCAAATAATTGGACTAGTGAGTGGCTGAGGAAACCAATTAATGAACGAAACTATGATAATTGAACATATTAATGATTATATGTTATGAAGAATCTAAATGAAATAGGAAGAATGGAAGATGTTTTGGAGACAACCATTTAGTGAAAAACATTAGTTAATAAAGTTATATATATTTTAACTATTAGGGCATGTTTGGTTGGAGGGTGAAAATGTGAGTAAATTTTTTATAATTGAATTTTATGTGTAAAAGTATACATAAAGTTTAATTATGGAAAATTTACCTATTTTTACCCACAAACCAAGCATCTCCTTAATATTAGGATGACAAGAACATAATGAATCCCACTAAGACAATCCCCCTAATGTGAACCAAAGCATTCCCTTTCTCCCTAATACCAAATCCACTGATCCTAGGTAGATCCTCTGCACCTTGATTACTTCTGTTTCTTTGGTCTGAGTTATTGAATTAGCTTTGATGCATCGATTGCATGTCCACATTGTTCTCTCTCTCTTTTTCCATCAATTGGCTGGGTACAAAATTACTTGAGAAGATATAAGGGATGTGAATCTGCACTTGTATAGTAGCTACGAGCAAATATTGATGGTGGATCTTAGTTTCATTGACAGATGCATTAGGACTGACATTTGTTAGAGGTGGAAGACTAAGGACACATAAAAGTAGGGTCATGTTACCATGGTCCCACTTGTGTAGGACCATCACATCGTTCATTATTTTCCTACTTCAAATTACTAATTTAACGCTTTTTTAAATTTAATTCCTTATTCAAACTTTTCACTCTCATACTTACCCTCTCCCAACTCCAACCACCACCACACCAATGCACGGTGCTGTGTTTGAGACACAGTTTCGCCTTCCTTCTACTCCACAGTTTCCCAAATTTTCTCATCCTCTAAACATATCTGTCATCTAAATCTCTCCTAGTACTCATCAAAAACCTACTCCTCCAGATCCTGGATCAAGATGACGTCAACAACGGTAGAAACCGTGGAGCACATAGTGTTGTTCAAGGTGAAAGACGACACTAACCCGTCCAAGACGAGCGCCATGGTCAATGGCCTCAGCTCCTTCTTCTCACTCGACTAGGTCCTCTACCTTACCATGGGCCCTATCCTACAAAACCGCTCTTCCTCCTTCTCCTTCACCCACATGCTCCACGCCGCTATGCTTCCAAACAACACCTCGATTCCTATTCCAGCACCCCAGCACGTCAGCGTCGCTAAGGGCTCCGTCCTCGTCACCTTCCTCCATGGCAAAACTTGAAAAATCGCCTCTGTCCATCAAATACAAATTGCCACCCTTCTATCCAACCCCACCCCACATACAACTTTAAACCCTAATAACCTTCCTCTCCTACCCCTAACCTACCACCTGAATAGGAAAATTTATTTAGAATGGGCTCAAGTTATTCGATGTACTCTTAAAGCTCCTGAAAGTTAACCCACATTGAGGGTACTCCTCCAACAAAGTATGACCTTCACTTTGAGGCATTGGATGCCAATGACTTGCTGGTTTCAAGTGTGATTTTGGAGTCCCACATTAGTTAAGTTTGGACTAAGTGAATAGCATATATGATGGGAAGACCCATAGACTCACTACCTTAAGGTTTAACCCACTTTTGTGGTTTATTGCTTAGTCTATTTGTTCAAGTCTCCGAGTTTTGGGCCCCTTTCAACCATCTTTGCTCAACATGATTCTCTTATCATGATATGGCTTTGGAACTCTATGATTTCTTATGTGAGTTGCAATTGCGTGTTTTTCTCATCCTCGTAGGAGATTTCATATGTTCTTTGTCAAACCTTCTCAAAGAAGTAGTATATTGCTCCATGCTATGAGTTAAAGATGCAGATTCTCCACCAAGTAGGATGCAATGTCTGTGATGGATTATTATGGGACTCTTAATGGTCTATGGAGGGAGTTGATCAGGACCAAAACTTGCAGATGGACGTGCCAAGGATGCTTCCATTATGGCAAATTTTGTTGAGAGGGATTGGATTTTTGAGTTTCTCTCTAGTCTAAATCCAAGATATGACCCTATTTGGGTTCAAATTTTAGGTAAAGAGAAACTAACCCAATTATCTAAGGTGTTTTATACTATTTGCGGAGAGGAAAGTTGAAGAGTTGTTATGCTTGATAATAAACCCACTAGCAGATTCATTTTGGCAGGGTAAGGCAACCAAGTTTGGTCCTTCATCCTCTTTGAAACCTACCCATGACAAGAACATTGTTGGTGCTCCTATTGCAAGAGGCCTATTCATACCATGGAGAGTTGCTTCAAACTCCATAGTAAGAACATGTTCTTAACTACACCAGAGGATTCAAAGGCATGTCACAAAGTCCACAAATTTGGCCTCACTTGACACAATGACCACTATAGTGAATGCACAGGTTAAGGATGAGGTTCCTACCCTTAGTAAGGATAAGCTTGCACATTTGTAGACTCTCATTAGCCCTCTTAGTAATCCTTGTAGCTCTTACTCTGACCTAGTCATCTGCTAAGGCCTTATGTTCTCTTTTCATGCATCTAGTACTTATGGGTGGGCATTGTTTGGTTTTCTATGAGAACCCACTTCTTTGAACCAAACCAGAAAATTGATTCAATTTTTTAAATCAAACGGGTTGAAATATAAATGATCTAGTTTAGCACGTCTTCTAGATTGATTAAACCGATTTTAAACAGGTGTAGAACATATTCAATCAATTTGAACAATTGAACTAGTGGTTAAATAGGGAAATATAGCTGCTAACAAGATGATTCAACTGTCCCATTGTGAGTTTGTGGATCACGTGAGACGCAATAATGAATGAACCTCCATGATTGCAACTGGAAGACAGGCGGCGGAGGCTCCTGGTGAGTCATGCAGCAGCATCGTTGAGATTGCAGTGGCGCCAATGAGTGTTGCGGCGGTGCTAATGAGTGTTTTACCAGCATGATCCATCGTGTTTATGACTAGAAGGGACGTGGCGAAGACTGCCAATGAGTGGTGCGACATCATTGACGAGTGGAGTAGTGGTGCCAACAAGGGGAAGCACATGGCAGGCAAGGGGAAGCATACACAAGAAAATTAAATAAATAAAGTTGCAGTGAGGGGAAAATTTTTGGCACAATTAAGATAATTTTAGTTAGGCGATTTCTCCTGTTGTCGTTTAAGAATTCGTGGTGGTGCTTATGTAGAGCAGGATGCGAATAATACGTGGAAGTTGTGTATCGCGTTTAACTACATTTTAGAAATGTGGTTAAATGTAAATAAAAATTTTGCAACACAATGTCCTTCCCTACTCCTCTCAGCTCCCTCCTCCATTCCAACCCTAACTCTTCCTCCTATTTGCTAACGCCGTCTTCCTCCTGTACAACCTTACAAAGAGTAAACATTACAAAATCTCCAATTTTGTATGAGAAATGGGTCTCCAAAGATTGGTTCTTTATGTCAATCATAGATCTAGCTCTCTTTAGATATTCTAGAGGATATGAGCTTACTTCCATGATAATAGATAGGCAGGAGAATCATTCCAGATTTGTTACCCCATTGTGCTCCCAATTGCTTGTCATTAGTATTCATCATTTTTATCCAGCTCAATAATATAGTTTGAGCAATATTTCAACAATAGCTAAAAACTAAAAAGCAAGCATACAGGAAAAGTAAATTTCAGCAAATTAAAGTAGACCTGAATTCTGGCTATTTTTCTTAAATTAACCATGGCTAAACCTGTAAGTGAATCTCGTCTCCAGCTTTAAAGGGAGAACAAGAACGGAGTGAAACACAACAACAAGAGGACGACGTCATTCGCCTCAAGATCCACGAGGACCTTCCTTAAACCCTGAAGAAGAGCTTCATGGTCCCTGATGTCGTCGTTTTGGAGTTCCTTTCCACCAAGCTTTGGCTCCAGTGCCTCTCCACACAAACTCTAGACGGCGACGCTTCGCCTTCCTCTGTCATTTACATCTCCAATGAATAGGATGCCATTCTCCTTAACGATCTCTTCCATGATGTTTGGAAAGTTTTTAAGTAATGGAATTGAATTGAATTTCATCAAGAATTGAATTTTATCAGGAATTAAATTCAATTCTTATGGTTGGAATAATTTAGTAAATAACAGAATTGAATTGAATTTCTTGATTTGAAATTTATCTAAAAATGAATTGATTTGTTTATTTTTGCCATTTTATCCTTATTAACAACTAGCACCCATTCCATCAGGACTCAGTCCAGCACCCATCCTCTGCCATCACTCCCACTCCCACACTCAGCACTCCTTCCCAACACGTGGCTCCCGTAAAGGAAGGAAGGAAAAAAAAGAACAAAATACGGACGGGCCTGCTTCAAGCTTCAGTTCAGATACACAAGCCATGGTGGTGTCTTAGAGGAAGAAAGCAAGGGTAAGTTGGTAGTTTCAGTTTTTCAGATCAATTCCTTCCACAAATCAGACCTCTTTAGGTTTGATTTATTTTTGGCCCAAATGGTGGAATTGAATTCTTGTAAGATTTTGATTCTTGACCCAAATTGTGTTCCAAAGGAAGAAATTGAATTCGAATTCTTGAAGGAATTCATTTCTTAGGCATTCCAAAGCCGTTCCAGGTCTTCATCCTTGACAAATCGCAAAACTGGAGCGTGGTTTCGTTGAAATCTCATGGATTGTTCGATTTCAAGCAATTGAAGAAAAATGGAGATGGCGACTGGAAGAGAGTTTTCAAAGCCACACCAACAAGTTACCCTACGATACGTGGTGGATTTGAATGGATCCGCCGTTTTAGCTTCTTGATTGATTGATTTATTTATTTATTATTATTATTATTATTATATTGTGTTGTGTGTGTGTGTGTGTTTGGCTGTTGAAAAGGTTACAAATTTGAGGCTTTGTAAGGTTGTCTCAGAGGAAGATGATCCTAGGAGGAAGAAGAGGAGTGCGGTGGGGGAGGGGGAGGAGGGAGATGAGAGGAGCAAGGGTAAGGATGTTGTTTTACAACCTTTTTATTTAGATTTAACCACATTTATAATGTGGTTAAATGCAATGCACAACTCCAAAACTATGTACACGTGTCATTCGCATAGCACTCCACATAAACGACAACACCAAATTCTTTGACCGCGACAATACTAGAGCAATCGCCTTTTAGTTAACCGACTATGTTTGGAGGTGTGGTTAACCAACCCAGTTTTAAAAATAAAAACCGGTCCAATTTTAAAACTCTTCCCAAAAACCAATTTTTTAAGGTTTGGTTTGGTTATAAGTTTAATCTAGTTTATGGTTTTCTTGAACACCCCTGAAGTATTGTACTTGAGGATTTATGGATCATTGACTTTGGTGTAATTGATCATATGACCTTTAAATTTCCTCATTATTTCTTCATATTTTTTCTTCTAAAAAAAACACCATATCAATGTAGCTGATGGGCAAAAAGATAAGTGTAAATTTTCCAATAAAAATTTATAATAAAAAATAAAACTATTTAATAAATAGTTATTTTACACTGTCAACAATGACTATATACAACTGCCGTATTTAAAATTATTCAGCTAATAAGTTGAAAAAAAGGTAAGGCAATCGAAATAAGATTTTTTTTTAATTGTTCAATATTTAAAAATAGAAATAGATATTCTTACAAAACGAATTGCACTTTGCATAGTGACGTATTGTATGAAATAATTTACTGAAACTTTTTTGAAAACCATTTTTCTGAGAGAGATGGTGAAAATAAATTATTTTTTATTGTTAAATCCTTGCTTTAAAATTAAATATATTCTTATAAAAACAATTACATAATCACGATGCACAACATAGTTAGTAGCTAATTAAGTTTCTTAAGATTATGGTGTTTATGGTGCAATTTGGATCAATTTTGAATAAAAATCAATCTGATCCAAAAAAAAAAATTGTTGCAGTTTGGATTGGATTGGTTTCATTTTAATTTTGAATCAAATCCAATCGGATCCAATTTCTATCGGTTTGGATTAGATTGATTTGCAATTTTAACAAAATAAAATTTTTACTTTAACATATTATAAAGTTTAAGTAACTTAAATTAATAAAATAAATAAATAAAAATAATAAATAAAAAACAACCCATTAAATGTTTAAAAATGTATAAAATTAATTTTATTAGGGAACAATAAATATATAATTATACTATGTAACAAAAATTATGTACTATATTAAAAATTTATTTAGTAAAAGTATAAAATTAACAAAAACAAATCATTAATCAATAATCAATCAATAATATATACAAATGCAAACCTATAAGTGACACGTGTCATTCTATGGTTTATCCATCAATTAATAAAAAATGATAATCAATTTCACTAATTTATTTATAAAAATCAGCTATAATATAGATACCATAATATGCTGTAATTAAATTGAAGAGCATAATCTTCTCTTAATCAATTTTAAAATTTATACTAGGTTTATCATGCAATCACCTGTAAAGGGAGGAATAAATTATGATATAGTCAAATTGCATGAGAATCAATTTATATATAATTACAAACTCCTGTTAATTGTTACGGTCAAATTAAAGAGCACAATCTTCTCTTAATTGATAAGTTTTCTATATTATTATTATTATTATTATTATGATATGGTCAAATTGAATTAAAAGTTATCTATTGATGCTAAAATATGATTATTTTTACCTAATTTACCCAAAAAAAATATATTTTCATATCACTCATATACAAAGCTTGCTCATCTCTATTTTTTTTTCTCAAAAAGTTTCATCTATCTAATTGGGTGTTTCATCTTCTTTTCATCACCTCTTCTACAAGAATTTTAATCTATCTCTTATATGATTTCAGATCGACTTTTGGAGTTATCAAGTAGATCGAGTAACCGAAGAAGTTGAGAATGGGAAGAAGAGTTGAGAATGAGATATGAGGATGACAATGTAATGGCGAATGATAAGCACAGAGACGATATGATTCTCTTATTCTCTTTACTATTTTTTTAATCCAATGTACGATTTTCTTTTTCTCAAGAATGAAAATTTTTTTCTTGTGTTTTCTATGCCTTTCAACCATGTTTCTAGGTGGGTTTTCATTCCCATATGATAAAGTTTCAGTTTTTATCTTTTTTGGGCTTATGGGGGATATTGTGGTTGTTTTAGATCAAACTTGATGTTGGAAGTATTTTGTGCCGTAAACATTTAGACCAAAGAAGCCTTTTTAGTTTCTGAAGAGAGATGTTCAGGAAGCTCATTTGCTTTTCTTAAGTTATGCTCTTGGCTATCTATGTATTCTTGGGAACAGCCACCGATGGGAATGGAGGTATTTTCATGATTCAGTCTTCCATTTTAGTACCATTTTAGTATAATTGTCTCAATATAAGATGTTTACTTTTTTTTTTGTTCTCACTAATGGCATGAATAAGCTGTAGAAATGTCATAGCCAATTCCAGATAATTAGTTCAAGACCATTCTATTTGTTGCAAAGATATTGGTTTTTCTTTATGTCTATATTGCCTCTTTGCATTATATATTTTTCCTGATTCCTAATGTGTGCATTAATAGGAATGTTCTAAATTATTTGCATATAAGAAACCTATCCACCATATTAGAATTTCATAATTAGGTTCTTTTAATTTTTTCTTACATGTTGCTAGAAATAATAAGGAATAAATTCATGAAAGAAATGAGTCTTTGTTGATTGAAGATTGAAAAGTTCTTTGTTATGATTGATGTAGGCTTTGACATTGATGAGGTATTTGTAAGGAATAAAATAACAAAGAGTTGGTTGCTAATGTCAATGCTGAGGAGGATGAATACATGGAGGGTCTTATGCACAATAGAAAAAATTCAGAGTTTGTTACAAATGAGGGACAACTGGCAACTAATCCATCAATTAAGGAGCCAAGGAGAAGTAGCAGGAGGACCACAAATACTCTGCTATGGGGCTGGGTTTGTTAGGCAAATTGTGGTAACTTCCTCCCCTCCTTGAGCTTCTGTCTTTTTTCTCTCTTTGGAAGCATTCTGATATCCTCTCTTTCCTTAGGTGTTAAAGGATATGTGTGGAGACTTGCTCTAAGGACTATCAACAACCATCATTTCCATTTAATTTTCTCATGTCTTGTCATTATCTTATTATACAAAAATTGCTAAAAATTAGTCCTTAGTTTCAGTTTCGAGTTGCACTATATATTGTTCATTAATTTCCTTCAGTATTAATACAAACAAATGGGTTCATTCATATTTCTCAGAGTTTGTGAATTCTGTTCCTTACATTTGCCGCTTTCATTGACCATGGCTGTAGCTAACAACACCAAGATGACGACAATGGAGTCAGAGATTAAGAAACTTTCTTAGCTGATGGAAGCTAATGCTGAGGCAAATGGAGCTGACATTACTCGACTAAATGAAGCCAATAAGTGCAAAATGGAAGCGATTCAACAATCCTTAGCTCAAGTCTTTCTCAACCAGAATAATAATCCAAATCACGATTCTTCATCCCACCAGGAGAACACCCATGGCGCGAACTCACAACTGGACTACCAACTTCAGGACCTAAACCATTTCTAACAAGAAAGATGAATTTTGATCTCCCTCAATTTGATGGTTCAGATGCTTTGGGTTGGATCTTCAACGTCAACCAATACTTCGATTTCTATTCAATTCCAGAGGAAGAGATATAGCAATCACTGGATGCACTTGGCTGGTCCTATGATTCCATGGTTTCAAATGACCCAACATTGACCTTCGTTTCAATCTTGGACACAACTGAAACATGCCATTGAAATATAATTTGGCCCTTCACTATTTGAATCACCACATGAATCACTCTTCAAGCTGCAACAACAAGGTAATGTCATTAACTACTATGCTAGTTCATTGCATTAGCTAATCGTATGAACATCAAAGCACTTGAGGCCCTCGGAGACTGTTTCATTATTGGCTTGCGCATGGAAATTAGGAGAGAGTTGAAGGCTCAATGTCCACCTTTATTGATGAGGTCTATGAATCTAGCCAAATTGTGTGAAGATAAATTCTCATCCTCATTCAAAGTAACCCAAGGACCCAATACCTATTGTAACCCAACTTACCCACATACACAAACCCACAATCCAAACCACCCCAAAGACAACCTCTACCACCATTATTACCCACCCCAACTCTCGAACCCATACTTAACTCCAACTAACCAAGTCAGGAGACTCACTGTAGTTGAACAACAAATTAGGAAGGAGAAGGGACTTTGTTTTTGGTGTGATGATATACTGCTAATCATAAGTGTCCTAACAAACATTTCATGCATTACTAATTGGAGGATATACAAGAGGGTGAAGAGGAACCAAGGACCTATTTGGAAGCCGAATAAGGAGATGACATGATGCAGAAGCTGGAACAAACATGTCAGGGAGCATCACCTTTCCTTGAATACGATGAAAGGAACTCTAAGATTGGGCACAATCAGATTGGAGGCTCTTGTGCAGGGTCTTGAGGTACATGTTTTGATTGATCGTGGAAGTTCATATAGTTTTATACAACCTCGAATTGCTAAGTTCCTTGAACTACCAGTGGTCCTGCTCCTAGATTCAAACTGATGCTAGGAAATTTTGATGTCATGAAGGTGGAGGGTTGTGTGCCTTCACTGGAAGTATCTATATAGGGGCATATCATCCAGGTTCCAGAGGTGTATGTCCTACAAGTGGCAAGGGAGACTTAGTCATTGGAGCCACTTGGTTAAGGACTCTTAAAGCACATATTGCTTATTATGATGCCTTGCTGAGAGGTTTATTCATGAAAGGAAATTTATAACTATCAAAGGTAATCAACAGGTCCTCAAGAAGCTCAATTTAATCACATTAAGAGGCTTTTTAATATTGATGTTGTCAGAAGCCTCAACAGTTGAGCTAGCAAATGAGGAATGCAAAGAAACACCACCACTTGAGCTATCACAGGACATGGAACCCAAATTGGTTGTATTGTTACATACTTATGCAAGGGTATTTGATCACCCTTTGGGACTCCACCAAAAGGAGCATGATCACATCATCCCATTGTTTGAAGGAGCACAACTAGTCAAGGTAAAGCCATATAGATATCCACATAGCCAAAAAGAACAGATTGATTTAATGGTCCAGCAAATGTTGGAGGAGGGCATAATCTAGCCAAGTAAGAGCCCTCTCTCTTCTCCCATATTATTGGTTGAAAAGAAAGATAGAGCTTGGAGATTTGATTATAGAGCACTAAATGCCATGAAAGTGAAAGACGTTTTCTATTCCTACCGTGGATGAGTTACTAGATGAGTTATATGGGGCTACATATTTTTCTAAACTAGATTTGAGATCGGGTTACCACCAAGTCCTAGTAAAGCCAGAGGATAGGCATAAAACAGCCTTGAGGACTCACCAAGGGCACTATGAATGGTTGGTGATGCCCTTTGAGTGAACAAATGCCCAAGCCACCTTCCAAGGGTTAATGAATGATGTATTTAAACCCTATTTGAGAAAATTTATCCTAGTGTTCTTTGATTTTATACTAGTATATAGCCCTTCTTGGAATGCTCATTTGTCCCACTTAGAATTGGTATTGCAAGTGCTGCAAAAGGAGAGCCTCTATGCCAAATTGTCAAATGCTTGTTTAGAATATTGACTATTTGGGACATACAATAATTGGTAATAGGGTCCATATGGAGAAGGATAAAGTGAAAGCAGTAATGGAATGGCAACAACCTAAGAACCTCAAACAATTAAGGAGTTTTTTAGGTCTTAGGGTACTATAGAAGATTTATTAAAGGTTATGCTTCAATGGTAGCTCCTCTAATTGACTTATTGAAGAAAGATGTATTCCTGTGGTTTACTAAGGCTAAAGAAGTTTTTCAAAACTGAAAAAAAGCTATTACCTCTAAACTGGTGTTGTCATTACCTAATTTTGAGCTTCCTTTTGAAATTGAAATGCTTGCTGGTATTGGTATTAGTGCTTTCCTTAGTCAAGGGAAACACCTAATTGCCTATTTCTCTAAGAAGGTGTCTCCTACTATGCAAAGACAATCAGCCTACACTAGGGAACTCTTTGCAATAATAGAAGCAATGCTAAATTTTGACATTTTTTGTTGGGGAAAAGGTTTATAATTAAAATCAGGAGAGCTTAAAATCACTGCTAGATCAATCATTGAGCACACTAGAATAGCATAAATGGCTCTACAATTTTTTGGGGTATGACTTTGATATACACTATAAACCAGGGGTGGAAAATGTTACAACTAATGCATTGTCCATATGCTTCTTTGTTGCGTGGTCAACTCCCAATTTAAAGTGGCTACAAACTCTAAAAGTTGAATTGGAAAAGGATGAACAACTTAAACAGGTTTTGCGATAATGCAAGACCAATAGGCAAATAGAAAAAAATTATAGCTTTAAGAATGGACTACTACTATGGAAAAATAGAGTGGTGCTTCATCAACATAGGTCTGATACAGCTAATCCTCAAAGAATACCATGATGCATGTATGGGAGGGCATTCAAGAATTGCAAAAATAGTTGAAAGAATTTGTTCTTAGTTCTATTGGCCCAATATACATGTAATACCCTATATTTTCAAAAAAATAATAATAATAAAAGGTCAGAAAATTTTTTGAACTAAGAAGGGTGCCAGTTACCCTTTCTGTTCAGGTTCTAAATTTCGTAAGTTGGACCCTACATGCCCTTGGAGGGCTATATGATAGTACTATATTCTTGGGACCAAAAGTCCCGGTAATTGTTCCCTAGAGAAACATGAGTTGAAGAGAGATTTTTAACGAATTTTATGAAACCCTCAAGTATTTCATTTTTGGCCCACAAGTTTATAAAATCGTAAGATTTTTCAAATTTGAACTAAAACCCAAAAATGAGATTTTGATTTGTTGGGATTTTGATTTTTCTAATATTTTATTTGAATCCAAATGGGGGGTATTTCCCTATTTACATTTATGTTTTAAAGTTAATGGAAAGAAAACAGATGATTAATTTAAAATTAAGAAATGTAAATAAGTGAGTAGTGGGGTAGTACCTAATACATACCAGGATTGAGCATCTGGAGCTTTGGACCGCCTAGGCAGTTAGGAAGTGAAGTCCTGTTGGAGCTTCTGGAACTGCCCAGGCGGTCAAAGGATCGCCCAAGCGGTAACAAAGACCATAGTCCTGAAGGTTTTGGAAGCTTCTGGAGACCACCCAAGGTCATATAACTGCCCGGCGGTCAACAGCGAACATAAAAACCCCATTTCGGGGTCCAAAACACTCAAAAACGGTTCTCTCCTCTCCCTCACGCAAAATATCAGTTCCTAACCCATTTTCACCCTTCAAACTCCATTTTCTTCCATTTCTTCAAGTTTAATTACGAATCTGTTATCCTAAAGCTTAAAGGTACATTGTTTTCTTGATGCTGCTTCTTTTCTTCAAGTTCTCTTGGGTTATGGGTGGTTCCCATGCTTCTCAAGGGAGAGAAGCTTTCCACCTTGCTAGAAAGGGGTTCCTATGGTTTTAGAGGTTAATCTTGAGTTCTCCCTTCCATGACAGATAGAGGTATCATTTTCACTTCCCAAAGATCTCAGGTGGTTTTGCCTTTTACCCCTCCAGGTGAGTGGGATCACATTTGTAGCCTCTATGTTGTTCATTATACTTATTTTCATGAAAACTATAATCTACTACTTGGCTTTAGAGATTACTGTACAAGGATTTGAGATTTATATTGGATTATGTAGTTCTGGAAATGCTGATTTCAGAGCATGAAACATGTTTTAGACAAAACTCATGGGACCATGCTTGTTGACTGACTCTATGTAGAATTGATGATATATGTGATTGTTAGAGGTTTTTATGATTGTTTTACTGGATTCTGGAACTGGTTTATGTTTATGCTATGCTTTTATACCTAGAAACGAGATTTAGAGAAAAGGACTGAGGAGATGGTTTAGACTCTATGATTTAGAATATGATATTGAGTTTTCCTAATTTATGGTTGGAACTATGTTTAACAAGTTAATAGTTGATTTAAAGAGTTTTGATGATTGAATGATGTTTTGATAATCAATAAAAGAGTTTTAGAGCGTGAGTTTCCACGATTCAGAACAATTGGCTACATACTCTGGAGGCTTGGAATCTCAATGTCCACAAAGGGTGATTCCTTGGACATGGTTCCACAACCACAGTTATGCTAAGGTCAAACTTTAGAATCGAATGGACACAAGTTTTCAGAATATAATAAGTTTATTTTTAATAAGAAATGATACAATATTCAAACATAAAAGGATTTTAGAGCACGAATCTTTAGATGACTTAGAAGTTGGTAGATACATATTCTATGGACTTAAAATAGAGTATGGTTTCATAGTCCAGTTATGCTAAGGTAAACTTAGAGTTATGAGATTTAGAGCTCTGAGAATAAAATGGTTTTAAGAAGTTTCAGATTAATTTTCAATAGCTATAGAGAAACAGGTTGCGTGTTACGGGCAATTCCGTTAAACTTGGTACCAAGTATGCCCGGTTGCAGAAGGGACCTAGTTAGGTGCCCATTATTGTCACACTGGGATGGCGATACGTAGCGCCCAGATGTGACCCGAGAATAAGAGAATTGATTGACACACTGGGGACGGCAATACGTAACGCAGATGTGTCAGAAACTTTTGTTTCTCTAAGAGCTATGTTATTATGAGTTTAATTTATACCAGGTATGAAAGTTAGTTAATAAAATGACTTTTGAATTAATAGAGTAGTCATTAGAAAGTATGAAAGAATTTATGGTTTTAGGCTTATATGATTGTAGACAAGAAAATGAATTAGAGGAATAGCTTTTATTGATTTCATGAAAGGATGGTTTGAAAATATATTTGTAGTTGCATAAGATTTACAAGTACTTTTAATATTGTTATTATTTGTTTTATTTATTGCTCTTGGATGTCCCATGAAGGGATTCAGGTGAGAACTCACTCATTTGAGTTTTGGGTAGCAAAACTCACCCTCTCATTTTCTTATTTTTAATAGAACCATGATTGTAAATTCTATTCAACCACAACAAAGAGTCAGATGGTAAGTTTCACTCGAGGTGAGGCATGTATTCTGGGTTCGTTTAGAGTGCTCCAATGCATGAGGCAAGATCCAGGACCTTAGATCACATTTTGCATCTTACATATTAAAATAGTATATTGTTGTTTTGTGTCTAATAACTTCTGTATGCTAACTTCATGGACAATTTAGAAGGAGCGATTCCTGTCATATGTTATATTACGGCTTAGACTTTAGAAATAGATTATGAAACTAACTTAACCTAAATGATGTTGATTATTTGACTTTCAAAGATTAGGTAATTTGCATGTAGAAAAAGAAATTTTCTATTTTTTTTTAGATTTCTTTTACGGGTAGAGCATGCATATAAAACATTAAGGTCTCGAGGCTTACGTAAAGATGAGATTTCTCACATGCCCACGTGCCTAGGTTGGGTCGTGACAATCCAGAAAGGATCAGGGAGTATGTCCTTAATTGTCAAATTTGCCAACAAGCTAAGACTGAAACACAACTCCTTCTTAGTCTGCTCATCCCTTGCTAGTGCCTCCATAGATTTGCGAGGAAATTTACATGGATTTCATTACGCTTACCAATAGCACAAGGGCATTCTGTTATAATGGTAGTGATAGATAGACTCTCTAAATTTGTTCATTTTTGCCTCTAAAGTCAGACTTCTCTAGTAAACAAGTTGGAGTTATTCCTAACTAACATCATCAAATTACATGGGCTTCCTAAGGCCACCATCTCTGAGAGGGACTGGTATTTGTCAGGAAGTTTTGGCAGCAACTTTTCAAGCTTCAGGGAACCAATTTAGCCATGAGTTCACATACCATCCTGAAGGATTGGCAAAGTGAGGTCTTGAATAAGTGTCACGACCCAACTAGGAACGTGGGGCACATGAGGAATCTTATTCTCCACGTAAGCCTCGTAATCTTTGAGTCTCTCTATATGCATAAATTAATATACTTTTTATTCTAAAATCATAGTTTCATCTAAATCTCTATTTAAGCTTTATATATGAAATTATATATATGAAATACTTGTTATACAAAGCTCTGATAATATATTAATCCTACTCTAAAATGAACTTAACTTATGAATTGAATCGTAATTTCATCTCGAGCTTACACGTATCTTTAATCAAACTCTACAATTTCACTTTATAATTATAAACTGAAACATATACATGATTGTTCAAATACTGAAATTAAATACATAATCTGGAAATCTATCCATGGCTTGATTCTCCACATCTCCTGGAGCGCTTTACTCTAACAAGACTATAAACTAAGCCTTACTCCATAGTAAGACTCACCATGAGAACAACTTGCTCTGCAAATGGAAGGTTGAACAACATTTGCACTTGCAACTATGAGGAAGAATGGAGAGGGGTGGTCAACGGACAAGTGAAATGAGCTCTCACCTATCACCCACATGGGACAACCAAGGATAATATGTATAGTACAATATACATGCAGCAACATAAATCATTTGATAGTTATGTGCATATCTATATAGAAAGATATCTCTATATTTATAAATTCATAAAAAAAATATCTCTAAATTCTTACTTTATGAGAAATCATTTTCTACATATACATCAAAGCTCTTAAATCAATTATTCTCTAAAAAAACATCAATACTTTCTAAAACATAAATAATAGTACTTTAAAAGAGAAACAAGGATCTCTACTATGGTTCTCCAAGAACCGAAAATGTTCTGCTTTATGATCCATCAGGGATCTAGTTTGGACACCTAAATAGGTTTCATTCTCTACTCTATGAGATTGTCCTCTCAGGACAACTTGGTACCAAGGTTAATGATCGTTTTAAATAGGTTTGTTTCTCTTTAGCTACCTTCTAGTCTTTAAATCATAAATTAATTGTTTCTTGAAAACTTTGTTCTAGGCTCTCTTCTAGTTTAAAACTCTATCATATAGTTATTCTATTCTTGAAATCATAAGGTCTCTAATAAACATAAAATCATTTAAATCTAAAACTTTTGAACTCTAAAAGCTCTGGACTCATATAACTCTAACAATATGACTTTAGCATAACTTGACTATGAAATCATGTCCAAGGGATCACCCGCTTGAAGGCATTCCGATTTCAAGTCCAGAATATGTTGGTAGTTGTTACAAATCATACTGAATTTCATACTTCTGAGTATCATAAAAGTGAATTTCTAAAATCTCATCTCTCAAGCTAACATCTTTCATAATTTATTAACTCTAATATCATACTTTGAAATGGAAAGGTTCAAAATCATAAAATCGCTAATATTATAATAACATCTCTCTTCACTTTCTTGCCAAAATATCTTAACTAATACTCTATAATCATAATTTGAAATCTCAATTCTTAAAGCATGAAGATATCATAAACTCTTGAAATATATTCAATGAAATGACAACTTGTTAAATCATATATTCTTACGATAATTTTATTAGAGGTGCACATAAAATATTTTCCATAATGTGCAATCCATTAATTATGGTCCCATGATTTTCCAAATACATTTTCATGCTAAAATCAAGAGATTCATAACTCTTTCAAACTGGACATATTTGTCAAATCATATTTGTGTCATATCTCTATACATATCTTTATCTCTAATTTCATATTCAACAATAATCATGCAAGAAACATATTTATAATGATGAAACTAAGGCTATGGATCAAATCCAATAACGGTTGGAGTTGGGAGTATGTGGGCACCACCAACTTGATGTGGACTGGAATGGCACCAACAACTGCCATAGAGCAACCATAACTCTAGATTAAACTCTAATACTCTCTAGATAACTCTAATCTAACTCTAACAACATTAGGGGAGCATCCTCACTTGACAATAATGAGAGAAATAACAAATCCCAACTCAAGATCATGAAGGAATTGAAGAAAAGAGACCAAAATCTATCAACATAAACATACCTTTGATGATTGGGGGAGCTAGGTTGGAGAGATTTGAGAGAAGGGGATGAAAATGGAGAAGGGAGGGTTTCTGGTTCAAAAATGGGGAGGGAGCCCGATTTGGTGTTTAAAAAGGGTCCAAAAATGAAACAGGATCCTTTATGGAACACGTTCACGCTCTCAGGAACCGCTAGTCAATCCTTGACGCTATAGCTTCAGCCCAGCGCCTCCTCTCCTGTGACTTATGACCGCTATACGTCCTCGCACTACCACACTCAAAACGTCCTTCTGGTGATCGCTATAGCAGTCCTGGACCTAGACGATCTCCAAACCACTGAAACCCATCCTGTGATCGCTATAGCGATCTTGGACCGCTATAGCAATGATAGCAACCCCCATATTAAGGGTTTCTCTCATCTAGCATTCAGGTTGCCTCAATACTCACTTATTTACATTTCTTACTTTTAAGTCAATCCTATTAACTTTAAAACATAAATGTAAATAAGGAAATATCCCCAATTTGGATTCAAATAACATATCTAAAAAATCAAAACCCCAACCATTCAAAATCCAAATTTTGGGTTTTAGTTCAAATAGGAAATTTTCAGATCTTCTAAACTTGAGGGCTCAAAATGAAATGTTTAAAGGTTTCATAAAATCCATTAAAAATCACTCTTCAACTCATTTTCCTCTAGGAACAATTAGGGACTTTTGATATCAAGCATGTCACCCTAACATATAGCCTTCCAAGGAGCTATAGGGTCCAACTTAGAGAAGTTCAAGACCAACAGGTGGGTCCGGGACCCTGGGCCATACAGAATTCCTCCTCACACACATACAGGATATTACAATAACACTCTACAAATGTACCTAAGGTGCTACTGTTTTGATTATCCTAAGTGCTGGTTGAAAATGTTGCCATGGGCTCAATATTGGTATAATACATCCTATCAGCAGCATTAAATTAAAATGACTCCATACTAAGCGTTATTTGGTATAGACTCCCCTTCCTGGTTAAATATGAAGTCTCCTGGAAGGATGAACAATCTCTATAGGAAGTGCTTGTAGAAATAGATAAACTACTAGATCAATTGAAAGCCAACATGATCAAATCTCAACAATATGTGAAGCATCATCCTGACAAACACAGAAGACATGAAGAACTAGGAAGGTGATTTTTGTAAAGCTATGGCCAACACTCAGGAGCATTAAGAAAAAAACCAAAAACTTGGCCTGAAGTATTTTGGGCTGTTCAAGATTATTCATAAGCTCAGTAAGTGGCTTACAAACTGGAATTACTAGTAGAGGCTCGAATCCATGATGTGTTCCACTTTTCCTTACTCAAGGAGTTTAAGGGAGACCAACAACAGCATTATTTGCCCTTGCGTTGAAGACTTATGAATTATGCCCAATTCTGACTCCTATTGCTATAGTAGCTAAGAGGACAATTCTACAAGACAATAAGGAAGCACAACAGCTACAAGTGTAATGGGAGGAAGAACCAGACTCATTTCTTTCTTGGGAAAATGTAGAAGAATTTAACAAAGTATACCCAACCTTCAATCTTGAGGACAAGGTTGTTTTAAATAGGGAGGGTAATGTAAGAAATAAAAATAACTGAGTTGGTTGCTGATGTCAATGCTAAGAGAGGATGAATACATGGAGGGTCTTATGCACAATAGGACAAATTCAGAGTTAGTGACAAATGAGGGACAAGTGGCAACCGATCGATCAATTAAGGAGCCAAGGAGAAGTAGCATGAAGAGGACCACAAATACTCTGCCGCAGGGTTGGGTTTGTTAGGAAAATTGTGGTAACTTCCTCCCTCCTGAGCTTCTCTCTTCTTTTCTTCTTCTAGAAGCATTCTGATATCCTCTCTTTTCCTTAGGTGTTGAAGCATACGTGTGGACACTTGCTCTAAGGAGTAAGGACTATCAACAACCATTATTTCCATTTAATTTTCTTGTGTCTTGTCATTATCTTATTATACAGAAAACTACCAAAAATACTTATTCCTTAGTTTTAGTTTTGAGTTGCACTATATATTGTTCATTGATTTCCTTCAATATTAATACAAGCAAATGGGTTCAGCCCTATTTCTCAGAGTTCGTAAATTCTGTTCCTTACAGTATTCAGCTCAGCTTACACTCACAATCAGAACTGCAATTAATTTCAGTCACCTTTGTCATGGTGTACAAGGCAAATGTTTGGACCATTTGCTAGAATATGAACGTGCTAGCCGCAGCCTATGTTGTGAGCCTCTCACTTTTGAATTTGTTTATGAAATTATGAATGATGTAAGAGTCTAAATGATCATAAATGGTTGTCGCCCATGTTGTAAGCCTATATTCAAGTGATTGTCACGCAAAGAAGAGAACATTTTTTTTATTGCAAATTTGTCTATGAATAAAGAAGATATTATTGAAGCTAAAATAGAAGGTATTAAATGTGAGCCTTTGTGTTTTTTGTTATCATTTCTAATATGCAAACATGGGTTATGGTTACTTGTGGAGTGGCGATTCACTTACAATATCCTAACTTTTATTTCATCTTAATTTCAAATTTTGCGGAATATGAACTATATTTTTTTTTTACTGTAATGATGATCCATTTGTTTTCCACATTTTTCTTGGTTTCATTTTCAAATTATCGGCTTTATTTGATACACTATCATAAGGTTTTCTTTTGTATACTCATGTTCATTGCTTATCTATTTTCAAGGAGTATTATTTTGTTACTGTTTGGTTATCACTCTAACTTTTGTGTGCTATTTTTTGTTCTAATTTCGTATTGAACTTTATATACTATTATGGTTTTGAATCACTTCTCTTATTCTTGCCCTATTTATGTGTGCACAGCTTTTCCAATTGTGGAACCTAATCTTGGCCATATGAAGCTTTAGCTTTCACGAGAAGTCTTGGAGGCTACTGATAGAATAACATACTCCATTGCGTCTGAGACAATATGTTTTATTAAAACCTGTATGATATGTAACTTTACTTGATGTTTTGTAATATGGATTTTGATGAACTTGGAGGGATGATGAGATGGTCTTGGTTCGTGTCATAACAATTATCTAATAAAATGTTGATCAACATCATCTACATTGACAATTCCTCTTTTTCCGATTGAGTGCTATGTGATAATGTTAGCACTTTATCTTATTTGTTTGTTCTCATACACATGATAGGCAGCATGCCGGATGTTGATTCATATTGAAACATGAATTTAAGTTAAAGCAAAATTCTTCTAGCCTGTGGCATGATCAGTTGCAAAGTATGACAATATATATGTCAATATGGGCCGATGTATTTGAACAAAATAGACCTTTTATGAAATATTAGAATGCCAATTTATGACATATTTTACTACTCAGTGTCATGAACATAGTATTTTGAGTTGTTGTTTCAGGAATTTTGTTTATTTTATCGACCTTATATGGTAATGTTTTATCTTGTGTTTCGACATGTGCATTTCATAATTTTTTTTTGTTAAAATGAAACAAATGTACCCTAAATCATCTTACCCAATTATTATATTATTTATTATTTAATTTAATTATCACTTTTAGGTGATTATTACACAAAGTTTAGGGTGAAGCCGTGATTGATCAGATTTTGGTATGATCAGTGGTTAAATTGTAGAGATTTATTTTGAATGCATTGTGCCTATTCATAGGAGCTTTTTTAGGTGCAAAATCAATAGCAATAAGGTTGTTTTATTTTTCACTTGTATCTGTAGCCATTGCCCCATATTTGTGCACCGTGATTTCTCCTTCATAATGGTACGGGAAGTTTGGAGAGCTGTAATTACACAACAACACATATTTACAATGATTATCCTATATCAAGATTATTTACTTTTGATGTATAGATAGACCTTAAGCTTCTGTTATGTTGTTATTCATATTCAAATCACAAAAGCAAAACACAATTTTCAATATTAAAAGATAAATTTTAAAATGACGGACACAACATTTTTATTGTGCAATTTTTTTCCATGTCATATTGTCTTTTTTTTTTTTAGATCCTGTCATATTGCTTGCTAACCTATTAGTCCTTCAATTATCACAACTATTTTGTGCAGTATAAAAACGTTAATCTTTAACATAATGATAGATAATAGATATAAGTCCGTTTATTTTAAATTTTGAAAAAACTAATTATGAACCTTAAAGTTTATATATAATTGAAAAGGCTGAAAAATGTTTTTGTTTTTAGAAGTTACTTTTTTAAGTTTATACAGAAAAGCTGAAAACTAGCTTTTTTGATATTCAATTATTTTTAGAAAATTATCTAAATATAGAGAAAGTATTATTTTAGACAAAAAAAAGTGATTATTTGCTACCAAAATCTAATCTAAACGCACTCACAATACATATTATATTGCTTTAAGCTTTAACTAATTTAAAATTGAATCTTATTTACACGATATTTTTTATAATGATTTCTAAATTTAAAATTTATATTTACAGGTTGTTCCGAATTTAACTGCCATTTTTTATGGATTGCCATATATTTTTGTACATATACAAAATACTATTATATGAGTTATGGATATTCTTTTGCTCTTTTGATTAATATCTAATAATTCAACGTTAATTAATCAATTAATCATTTAAAAAATTACAATTGCCAATTTCAACCAATTTTATTCGCCTACCTTTTTATTTATTAAACTACAATATACTCTGATTTACGTAACATGACCGGAAATTCTCGCCGCTCGACGGAAGAAGAAGATCAGGTTGCGACTACTTGGGAGGAGCACCGAAAAAGCAAAGATGCTGAACGAGAATGGGTTAGACATCTCTAGCCATGGTGAGGACATGGAAGATATCCAGAATTCCATAGAGGAACATCCAGATGAAGGCATCGATACTGATATGGGGATGGGGAATGAGAATAAAGGGGATAGTGGATCCTCTTCACCTAAAGGCAAAAAAAATCATACAAGGACTCCCTTGTCTCTGATGACTTAGATTTCTCTTTGACTCCAGAAGAGATAGCCAAAGCTGTTGTTGAGGATTATGCGACGGCAAATGATTTTCAGAATAATGTTGAGAAGGAGCTCTTTCCCTTCAATCCAAAACCTTCTATCAGTGTCTCCCTGGTGGAATATGATGCTTGGTGTAGACCATGGAGATCCCCCTAATTTTCGAGCTTATGGGAAAACGTGTAACTAATTGTTTTTTTAGTATTGTTTATGATAAAATAATTAAATATGAATAATCTATAGGATTTTGAAAATTTCAACGTACACGGTTATGATTACAATAATATGATAATTTTATTAAAAAAAAAAATTTATTTAATATTATTAAAAATTTAATATAATAATATTTTACTCAGGGATATAGAATGAGACCTATAAATAGTATAGGGACATAAATTAAAATAAGGATAAGGTTAAATATATATTTTTAACCTTAAAGTTTCTTTTATGTCAATTGGACAAAATGGTAATAATCGGACACTGAAATGGTAATAACCAGGACATTAAAACACTAAAATTGGTCTAAAAAATGGATATTATCATATCTAGATAATTTTTACTTAGGACAATCAAATAAATATAAACATTTTAGATATAGATACAAGGCAAATTGATTCAAAAATAGTTATACTCATTTCTTTCTCTCCAAGTAAGGCTTTATTATATAAACAAAAAATTAGAAAAGACCACATTTTCTTGACTTTCCTGGCAGCCTTCATGTTCTCTTTCCTTCATCATCTTCAAGTTTTTCTTTTGAAACTCCATGAAACCTTCAAGTTCTTGAAGGACACACTTAGGTGAACACTTAAACTAGTTCAAGAACACTTCCTCTACATCAAACTCAAGCCAAAACCTTCTTTTTGCCTTTCAAATCTATCCAAACAACAACATATATAGGGGCTGAAAAATAGGTTTGAAGTTTTAGTTAGATGAGGAAAAGCTAGAGAAAGATTCTATGTCTATTACTTATAATTGTTTGACTATTTTTGCTAAAATAAACTCTTGAGATATGTTTGAAATTATGTTTGTGAAATCTAAAATTTATTTTCAAAATGCATATATATATATATATGAACTTGATAGATGAAAAAAGATGCCATAGATAAAAAGTCTTGTGGATTGATTGAATTGATATAAGAGATTTATTAAGTAAATGAAGAGATTTTTTATTCATAGAAGAAAAAGCTTGAAGTTCATCTAAGAAACTTGGTTTATTTTCCTCGAAATTTACAAGAGTTACTACACAAGGAGTTTTACAAGTTTCTAATAATATAAATTTTCATAAAAGTTTAGTAACTTTCAGAAAATCTCATAACAATTTAGTAAATTTTATAGAAAAATCTCGTGAAAATTTAGCAGATTTTATAGAAAAATATCATAATAGTTTAACAGCTTTTATAGAAAAATCTCATAAAAAGTTTAGCTGATTTTATCAATAAATCTCATAAAAATTAAAGAGAATTTTTGTAGAGAAATTTCATAAGAAGTTAGGAGATTTTGAATAGAAAATATCATAAGATATTCAGAAGATTTTAAATAGAAGAGTCTTAAGGAATTCAAGAGAGACTAAGAAAATCTTCTAAGAGTTAAGGAGATTTCAAGGAAATCTTAAGGCAAAAGTATGATAAATAGAACTATTAAGAAGAAATTTTACTTAATAATTATAAGATTTCCTAAATAAAGATTAAAGGATTTTTATGAAGAAAGAAAACTTAATAAATAAGTTTTATGTAATATTAATTGCTTGATTGTAAACTCATGGATTCAAAGTGTGATCTATCAGGTTGTAGTACGAGGTACTACATCAATTGAACTATCATGTTGTAAAACGAGGTGTTACATCATTGTGATAAAAGTGATGTATTGAGAATAACATGCTATGTAAATTGTGATTTATAAGGTTGTAGTAGACGTACTACATCATTTGAACTATCAGGTTGTAATATGACGGTATTACATTGTTGACTATACATCAGATGACAAGTATCAGAAATCCTATGAGTTCTATTATCAAGCCTAACTTTTACTAATAAGAGTATGTCAAAGAAGTAATGAAACAAACAAACAAATTATTATATATACAATAAAAAACTGATTAATTATTTTACGAATCCTATGATTTTATTCTCAAGCATAAGTGTACTCACAATACTATGTTAAGTAAGAAAAGGAATAAGCAAACTAATTATTTTAATACTAAGTCAGATATCACTGTGTAGTAGACTAGTATTTTTCCTCCTGGGAATATTTGATTCTCATTCCTGCTTATCATATTTTTACATAGATTGCAATAAAGGTGATTATTTTGTGGAGATCCTTAACTGGTATTAGCATCACGATCTAGACCTTTTGATGAATCGATGATAGAAGTTAGTCAGTCTTTTATTTTCTTTTAATGAATTTTGAGTAGTACCCTACCTAGACTAAAGGATTCTTGCGTGAACCAGGATAATGGTTTGATATAGTTATGGATGCAGTTGATTTGTTATTGGGTAACATAATTATGTATTTTTGACATATTATTTATGTTCAAACTTAGCAACTCAGAGAGAAAGCAGTTTAAATTTGTCACAAAAACAGGCTCATATTTAATATTATATATACAACTCTAAGATCAAGCAAAGTTAACAAGTAACAACTACTCACTATAAGGATGTGGCTTAAGCATAGCTTCATGGTAGGAAGGGTGTTACAAAACGCTTAGGGCTGAAAGCTATGGACTCTTGGATTCATCGTTTATGGGCACGTACGAGCCGTTTCAAAAACTTTTAACGTGATAAAATTGAATTGAATTCTTATATTTGAAATGAGTGATTAAATTAAAGAATTGAATTCAATTTCTTGATTTGAAATAAGACAAAAAAATGAATTAATTTAATTATTTTTACTATTTTATCCTTCATTAATAAGTTAGGAACAAAACATTATATTCAAGTAAGGTTATTTCAATATTTTTATTTGTTAAAATTCAATTTTTATGGGTTTGATTTTAATTTCATTATTTTGATGGATTTCAATTCTTAGCAAATTTCAATTCCTTGAGTTGTATTGCTTTCAAATCAAGGAAAAAATTTAATTTCTTCATAGAATTGAATTCAGATATTTCCAAATACCTGGTAAAGGTGATGTTCTAGTACTTGGTCTTAATGATGATTTCTTTCTAGTGTGTTTTATTGATCAGAATGATTATAGACATGAACTTTTCGAGGGCCCATGGCTAGTTGCAGATCATTATCTCTTGGTTCAAAGGTGGTGACCTCTCTTCAAATCCTTTGATACTAAGGTCTAGAAAATAGATGCTTGGGTTACAATTCCAGAATTACTTGCTAAACTCTACACTCGAGAATTTCTTTGGAGAGTGGTTCCAGGTATTAGCACTATGCTAAAAATGGATGAGCTTACTTCCATTCATTCCTGGAGTAGGTTTGCTCGAATATGTGTGGAAATTGATCTCCGCGTCCCTCACACCTTCTTTTACTTCATTGGGCAAAGAGTTATACTTTGAATACTAGGGTCTTCATCACATCTATTCCAACTATGGTAAATACGACCATAAGCTTGATGTTTGCCCATAAATAGGGTTGTTCCGCTATTGCAACAACCCAAGGACATAATAGTTGACAAAAAGGAGAAGAATCTTGAAAAAAATAGGAGGATCTCGCAACTTTAGGAAAGGAAGAGAATCACTAGATTCCTAATCACCTTTGAATATGATGGATGAGTGAAATCCGGGAGCACTACTTTAAAGGCTACAACGTGTGCCATCTTAGCCACGCTTCATGTGCAGAAATATTAATCGACTCAGTGCATTAATCAACATTTCAAATATTAAATGTGGAGGACGAAGGGATAGGCCCCATCCTAGAGAAGGAACCTTCACATTCAAATGTGCTAAACTCCATTTGGGTGGTCAGACCCAATAACTATCCAAAGTAGACTAATGAACATAAATTGAAGGGAAAGGCTTTGGCTATGTCAAAACCAAATAAAGCCCAATCATCTGATGGAGGTTTCCTCAAGCCCAAGCTTAAAGGGACTCCAAGCTGGAATTTTGGAATCCTCTCCCTCGAGAGCAAAGATAAAGATATTTGCAGTGAGTAGTGGCAATTTTTCAGACAACGGCAAAACCAATAGGGCATTTGGAAACCTCCTAAATTCAGTTCTATCAAGGAATTGAATTGAATTTCATGCTTTTGAAGTAACTTGAGTCAAGGAATTGAATTTCCATGGGAATTGAAATCCAACAAAATTAAGGAATTGAAATCATACTCAAATGGGTGCGATTTGGCATGAGAATTGAATTTCAACAAATGAAAATACGAAAATAACCTTACTTAACTATAATGTTTTGTTCCTAACCTATTAATGAAGGATAAAATAGTAAAAAATAATTAAATTAATTCATTTTTAGACTCATTCCAAATTAAGGAATTGAATTCAATTCGTTAATTTCCTGACTCATTCCAAACATAAGAATTCAATTCAATTCCATCTCATTAAGGCTATGATTAGGAGTTTTATAGAGGAGGAAAGAAAATGGTCATTAATGGAATAGAGAAGAAAGAAGTGAAATAGAATAGTCACACATTTGCTTGGGAGTTTATAATTTAAGTAAGTGAAATAGAAAGAAATGGAAAATTTATTTTCCATTTTTATCCTTTTGTGGATATAATTCCTATGGATATAAAATATAAAGAACTAAAATGGTACAAACACAAGCTCTCTCCCTCAATCTCCCAATTTGGGGGACACTATTTTAACTGGGCATGATGACCAAGAAAGGACTTCCCCTCCCATGCTAGTTCCTTGCCCTCTTCCAAATAACATCCAAACACATGTTTAAGGCAAATGTCCCATCCATCCCTTGTTACTCCTTCTGGTTTTTTACTCCTAATCATAGTCTAAAGGTTTCCAAACATCATGCAAGTGTAGAAAGATTGCATGGCGGGAGGATGGTCCTTCTCTTTAATCAGGTTGAAGTCCACCACCCCACCTTGAAGGAGCTTGAGTTGGCTCAAGCTCTTCACTGGCATAATAACGAGAATGAAAGGGCAAGCAATCCTCCAGATCCAGGGCCATGATGTTAGCCAATAAAGTGAATTTATCAGAGATTCCTATGCATCAGGTGGTTGATGAAATGGTGGTGGGATGTCACCCACCCCAATGCTCCATAATGAAACCCATTTGGTTTAGCTCTCTTCTTTTATTTTGTTGTTGATCATGAATATTATTATTTGGAACTGAGTTTCAAGTAAAGGTTTTTCTCTTTTGACTTGAGATTTATGTCATCACTACTCTTCTTTTCTATGTCTCTTGGAGACTCATGTCAGTAGTCCTAAAGTGGAGAACATTATTCAAAAGTTAAACTTTGATGGGATTTTTTTTTTTATCAAAGATGGTGTGAGACTCTATGGGGGTATCTAGTGTTTATGGAGAAAGGATTCCTGGAATGTTGATGAGGAAACTCACAGATAATTTGTTCATATGTGGGTGAAATTTGAATCTAACCCAAGTTGGTTTTTTATATTTGATTATGGAAGCCTCCAACTTGCAGCTAGAAAAGATGTTTGGGAAGGGATTGGAAGGATATCGGAGCATGTTCAAGACGCTTGGTGTTTGGGTGGTGATTTTAACTCTGTGCTAAGCTTAAATGATATTGATGGCTGGATTAATCTTTCAGGAGATAGAAATGCCTTCCAAGTGTGCTTATTTGATTGTGGCCTTCAAGATATTGGTTTCAATGGACAACCATTCACCTGGCAGAGAAATAATATCCCCAAAAGACTTGATCGATTTATTGCTAATAGTGCTTAGTGCCTTCGATTTTCAAAAATCACCCACAAGCATCTTCCCAAGTTAAAATCAAATCATGTTTTGATCTGTTTAGATTTTGGAGGTGCAAATGATGGACCCATGATCATTTGGCCATTCCATTTTTTGCCCCATGGCTATTACATGATGATTTTGGCAATCTTGTTCTATCTTCGCAGAAAGAAGGCTTGATACCCAATAACATTCATTCATTTACAAAGCAGCCAAAATCTAGAACTAGGAAGTTTTTGGTCATATTGGTCGAAGGAAGAATCGGTTAATTGTGTCTAGAATGTATCTCTAAAAGATTATCTTTCCAGCCTAATTGTTTTTTGGAGAAACTTTATGTAGACCTTTGGAATGAGTATAAGGCGTTACTAATCTAGTGGAAACCTACTGGAAACAACAATCTCGATGTAAATGGATCAATTATGGTGACAGAAACTAGTCTATTTTCATAATTTAGCAATAGGAAAGCCGAAATAAGGTATCAATGCTTAAACATGACCAAGGCCAATGGACTAATGACAAGCAAACTCTAAAACTATGGGGTATTGATTTCTATTCTCGCTTATATACTGATGATAATGCCTATGAAAAATTCCTTGTTTCTGGGTGTTTTTGTAGACTTTTAGAGGAGGATTTAAACTTGTTGAATGCTCCAATTACCAACAAGGAGATATCTTCCACCTTCTTCTCTATGAGTGGATGGAAGCGCTGGCCCAAATGGCCTCCCTGCTATGTTTTCCAAAGTAACTGAATCACCTCCAAAGCTCTGTGATTAGTTGGATAAAAACCATTTTTCAATTATCCCAGTTCCATTGGCCATGTCAACCAAACTTTCCTATCTTTAATCCCCAACAGGATAAGCCAGAATCTATGGCTCATTTCTATCCAATAGGCCTCTGCAATGGTATCTACAAACCGGTCACTAAAATCAATGTAGTCGGTCCTTCTTTGAATGAACTTGATCGCACCTGAAACAGTCAACTTTGCTCAAACCCAGAGCGATTGGGCTGGCCAATGTCGAACCGGTAGCTAACCGTGCGCGAACTGGACCAAGTGTTGGTGTGAAATGCTAATCAAAAATTCTCTCTAGAGAGTCGAACCCTATACATTTCTAGGTGATGGGTGCTAGGCTGGATGGGTTGCCACTAGGCCACATGCTTGTTTGTTTATATATGTCTCACTATACATATATTACATAATTAATTGTATTAAATTTTAATTTTGTATATTATTTTAATTGAATCTGTTCAAGGTTTAGCCAATGACCCATTGGACCAATGACCCAGTGACCCAGTACCTTGATTGAGTCGATCACCAGTCTGGTTCTGAAACTATGACTAAAATTATAGCTGCCAGATTTAGAGGACTTATGAATAAGCTAATTGGTGTAGAGTAGTTTAGCTTTGTTTTGGGCAAACCAGGACAATATTCTTATAACCCAGGAAGTGGTTCACACTATGAGATTGAAAATAGGTAATATTGGCTTCATGGCCATTAAAAGTGGATTTGGAAAAGGCTTATGACTGGTTGGATTGGCAATTTATTGACGATAGTTAAAAGGATGTAGGATTTCCAAATAGTATTATTCAAATTTTCATGTGAAGTACCACATCGGCTGAATTGTGTTTGCTTTGGAATAGAGGCATTACTGAGTCCTTCACTCCAACCAGGGGATCCAGCAGGTTGCACCCTCTCCCTACATATTTGTCTTATGCATCTAGCGTCCTGGCCCATTTAATCAATCTAGCTGTGAACAATGGTCTTTGGGAGCCCATTTCTTTGAGCAAGGATGGTCCTAAACTCTCACATCTTTGCTTTGCGAATGATCTGGTTTTGTTTGTCAAAGCCATTTCTGGCCAACTCCAAGTGATTAGAGGTATCCTTTATTTATTTTGTCAAGTTCTGGTCAAAAAGTAAACAATAGTAAATCTTGTGTGTTCTTCTCCAAAATTGTGCGCTTCACTAGAAGACAAGATTTGAGTCAAACCCTTAACATGAGATTGATTGACTTCTGACTTGGGAAAATACCTTGGGGTGAAACTATTTCATGATAGATGCTCCAAGCATTATTTTCAGTATATTCTTGATCATGTGTCTAATAAATTGAGTTCTTGGAAAGCTAAGGGTGTGTTTGCTTTAGGTTTCATTTCAGTTTTCATTTTAATTTTCCAAATTTGTGAAGGAAAACTAAAAATGAAAATTGATCATTTTTAGTTTTTCCTTCACAAATCAGAAACTAAAAGCTGAAATGAAACTGGCAAAGCGACAGCTTGAACTCTTTATCTGGCAGGGCGCATTACCTTGGCTCAATCAGCCTTGGCTTCTATTCCAGTTTATGTTATGTAAACCTGTAAAATTCTGGTGGCAATATGTGATAGAATTGATCGTATCTGCAGAGACTTTATTTGGAGCGGTTCTTCAGGTCACCAGCGAATTCATCTCCTCAGTTGGGATGCTATTTGTACTCCCAAAAACGATGGAGGGTTGGGTTTTAGGAAGGCAAGAGACATGAACAATGCTCATTTGATGAAGCTTGCTTGGAAAATGGTTAACAGTAGAGAAGATTTATGGGTAAGGGCTAAGCGCAAAAAATATGGTGCAGGCCAGTCTTATATTCATGTAATTAAACGACAGAGTAATGCGTCAAACGCTTGGAGGGGTATAATGAAAACCTGGCCCCTTGTCCAGCAGAACTTTATTTGGCTTCTGGGAGATGGTAGTGCTGTCTCTTTTTGGTTTGACCATTGGATTCCCGGGGTTCATATTTTAGCTTGATCCTCCTTGATGATGACATGGCTGAGGAAAAGGTTGGTGAGTATACAACTACGTCTGGGAGCTGGAACTTACATAAACTTGGCCAAGTTCTCTCACAAGACTGTATTGACCTGTTGGCCCCTGTCAAAGCCCCCGAAACAAGTGCTGGAAATGATCTTGTTGCTTGGGCCCCTACTATCTCAGGTGAGTTTTCAATCAAATCTGCTTATGAGGCCTGCTGCAATCACTATAGACTTAACAGGAAGAGGATTTTTTATATTATTTGGCGCTTGAATATTCCCCAAAGACTTCGTACTTTTCTTTGGTTAGCGGCAAATGATGTTTTGCTATCTATTGCCAATAGAGTTAGGAGACATCGGACTCATGACGGTGGTTATGTGAGATGTGGTTATAACAATAAAAAATTCCTCCATGTTCTTCGCGACTACGAGGTTGCAAGATGTACGTGGGTGAGCATCAACTCCAGTTTGTAATGTTCAATGGCAGTCCAGAAACGAATTTATTTTTGTTGGAAGTTTATACTCTCACACTGAGGTTGCTCATAAAGGCTTATGGCTAGCTGGGGATTATGAATTAGCTATTGATTCCATTTCAGCAACTTGAGAGAAATTGGTGAGACCACAACCTTGAAAGTGAGCTGGCTATCACCCCCTGAAGGTTGGGTGAAGATTAATATTGATGGATCTGTAGTTAACCATAATGAAGCTGCTCTAGGTTTCAGATGAAGCACATTTACCGGGAAGCAAATAGTTGTGCAGATGTGTCAGCTAAACATGGTCATCAGCATCAGGATGTTGTTTTCTATGATTCAATACCTTCTTCTATGTCCTTTGCCTTCCTTGTTGATTTTATGATGACAGAGTAATTAATTTGTAATCTTCCTTTGGGCTTTTGCCCCATTGTTAATAAAAAATACGATATATTCCCGTAAAACAAATGCTAGATATTTAATGACTTGAAGAAGTATACAGAAATCGTGAATTTTATTATGCTTTGGATCTTACATTTACATGATAAAAGAAACTAGCCGTAAAACATTTTTTTTACGGCGGGACTCTGGCCCCAAATCAGGTTAATAGTTTTTTATATAATGAAAAAATTTCGTTGAATTTTTTTTATTAATATTTTTATTTGATGGTGACTTTTCTTTTATTAATATTGGTACCCAATAAAAAATGTTAGACATATATATTGCATAGAAATTTTTTTTTTTCACATTGGGACATTACCCCCAAAAACAAGTTGACATTTTTTCATATGGTAAAAGAAATTAATAATAAAATAATATTTTTTTTGTCAATATTGATACCAAATGAATAATATTAAATTGAACAAAAATTTTTTACAACAGGCTCTGGTCCTAAAATATAGGTTAACATTTTTTAAATGACAAAAGAAATTAGTTGTAAAATAATTTTTTATTAATATTAACACTTAACAAGTGATGTTAGACCTATATACTACATAAATATTTTTACAATGGAACCCTAGCCTCAAATCAGGTTAACATTATTTTATATGAAAAAGAATGTAGTTGTAAAATAACTTTTTGTTAATATTTTTATTTAATAGTGACTTTTTAATTAACATTGGTACATAAAAAGATATGTTAGGCATACATGTTGCAAAATTTTTTTTTTTTTTGACAACCTGGCTTTACCTCAAAAACATGTTAACATTTGTTTATATGACCAAAGAAATTAGTAATAAAATATTTTTTTTTAATATTGATACATGATAAGCAATGTTAGACATATATATTATATTTTTATTTTGGTACCCCAAGGGTATCGATGCATTTTTGAATTCAAGAGTTATTATTTTATAAGCAAATAATGAATTATTCTGTTATTAAATTTTGTTTTAGAACATTTCACTTAAAAGTTATTTAGTTTTTTTTTTTTGAATTGTATTCTTTACTCAAGAATAAAAGGGATAAGCATAGAGAAGAGAATGATGAATTTATTATTTTATGCGGTTTTGACTATATTGGATCGATTTTGAAAATTAAATATGAAATCCAATCCAATCTAGGTGGTTTGTGACAAATAAGATCCAATTAATACAATCACAATTTTTGGGATTTTGATCGATTTTCAGTTTAGATTTAGTGGTTTATATTGAGTTAGATTGGATTTGAACACCCCAACCTAGTGGTATGTTTGGAAAATCATAGTCAGAGGTATATTTTGGGAAACCAAAAATAAAATGAATTACACTCCATAATTAGTTGTTATATGAAATAGTTTTATATAATTTTCTTTAAAATTAATTTACTACAATGTTGAAAAATGGGAAATGGAAAGAAAGTCAAATGATTTTTTTATTTACTGATTATTTGATCCTTATTTAAAAATCAGAAGTCAAAACAATATTAATTATTATTCAGTTATTCATTACTATATAATTATTAATATTTATACATATTTCAACTTGAATTCTTTCAAGAACTTCGAATCTTCAATAAAGCATCAAATGTGAAGAATTTATTTTGAGTTAAATTACACCATTCCCTAACATTTAGTTTAATTACATATGTTACTCATCTATTTGTAAAATTGTCAATAGATGTCTTTTAGGTTTGCTAAGATTACACTAATCTTTTCCAATTACTAATTCAATGATTTAAGTGGAATAAAAAAAGATAACATGTGATATTTATATTATTATTAATAATATCAAAATATCAATATTCGACATGTATATATTAACTAAAATAATCTTTTCTTTTATCATGTGAGGATGAAACTTATAACTATAACATAAGAAAATAGTATTTTCAATTTATATATAAAATATTATTAAAATATTATAATTTTTTCATTAATAATCATGTTCATGCCATATATTATCTTTTTTATCACTTAAATTAATGAATCAATAATTATAAGAGAAACTAGGGTATTTTAGCAAATACTAGCTAGGAACCTCTACTGACAATTTTATAAATAGAGGAATGTGGAACATAATTATCTAAATCTTCAGAAATATTAGTGCAATTTATCCTTTATTTATATTAATTTCATATTTATTAGTCATTTTGTTTGTTTTATATCAAATTACAATATTTTTATAATCTAATTATCGAATCAAGTTAGTTTTTACAATGACAGTTACATTAGTTGATTTTCTTTTTCATCCTGTATGTTACACGCGTCTATAACACTAGTGTTTTTATATATACAGCACACTATGCTAATAGGATATTAAAATTGATCTCTCTTAAATAATTTTATATGTAATTCTCTACTTTGTTCCTTTTTCATTTTTTTAAAATTATTTACTCGATACATATTAAAAAATGGAAACAGTGGAAACAAATCAATTTGTTCTAAAGAAAGATCACTAGATCATCTAATGTGAAATTTTCACATCAGTCAATTTGATCATGTGTAAATTTTTGCTACTAATAAATAATAAACTATAGTTCAAATTTCATAAAAAAAATCCAAGGTTCTAAAAATCGATTTAACATTGAACAGGCAAGGTTCAAAGGTTAAAGTTTAATTGTTGAACAAATATAACTGATATATAATAAAATAAATATTTATATAAATATATAAAAATATAACATAAAATACATGTCATAAAATAACTAAAAATTAAATTAGATATCAATAAAATCCATAGAACATAGCATAATTAATTTCTTAATCAAAATAAACATTATCCATATAGATCAAATCTCTAAAGTTACTACTTCTCATATTAGAAAATGAAAAGAATTAGAAAATATGATATCTTAGGTTTTTGTTTTAAAACAAAAAACTCAAAATGATGCCATTTGGCATCTTTTTTATATATATAAAAAAAAACTGTTAGATTCATTTGGCTGGCTGATTTGCAGCCGATTCATGGACAATTCAAGCTTCTTGTCAATTTTTCAGAGTTTTATATAACCAGAATAAGCATTCAGTTCGCTAATCTTAAGCTTTATCCAATTTTCAGAACACTGAAAAAATCTAATCAATAATAAAAAATTAAAAGATTTAATTTTAAAACATCATTAATATAGGATAATTTTATACTTTTATTTAATTATATATTATTATATTAATTATAACAATTAACTCTCATATTAACTATTTAAAATATCATATAGATAAAATAATTATATATATATATATATATATATATATTTTCAGTATATTAAAATTAGGCTCAAAATTAAACATTACCAACTTATAAAAAAATTTCATATGATAAGAATTATTTGGCACAAATAGCAAGAAATAAACATGGCAATAAAAGGGACACTGCTGGTCCCCATTTTAGAATCATCAACTTATTTTTTACTCCTTATCCTATAATTATCTGATTTCATTTTGTGGATAATAAGAATATATCTTCCTGTTTTCTCTTTCATTTCTTTCTTTTGGACATCATGACGCCACCTGTACTTCAACCTTGATAGGAGCATGCATGCTCATATCCCGCAATCATGTCCTCCAATTTCGTTCCACTGCCCGCAGATTTAACGGGTAATAAGTTCCAAGATGAAATCTTTTATTTTTTCTTTTTTTTCTTTTTTTCTTAAACTGTCTATGATCTTGTACAATTCAGTGCTCTAAGTTCCAGATTATCTACCATTTGCCGGGTCATCTTTCTGACAGATTTTATCCCTGCAATCTGTTCCCATTTGTGAAAGTGCGTCTTATAATTTTTTTAAAAAAATTGAGTTTATGCTAGATTTTCTTTGTTGTGAAAGTGCGTCCTTTTAATTTTATTTTTTTCTGTTTGTTAACTTTGGGAAGGTAGGAAGACTATTGAAATTTATGCTGAACAAGAATCCATGTTGTGATAGAGTTCAAAACACTCTTTTGTTTTTCGTGCATTTTAAATTGAAAAGTGAAAAATAGAGGATTGTAAGCGTTAAAAAAAATAAGGGATGTGCAGATTCCTGTAGTTTCATGTTAGATTATGGCATTCTACGTTACTTTTGCTATTTATAATCATAATGTGGACATGAATTTTTGACGTTCCTTTCTCAAATTATTTAACATTTTTCAGTTATGTTCCCTCTATGAAATCTTAGGAATGCTGTGCTCTTCACAACACTAAACAGTCCTTGTTTTGTTCTATAGTGAAGCTATTGGGGTTGACAAAAGTAACAGCCATCTAACTGAGAATATGGACAAACCTGAAAATGATGATACAGTTTCTGGAACTAGCAGCAGAAACCAACCCGGAATAACTGACGTGAAAAAGGATTATTTCAGTCTTCGACTGTCAAGGTATTAAGTTTACTCATGCAATTGATCATATGGGTACTGCCGTTTTAGTTCTTTTTGGATTTTCGCTTCATGTTCTTTCTAAGTTAGATCTAAATCTTAAGTACCTTCAATTCTAAGTTGGCTAAATATTGAAATACCATGGTTACCCTGTGAGGCCAGGATTCATATATCAATTTCTGAGTTTAACATTAGTTTTCTTCAGACTAAATCACCAATTTTGTCATTCAAATATAAATGTGACATTAGTTTAGTCCTTGAAAGTTTTTTGACATCAATTTAGCCCTGAAGGATACATATGACATCAGTTTAGTCCTGAAAGATGTTAGACATAAATAAACCCCTAACTTATCATTGTATGCTTTAGAGATTAAATTAATATAAAAAATCATTTAGGGACTAAACAGATGTCGTATGTATCTTTGAGCAACTAAACTGGTATTTTAGTCATTTTCTTTACCATGTTGTTACCATTTTCTTCTACGTTATAAGTATTGGGCAGAAATTCTGAAACTTATTCAATTGTGAGTGTTTCTTACTATTAGGGGAAAATAAGGAAAAAATGTATAATACCTCCTCCAACTGTATATAAATTATGTTAAGAACCAATATTATCTTATTATATCTTAGATTGATTTAGGTATATCTTGGACTGATTTAGATTAATTTTGGTTGATATTAGATTGATTTTATCCTTATGTTTTGATTTTATTGTTGCCTTATAAATAAGCTTACCTCATTGTACTGATACATCCAAAAAATACATTTTCCCTGTTTTCTCTACTTTGCTAAATTGAAGAAAACATCTTCTGGTTCAAATTGACTCCATGAACTTACCAAATTGTGCAGACTGGTGTAAATTTAACCCTTTGTACATATGTAGAGAACTCCCTATAATACACATTGCAACTGACCTATAGACATAAGGTTGAAGCAGATTCATTGTATTTTAGCCAAATGAAAAACAAAGTCCTGCTAAATAAGTCAAAGGGAGAATTTTTGCCTAATATTAGTTAACTAAAAATATCCTAATATTAGCTATGATACAGTTGTCTGAACTCTGACTGGTTAGTGGATAATGAGGAAAACGATTGAAGATAGCCTCAATATTTTATTGCCAAGAAAAATGAAACAAGAAGTGTTGATTATAAATAAAATTTCCAGGTTCTTTCAGAGGAGAAGACTTAGACATGTTACTTATAAAGCAATGATGCAGTTGTTTCAAGAAAATGCTAACCGTCACTTTCTAGAGGTTCTCAAGAGGAAGGGGATATTGAAATGCATCATATTTCATTTGTAACCTATAACTTGGTAAAATTAGTTTTTATACATTCACTGTTACATTTGTTTTAGTTTATATTCAAGTAGTAGTAATAGTTGATTTCAGATTTTACAGGTTTAGGCCTTTAGGTTATTTTGGCTTTAGCAAAAGGTGGCAAGTCAGCTTCATATGCAAAGTTGTCTACCATGTTGAAAATGATATTGTGATGTCCACCAATTCTTTGCTGCTTTTGGAAATTGCTACTTGCCAGTAAAGATTGGATGACTACCTTTTTCCATCTGTGTGAACAGTCGAAGTTTGTGACTTTTTATGAGTATTTATATTTCTATTGTTATTAAACGTGCCAAAATCTAGTCTATATGCAGTTCAGAAGAAGTTTTTACTTAACAAAATTGATTATCTTTTCTTATATAATTTGGTAGGGGAATCATTTTGGTGGAAAGAATCAAATGAATGACATTGCTGAGGTTATAAATTCAGGAAGACAGCCTAGCTGCACATTCTGCATTGGGAAAAATAGCTGCAGAATTGTACGCTCACGAACAAAATTAATGAATATTCTGATACAGAGAGGAAAACCTCAGGAAACTAGTGTCATTTTCAAAAATCTGATTGAAGAAGGGCACCAACCATCTCTAGTAACGTACACATCCCTGTTAAATGCATTGACCATTCAAAAGTGCTTCAAGCCTATACATTCCATTGTCTCAAAGGTGGAAGAAAAACAAATGAAGCCTGACCCGATATTTTATAATGCCCTTATAAATGCCTTTGCTGAATCTGGGAACATGGAGGATGCCATGAAAGCTGTTCAGAAGATGAAAGAAAGTGGACTAAGGCCAAGTACTAGCACTTATAACACGTTGATAAAAGGGTATGGGATTGCAGGTAAGCCTGATGAGTCAATGAAGTTGCTAGACCTGATGTCAAAAGATGAAAATTTGAAACCTAATCTCAACACATACAATATGCTTATAAGAGCATGGTGTAAATGGGAGAACATTTCAGAGGCCTGGAATGTGGTGAATAAGATGACTGCTTCAGGAATGCAACCAGATGCTGTTACTTTCAACACTATAGCAACAGCTCATGCTCAAAAAGGACAGACTGCTCAGGCTGAGGGATTGATTTTAGAGATGCAGAGGAATGGTTTGGAACCCAACAGAGAACTTACACCATCATCATAAGTGGATACTGTAGAGAAGGTAAAATAAAGGAAGCTCTTAGGTTGGTATACAGGATGAAGGATATGGGGCTGCAGCCTAATATTATTGAATTTAACACCCTGATTAATGGCTTTGTGGATGTGATGGATAAAGATGGTGTTGATGAGGTAACTTTGAACTTATGATTGTAGGTCTGAATTACTTTTTCTTGTTGAAGTTTCTTTGCATCCCGTTGATTATAACCTTAGTGGCATACTGGCATTCAACATAGAATCAACTAACATACTCTCTTGACACTCATTTTATAATTTACATACAGTGAAGCAAGAAGCAATGGTATATTTAAATATTGTGAGATGCAACTGAGTGAAAAACTCTTCTGGAATTTGCCGCATCCAATCATTTCATTCTTATTTCCAATGTGTCTCAATCTTCGTGATGCAGTAGTTGTATTGGTTTTTTATTTGATAGGTTTAGAATCATATGTGATGCAGCATGCCCCTTTTTATTTTGCTATATGCTATGTGCTATATGGCAATGGGTCTGGAAATAGCCTCTCTGCTTGTGAGGCTAAGGCTGCATATATCTACCCTCCTTGTACCCAATCAAATGGGAGCCTCATGTACTAAGCTGCCTTTATTATGCTATATGGTAAAGAGGTTGTAAGTTCTAACCATCTACGAGCATTAAACAATTTGGATCCATTGGTTTATGTCTCCATTTTCTGAATGTTGTTGTTCTGAGTCAGGTTTTTGTCAAATTACTGTGCCAATCATCGAGCAATTAAACTGTCTAATGAAGTTAAAGAGGAAAAAATGAAGTCACCTCTCGTTTAAGTTGCATGGTATAGTGGATAGTTGTCTCTTTGGTTTAATTTCTTACATGTATGCATTTCACCTTGTAACTCATTGCGAATATCCTTTTACAGGTTTTAAAGTTGATGGAAGAATTTAATATTCAACCAGATGTGATAACATATAGTGCTATAATGAATGCATGGAGCCAAGCAGGATTCTTAGAGAAATGCAAGGAACTCTTCAATAGGATGTTGAAATCCGCGAAAACCGGATGTGCATGCTTATAGTATTCTTGCTAAAGCTTATGTTCGAGTGCAAGAAACAGAAAAGGCTGAAGAACTGCTAAATGCCATGGTTAAATCAGGTATCCAGCCAAATGTTGTTATGTTTACCACTATCATAAGTGGATGGTGCAGTGATGGCAGAATGGACAATGCCATCAGGGTTTTTGACAACATGTGCAAATTTGGAATTTCACCAAATCTTAAGACCTTTGAGACCCTAATCTGGGGGTATGCAGAAGCAAAAGAGCCATGGAAAGCAGAAGGAATACTCCAAATGATGGACGAGTTTCATGTTCAACCAAAGAAATCCACAATCTTGCTTGTTGCAGAAGCTTGGTGTTTAGCTGGATTAGCGGAAGAGGCAAATAGGCTGCTAAGTACCATAAGACTAAAAGCCAAGCAGATGACGAATTTAATAGAGGAAGAGGACAATATTCCTGCTGAAAGTTCTGATAAAATTTACCAAAAGCCATCTACTAGTGCTCCTTTCTGTAGTCTCTTACAGTTCCAATCTCTTGGTGCAAATGACCAGAAAGGTTCAAGTTTCGCAGCTACTAGAAGGAATCGAAGATTCCTGAGAGATGGTGATTTGGAGACTCCATTTCTCAAAAGAAGATTCAAGTGTCATTCTCAAATTTGTAGATTTGGTGAAGGATTTTCCATCATGTGCCAGAAACAGTTCCAGTGTCAGCATGGTACATACCCACTTGCAAATTCATGTACAGCAGTATTCTTAAACTAGAAGAATTGGCGAGGTGAAGTGTGCACTATATATATATATATATATTTTATGTAATTACATTCTTTTGCTCTACCCAACAAAAACTGTTCATGTTTTTGTCAGCCAAATACTCCTATTTTCCTGTAATCAAAATTGCTTGTTTTTCACTCTGCAGCTTTCATTATTTAGGTGCTGTGAAAGTCAATCGGCACTTGACCCACCTATCACACTTACACCTGTGTAATATTAAGGGTTATTTGGTCGGGCCGGGAATAAAAATGGAGGCGCATGATGCTTATCTATTAAACTTTCACACCTTATTTTTATCTCAACCAAACACACTCTAATGGTACGTTTATGAGTTGGATTTTAGAGGAGAAAGGAAGGGAGGGGGAGCCTTGTAATCTAAACTTTTTAAGTCTTATACCTTCTATTCCCCTTCATTCCCCTCCAAAGGGGAGGGGGGGGGAGACAGAGAACCTATACCGAAAAATGATTCTCACCCAATTCTTTTACATTTTTTATGACGCCAATTCTTATTTAATATATAAGCAAGAGAGCAAGGAAGAGAAAATTGGATTGGACATCGAAGGGTTAAGGTATTTGTTTAAAGGTTTAGAGGTTTTAATTTTAATGAAATATAATAAAAAATATATGTAAATATATACATATGATTAATTAGAATATAAATAAATATATTAACTTATTAACATTAACATAATCAACAAAAAATATTCATAAGTCTATAAAAATAAATATAATCCATATAAAATTTCTCTCTAGCCTCACAAAATATTTGAAAACAATATTTGTTAGGAAGCGAGATTTATGGTGAGCGTCTAAATTATGGAGAGAAAAGAATAATAACTCAACAATTTTTATTAGTATCCTTCTTTGATTTCTTTTTTTTTTTTTTTTTTGCATAAGATGAATATTTAACTTAAAAAAAAAAATTTTCAAAAAAACCAAAATCAAACTGGTCCAACCAGGTCCATTCCTTTTCCAATTTTCCGATTTTGACTTTCCTTTGGAGCTTAAGAACTAACTCAGTGGGGACCTCGGCAGAGCCTAATTTTCTCTTCTATGCAAGAGAGAGAGGATGTGAGTAGTTCTACTATTTGAAAATGGAGGGGTTAATTGGATATATACCGGGGACACTTGAGAAGTAATACTCAAATTTTTGTTTCAAATATTTTATTTCCCTTTAGGTTTTTGATTCGGTACTCATATGGTATTGGTATTTTTTGTGTAATCAACATGTGTAATTTGATAGATTTCAAAAAATTTGAGTTAATAGTGGAACATGTGGCTTATTCTTAGTACAAATAACTAAGAGATAGCGGTAATATTCACCACTACAAAAGGTGTCTAAAAACAAACAATAAAAAGAGCAATGATATATGTATCTTACACATTCTCGTTCAAGTGGTACTGTGCAGTTAATGACTTGTGATTTTAAAAAATAATTCAAATTTCATTTAGTAATTAAAACTTCACTTTGGTTCATAAACTAAAAAAAAATGTGTAATGTGATTCTCAAACTTTCTTGAACGTGCATTTTAGTCATTTCATTAGATTTTTGTCAATTGTTTGTAGAAAAGAAGTTCATTTTACTTACTTGAACTTTAAGTCTCTTGGTATAACAATATTTTAAAGAGTTGTCGGTGTTGAAGCTTTACTCGACATAAGCGATCTTGATAAAACCAGAATGGGAATTTGAAGAGAAAATGACGAGGGTCATGGTTCTGGAGTTGTTATGTCAAATTGCAATTTGTCGAGAATTGGTTGACGTCAACACACACGGCAATTAGGAGCCTTGAGGGGAATTTAAGTTATTAAGGACTTCGAAGAATTCTGGTGATGATTTCCATTTGTATAGGGACATTTTTTGGTAAGGTCAAGCACACATCGACATCAGGTTGTGGAAAGCTTGGCTAAAAAAGCGTAATTGAGGCTGCACTTCAAGTAGTGGAGAATGTGGGTGGTTATTCCATGTTTTTAGGAGCAGTTATTTTTAGTGATGAAGCAAGTTGCAAGCGCACGTCAATGACATGGGTAGTCCGAGAAATGTGGACAGTTTGACAGATCAGCATCAAGAAGCGCTGGTAGTCGCTAGGGACAGGTGTCAAGATCATTTTAAGTATTGATAACCATTGGAATGCATGGCAGAATCACATTGTTTTTCTATAAATAAGGGGTCTTAGGGTTTATTTTCATAAGTAGTTGGTTCTGAATTACCCACTCAATACTCTCACAAGTTCAAGTCACACGGATGCCAAGAACAACGAGAAAAGAGTAACGATTCTCTCAACGACTTACTCATTTTCCTTTCACTTTCTTATAATTGATCTTTTGTTTTCATGTACTTTGTTTCATTTCTTGTTGATTTACTTCAATTACTTGTACTTTGATAATCCATATTCAGAGAATAAAAAAAATAATCTTTATTCAAGTGTGATCACTTGTTCATATCTTGTTTGTATTGAAAAACCACTTCAACTTTGAGCAATTTAATTTCTATTTGTTTGTCATTATCGAAGTTCAGTTGACAGAATAGTCTCTTTGACACTTAAACTTTAAGAACTTGATAACTCAAGAGGAATTGCTTCCATTCCCTGAGTTGAGATCACGAAGCAAAGCTGGTCGAGTTTCATTTGTTTGTCAACAACAATACAAGCTAAACAAAGATTGCCTAGGAATGTGATTCATAGGAATGCTATTTCCAGGATTGAAAAATCAGAGCAAGTGGATATCTCACTTTAGAGAATAAAGTAAAAAAAATTTACCTTTTGAGCAATAAAATTAAAAATAAGGCTCTCTTCACTCTATTAATCTAAAGATAAAATTATTCACTTTATCCTCTAAAATAAAATTAGAGGATCCAAATCTGAAAAGTCAAATATTAAAACAAGCTCCCCCTAAAATTTAAAAAAAAAAACAAGTGTTGCTTTATCCCCCATAGTGTACTATATTTGTTAACAATTGACAAAAATGATGCGATAAAACATTTCTCAGTGTAAGAAATAAAGATGATGGGATAATTAAAAAGAATAAAGGATATGTGAATATTGGTTTACAAGAACATTTTCTGATTTGTTTTTCTGTTAAAACGACTTTTATTTTAAAACCTTCAAACTTTAAGATATGTGCTTGGTTTGTCCGTTTTTAAAATGCAATTTTTAAAATCAAATTTAAAGTAATAAAATTGTATTTACTATTAAATAATATATGTAGCATCAGAATCAAATTATATCAGTATAACTTTAAATATAATTATACCGTTGAATAAGTTTCTTTAAAATAATTTTTATTTTTTGATCCAATTATTAAATTATAATTACCTATTATAAAATAATTTGTGCCAAATTTGGTAAAAACTGAACATCAATAACAAAACAATTATACAACTTCTATTTTTGTTTATTTTATATATATATATATATATATATATATATATATATATATATATATATATATATATATATCATGATTTTGATATGTATAAAAATTATACCATATAATTTTAGGATGGAAATCTATTTACTCTAAGAATAAGTCATGTATTTTTTGGTTTTAGAATATCCACCAGATGTAGTGACTAATCCCTTCGCATATGGTAAGCCCATTTAAGAGGTAGACGTTGGCAAAGAGTTTTAAAGTTGCTCCATTTTCAAGACAAGAATTGAACTCATGACACTTAGTTAAAGTAGGGAAAACTCTTACTATCTCACATCTGTCCCTTTGAATTTGGTCGTTCCAACCATTGAATTATGTAATATTATATTGATAATTAAGCATGCCAATTTTTTTATAAAAAAAAAATGAAAACAATAGGTATGTAATCTAAAAATTGATATTTACTTATATTTTTAAAAACATATTCGTCAAATTAAAGTAAAAGAATGAAATATCAAATTATTTTTAAATTATATGAAAATCGATCTAATTGGGTAAAACTTTTAATTCAACGGTCGCATTAATGATATTTTATGTCAATAAAAAGTTATTATAGGAAGTAAATATACTTTAACTTACTCTTAGAGTAAATGAATCACACACATACACATATATAATTTAATTTTGATACACTAATAATTTAAAAAAGTTTTATATAAATATCTAATCATGTATTGTTATATTAACAAAATTATTTAAGTCACATACCCACTACAACAAAATTAAATCATAATTATTGAATACAAAAGGGTACCTATATTTTAAGGGTACCTATATGCATTGTTTGTAGAAATATTTTACATAAACGTCCAATTACATACCATTGTGTGTTAGACTTTTGAGGCGATGAGCATGTGAGTTAAACAATTTTATTAATATATCAATACACGGTTGGATGTTTATGTAAAACTTTCGAATTGTGAGCATATCAAAATTATATATATATATATATATATATATATATATATATATATATATATAATCAAATAAAGTATATAAAATTTAATATAATTTAAACTAGAAAATAATTTAACATTTTATCAATCCCCTCTATTTTAATGTATAAAATTTTAAAAAATGAGTAAATGTCAACAATTAAATTATTAATTATATATATATATATATATATATACACATAATTTTCCTGAAATTTAGTATACTTAATTATTAAGATAACATCATATGATTCAATAGTTAAATTGATTAAATTCTTATATGTGAAAAATTATTTAATGGAATACAATAACTTAAACATAGAATATTTATATATAGAGTTAAAATAAAGTTACACTGATATATGACTATAACTTATTCGTACACCCTCTAGTATTTTAATTGGTGTAATTTTTAAGACAACCATCATTGGATTAAAATTTATACCGTATAGATGACATGTATACCAGAATGAGATTATTATGACAAACGAGAAAGAGCTTTTCAACCATTAAATCAAATTAAACGATTAAAATTACACTTTAATAAGGGAAAATAAAACCTAGCAGTAGATTTAGGAAAGTATTTTTTATTAGGTCATATGATTATTTTATTATTAAAGTGTAATCTTAACCGTTTAATTTGATCTAATGGTTGAAAAGCTATTTCTCATTTCTCACATAAAAATCTCATTTTCATATGATATATTTCTTGTGTGTGTGTGTATATATACATAATGTAGAAGAATAATACTTATCTAATTATGTTCTTATGGATATTCAATTTTTATAAAATTTAACACCCATAATCTTTTGTAATAAGTAATTATAATTCAAAACTTAATCCATCAGAAAAAAAAAAAATTCAACAATTAGATCCATAAAAAATATATTTTGTATAAAGTTTTTAGGTGGTATATCTATACTCAAAGCTCAGAGTTACACAAATGTAACTTTATCCTCGATATTGCGCATACGTGAGTATAACATTTATCTACGTAGCATAATTTTTTTTTTGGTTGAAAGCATAATTCTGTTATATACATAACACTAATCTTCTAGCTTTAAACATAATCCGTCTCAATTCCACGGTTTCCGTAATAGGAGGCATGTAGTTAGCGTTCTCACTGAGACGCTCAATATCAACAGTTGATGAAATAGCAAAAACACATGACCCTTCTGATTTGAAATATTGGTTCAGCAAAAATACATTTGTACCTTGGCAAGTTTTCTGGTGCATGGTGGATCATTTGCCTGAGGGATCAGAAGGGATTTTACTCAGCAGCCAAACCAAGAGCACACCAACAAGAGCACCAGAAAGATGTGCAATATGATTGACACCCTGCAATGAGTAGCCTCCACGAAAGGTGCCTGATAATGATGTTGAAGCTTGGGCTGCTTCCATCACCTATATAACACTCTCGAAAGACACATCAGTAATGGAGAGCACTGATACCAGTGGTTCAAACACAGCCCAAATCACTAGTAAGAAATCCAAAAGATGCACGTTTTATGTTTGCAAACAAATTAATATTTAAAGATTAAATCTACACTTCAATTCTTGAAAGATTTTTCGATTTAACAATTTAGTCCTAAAAAGATTAATCGGATACACTTTAATTCTTAAAAGATTTCATGTTATAAAATATTGATCCTTCACCAGGAAACTTAAATACACATTACACTATAAAGGATTAATCTCAGAGACTAAAATTACTATGTCAAAACTCGATTTTATCAGGGCTTAATAAGTTAAAAATCAATTATTCAGGGACTAATGTGTGATTTCTCTGTTACAAGAATTGATGTGTTTGATGTGAAATATTTTGAGAATTAAAATGTATACATTTAATCTTTTAAGGACTAAAGTGTTAAGATGAATATCTTTCAACTGAAGTGCAGATTTCCTCGTAATTAAATGATCATTAGAAAACATGAAAAACATCTTAGTACATTGGAAATCATGTATGTAACATGATAAATCATGATACTAGACACACACAGCAAAAGCAAACTGTGTAATGTTAAGTCCCCGGATCTCTGTTTGTATGAGATACAAACCAAAAGGCCTTGATGTTTTCACGCAATAATTGCTTGACCAGGATGTTCATTATGGTAACTTTTAGAAAACAGTTTTGAGTTCCATAACCATTTGTACTGTACTGTAAGTGCAACAAGGAAACGGACATTTGATGGTCATGCTCACCTTTTCTATAACAAACTGACCCAATATAAGCACTTCAAGGATCTTCCTCCAATCCCAGGACATCTAATCCAGTTAAAGCAATACTGTAACATGGAAGCAAAACTGGAAACAAACAAACAGGAAAACCCTTGCAATATAATTCCAGGTACCTTTACAAGAACACTGATAGTAAATAACCCAAAAACAGCACCAGAAGCTCCAACAGAAACACTATTTCTCGGTAAAACCAACCATGACACAAGATTTGCTCCAACACCAGTAAGAATGTAAGAAATCCACAAGGCTAAGTTTCCTTCCTCTTCTTCAACAAGCTTTCCTGTTGCAGTATCAATGAGATAACAAACACACAAGCAATAATACAATTTTCGCTAATAGGAAAGAAGAGTGTTCCCCCTTACCAAAAATGTACAAGAAGAAAAGGTTGCTGGAAAGGTGCTTCCTGAACAAGTTAAGGCAGTAATCAGATTTTAAAATAAAGATTAATGAGAAAATATTTCCTCATGGAAAATAAAAAGAGTGAATACTCATTTTGATCTCTAAAGTTGTTTGCGTTATTCACTTTAGTCCATAAAATTAAAAAATTAACAATTTAGTCATTGAAGTTACAAAAAGTTATTCGAGTTAGTTCTCAAGGCGATGTTCATAGGAACTAACGTGAATCACTATAAGGACAATCTTAAACCATATTTTGCAATTTCAAGCACTAAATTGTTAACTTCTTAATTTCAATGGTTAAAGTGAAGCAGACATACAACACCTATTGGGGATGCAATTTCAAGGACTAAAATAAATATCCCCTCTTTTTTCTATGCAAATTCTACCCCAAACAAATTTAAAAAAATAGTGAAATAATGAATAATTATAGAAAAGAGAAATCAAAGAAGAGGACTGACCAATTAGCATGACAAAATGTTGCTGTGACAAACTGGTACCAAGCAGGCCAGTTGTGGTACAAATACAAAGCCTTGATGCCATTAACCTATTACAAATTATTCATATTAAGCATTACACCTTGATTTAACAATGCCAGCAACCAATAGAATATAAATAGATTCTATTTCATATCAACAATTAAGACAAAAAAAATAAAAAAAAGGCACCTGAAAAAAATGGTCAGCAACGTATATCCCAATGTTGAGGAGTATGATCCAGAATATCCCGTTGACTCGCTTCTCCGGTTTCTGCATTTGCTCCGGTTTCCCAAGCTCAAGCTGCGAAATCATATCTAACCAACAACACTCAATTAACATAACTTACTTCTCTGAAAAACTAAACGCCGATTATTAAAGGTTTATTATGATCCTTGAAATTGTATATGCATTTTACCTAATCCCTAAAATTAAGAAATTAGCAATTTAGACCCTGAAGTTTCGAAAAGAATTTTAAATTAGTCATTTTAGTAGTTCAATTTAGTCTCTACAAATAGTACACAGGGACTAACTTAAATCACATTTTGTAACTGAAAGGAATTGTTAATTTTTCAAGTTTTAGGAACTAAAGTGAAGTATATATACAATTTTAAGGATTAAATTGAACCTTTGCTCAAAAAGCTGAAATAACGTAAGACACCCAACAACAGAGGGTGTTTTTCAAGTTTTGAAAACAATTGCGCCACAACTGTTTGAGGAAATACCTCAACTACAAATGAAGCGTAATTTATGGAAACAAGAGGGGGAGAGGGTTAACCTGATTTGTGCATGCTGCATAGAGTGCGAGTGGGGGAACGGAGAATGGGTAGTAGTAGGGTTTGATGAATATGAGGATGGTGTAGAGATGTGAGAGTGACGGAGGGTTTGGAGTTGAAGAAGGTGGGACGAAGGGTAGTAAGGTGAGAGAAGAAGGAGGAAGGGATGTGTGGGAGCTTGCATGAGTGTAATTTGAAAGGCTCAAGTGCAGGGACTTGGAGTTGAGCCATTTGTTTTTGTTTGTGTTCCCTTATTTGTTGTTGTTTAGAAGGGAAACCCGGGAAATGGAACAGAAGAAGAAGGAAGGAACTAGGAAGTAGTTGCGAATTGCGATTGGGGGCCTGCTTGCGCTTGCAAATAACAAAAGTGTTACCTTTTAAATGTCTAAATTAAGTTATGTTTTAGGTTTAATTATCATATTATAGAGGTAATTATAGTTTCACACAATTTCTAACTAAATCCTCGTAATTTAAAAATTTATAATTAAATCTTTATATTATACAAAATTTTCAATTAAATTCCTGTAGTTTAAAAATTTATAATCAAGTTTTTATTCTTTACTAAAATTTTCAGTCAAATCTCTTTACGGTACAAAATTTTTCAATCAAGCCTTATTATTTTTATACAGTAGAGGCATTTAATCACAAAATCTAAGTTATATGGATTTGATTGAAAATTTTTATATAGTATAGGAACTTGATTACAAATTATTAAATTTTAGAGAGTTGATTGAAAATTTAATTTTATATAGTATATATAGGGCCTTGATTATAATTTTTAAACTATAAGAACTTAATTAAAAATTAAGTGAAATGATAAGGATTTTTATAATAATTAAACTAGCTTTACATAGTCAAGTATAACTTAACTAAAATTGTTCACAAGACAATTTTCAAGGGCTCATAAAGATTTTTTAAATATTATAGCTTCAAATGGATATTTTATGGAGAAAATCATTTAGAAAAAATATTTGATAGGATAATTTAATTTTGAAATGATAGTTTCAGATAAATTCATTTAGTTATAGTTTTATTTTAGGTATATAATAATTCAAAAGATTTTTAGTTATATTTATGTAAATTTTTTATTTCATAAAAATATATTACATAACTTTTAAAATATTATCCGTTACATATGTTTTATTATAGAAATAATCATTTAAAAATATAATATGATAACTTAATTTCATATTAATAATAATTACAAGTAAATTAATTTAATTAATAAAAACTTATTTTATGTATATAACTATAAATAACTTTTATATAAAATATTATAATATTATTTATAGTCTTCGTAAATATCACGTTTTCTTTTCGTTGGATGCTATTTTTATCTTTTATGTCAATATCCAATTAACTTTAGCACTGAGCAAGAAAAACAAATAAAACACTAAACTAGTATTTGGTAAATGTTTTGGGTATAGAAAAAAAGAGACATTAAGAATATAAATATATTTGGTGAAGGGCATAGAGATAAAAGCCCTAAAATTATCTCCATTTCACAATAATTTTTAAGTCAATTCATGTACCTCCAAAAACATATAGATGCCAGAGACATGATTCTAGAAAAATTTAAAATATATGTTTTTTCAAGAATCAAAAAGATCTAATCAATTTTTCTCGTCCCTTTTAACTCATCTATCTTTATAGCCACTTCCCCCCCCAATTGAGGCGGATTCTCACATGGAGTTGAAAGTCAATACAGTTGATAGTTGTTTTTGTCATCCAACGGAAAAACAACATGTGTACAAGTGGGGGTGACTCCATGGCTGCAACCCTTCGTCCTCCACGGCCAGCCAAGCCCTCAACTGTTGGTCCCCCTCCACTACATCAGGCTCGGACCACCGCCACTGCCACAACTTCAGGCTTCGACCACGTATCCGTTGCCATTCTCACCGCGACATGAAGGTCAAAGGGGAAGGCGGAGCGCACAGAAGCAACAATGGGAAGGGCTGATGCGGTAGCATTGGACGATGGTGGCAACGGTGTTGGGCTTCAAGCGAAGCACGGATGAGGTGGTCGTACACGGTTTCTCGATGGCCTGGTTCGGTGGATATCACGTGTTCTGATAAACTCTCTTTTTGTAAATATTTTCTCTTTTACACTTGGTACTTTTGCTTTCTTTTTAGTTTAATTTTCATAAGTTTTGTTAGTTTTTAAATCTTTCCTCCCTATACTCAATTTTGCTTTGTGACTTTTATTCAGTGACTTTTGCACAATTTTGATTTCTATCTCTCACGATACCTCTTTGTCCTACAGAGTGGGTCGCGTTCTCTGAAGAGTCTCCTTGAGAGTGCATTGTGGAGTAGAGCTTGGAACGAGTAGAAGAAAGAGAGAGAGATTGGACGGAAGAATCTACCCAGGCAGCCTCACTGCAATGAACATCAGTCGCAGCGAGCATGGAAGACAGAGCTAGGCCAGATGAAGACAGCCTCGCTCCGAACATCAGTCATTGTAGTGAGCATGAGAAGTGGAGCTGGTGGATCCGTTTGCTAGCGAACACCGTCGCTAGCGAGCGTTGCGGGACCAAACCTATAAGTTTAATTTTGTAATTTTGACCCACTTAGGCCCCTTTTTAGCAAATTTGATGATGATGTAATGCTCTAAAACATGAAACCCAAGGCATTCTTTGCCAAATTAGGAAAAAAGACCTAGGTTTAGAGCTCTCCTCTTCTCTTCTCCCTCATCTTCATATTCTCTATCAAGAACACTTGATACTCATAGTTAGACTTACTTTTATGCAGATTTCCATTTTTGATTTCCTCAACTTTCTTCATTTTCTAGTCGTAACCTCCTTCATGGAGGAGTAGTGCTCTTACTAGCTCAAGGGATTCAAGAACTAGGGTTGTGTTTTGAAACTTTGTTGATTTTAATGCAAGGGCTTGGTGTTATTCTCTTTCTCTTTGTGTTTCCTCTCTTTTCATGTTTATGATTCATATGCATGTTGAGTTAGGTGCTATTTTATGTATGTGAGCATGAATTGTAAGCATGCTTGATTTAGCTCGTTGATTCATGTTTATGATTCATATGCATGTTGAGTTAGGTGCTATTTTATGTATGTGAGCATGAATTGTAAACATGCTTGATTTAGCTTGTTGATTGAATGCATGCTAATTGATTGATTAGTGAGTATTTAGTTAACCAAGAGAATAGAGATAATTCTTGATTGAGGGTTGGACGATGGCAATTGGTATTTTAATTGGTTCATACATTTATATGTTGTGATTGCAATCATTTAAGTGTATGTGCTTTGTATTACCCTCTAGTTGATTGACTTTAAGGAAAATTGCTAGCTAATTGTGTGATTGCATGATTAGTACATGGTCCCTCACTAAGCATTTGATATTTTGTTATGTTGATGATTAACACTCCCTAACTTGACAATCGCCTAAGCCAATTTCCTCCTTTAGTTGTTAATTTCAATTGCTTGTAATTACGATTTTGATTTTAATGCAACAAAACCCCCTTTTACTCCAGCTAATTAGTTCAGCTTCCTTGTAAGATGACCCGGGTTGTATTTCCACTATCTAGGTGCTTTGTGCAATCCAGTTTGGGAATCCAATTTCCTTTTTAAACTTGGTGTTGACAACGTCCAGCTACCAAGTTTTGGCGCCATTGCTTGGGAACGCTGCGCTAATTAGTTGTGTTCATACTGTGAATTTGTGAATTGTTATTGTCTTGTTTTCTTTTATTTCTTTCGTTCTAAGAAAAAAATCCAAAAATAGTAGTTAGTTTTATTTTCATTGTTTTAGTTCTCTTTATGTTAGTTCTCATGCATGACTCGATTCTAGCCTAATCCCAGTAGCCAGTTTGATCTTGAGATAAAAGGGACCATAAGGCAATTGAGACAGACTTGGAGACAGTTATTCGCCCCTATAGAACCATCTAAAGTTTTTCCCTTACATTCTAATTTTGAAGTAGAAATTGTTTATAGCTCTCCTAAACTTTCTAATTCTTCTGTTAGTGTTTCAGGGAGCTCAAACTACATGGCTAATCAAGGGAGAACTCTCAAGGAGCATGCAGCTCTTGACATGTTTCAGCAACCCTTGGGAATCATCTATCCTAAATTAGAGATGGACTTTGAGCTCAAATCTAGGCTCATACATCTACTTTCGAAGTTTCAGGGCCATGCGGTAAAGATCCGCATAAGCAGCTCAAAGAATTTCATGTTGTTTGTTCAAACATGAGGCCACTTGGGGTGGATGAGGACCAGGTGAAGCTACGGGCATTCCTTTTCTCTCTTGAGGGAAATGCCAAAGATTGGCTCTTCTACCTTCCACATGGAGCAACAAACAATTGGGCTGGGTTGAGAAGACTCTTTCTAGAGAAATACTTTCCAGCATCTCGAGCAGTTGCCATAAGGAAGGACATCTATGAGATAAGGCAATTGCAAGGGGAGACACTTTATGAGTATTGGGAAAGGTTCAAGAGATTGTGTGCCAGCTGACCTCATCACCAGATCCCTGGCTTGCTTATCCAGGACTTCTATGAGGGTTTAATGCCTATGGATCGGAGTATGATTGATGTAGCCAGTGGAGGTGCTCTAGTTGATAAGACTCCAGTCAGCAAGGGCTCTAATTGAGAACATGGCAAAGAATTCACAACAATTCGGGTCTAGAGCCACATCAAGTACTAGGAGTGTGCATGGAGTAGCCCAGTCATATTCTCTAGCTTTATAGCAAACTCTTGAGGAGATTTCTAGGTTCATGAAGTAGTTGACTTTGGGTCAAGTACAGATCCCGACTCACCCTACACCAGCCATGGCATGTGGCATTTGTTCTTGCCATACTCATACTACTAATGCCTGCCCTCATTGATAAAGGATTTAACTAATGTTTCTCCTGCAAATATTTTTCCTGGGCGACCCAGAACAGGAGGCAGTACAATCCTTATAGCAACACATACAACCTAGGATGGAGAGATCACCCAAATATGAGGTGGGGGAATTCATCAAATCAACAATTTCAAAACCACCCCTCATTTCAGCGGTCAGAGGTACCAGCCACCCTCAGAGACGGCCATATCCACAACAACAACTTCCACCACGCCTCAGATTCATGCATTACCACTTCCAGCTGGCTTCAGATCAACCAACCATGCAAGAGATGATTAAGTTATCACTAGATGCAAGACTGAGATTAATCAATTAAAAAGTTCTTCTTCCCAAGGTCAATAACCTATCTCCCCAGATTTCATCCCAGGCTATCCCAAATCCTAAGGGGAATGTTAGTTCTCTTACCCTAAGGTCTGGGACAATTTTTCCTGAAGTTAAGAGCTCGCATGAGAAGGAGAATCAAGAGGAGTTAGAGGAGTGGTTCAAGAGGAAGTACCCATCACCAATGAGAAGAAGCAACCTATGGTTACTCCACCTGTGAAGAGAAAACCCTTATCTCATTGCCTTTTCCTTAGAAGGCCACATCATCAAAGACACCAACTGAAGTTGAGCTAGACAAGGATTTGTTGGAGACATTAAAGAAGGTTGAGGTGAACATACCTCTCCTAGATGCAATTAAGCAAATTCCAAAATATGCCAAGTTTCTGAAGGAGTTGTGCACCAACAAGAGAAGACTTAAGGGCAAAGAGAAGGTGAGTTTGGGAGTGCATGTATCCTCCATCATCAATCCTAGCCTCCCACAGAAATGCAAAGACCTGGGCATATTTACCATTCCCTGCACTATTGGGAACATGAAGTTTGTGGAAGCTCTAGCTGATCTTGGAGCGAGAATTAATGTCATGCCTCGGTCAGTGTATCATGCTCTTCATGTGGGAGAGTTGAAGACAATAGGGGTGATCTTGCAATTTGCAAACAAGAGCATTCAGTAGCTAGATGGATTCCTTGAGGATGTCCTTGTAAGGGTAAATGATCTTATCTTTCCTTCGATTTCTATGTTTTGGAGATGGCCAATGATGAGGAAGTACACCAACATACATTGATCCTAGGAAGACCATTTTTGAAACTGCAAAGGCCAAGGTTGATGTGTATGCTGTCACACTTTCCTTAGAATATGGTGATTTGAGGGCACAATTTAACTTGCATGATACCATGAGATTTCCCATAGAAAACCATTCCGCTTTCACAATTGATTTAATTGATTCATTGATAGAAAATGCATATGGTGATCTTGTGGAAACCCTCTTGGAATGTTGGAGTTTGGGAATCATTTTCTGCCCTAATTGTGATGGAATATCAAACTTGTGTAAGGATTGTGCTGAAATTAATGCTTCCTTGGTTGAAAATGCTGTTGATAGTCCTGTTGAACCATTATGTGAAAAGCACAATGTTAGCACACCTTTCACAAGTTCTAAGAATTTTGTAGAGTTAGAACCTGAGACAACTTCCTGGAGTGAAAATTTCTCGCAGTGAACCCAAGTTGTTGCAACAAGTGACTCTGAATAAAACTCTAAACTCACAATTGGGAACTTCAGAGTGTCTAGGAATGCCTGGCTCTGTTTTTAGCCTTGAAAATCAACATTTTCCTCTTAATTCCTATCTCGCTAATGCAAATTCCATTTTTTCTGCTTTTCCATATATTGGGTAAGATGATGCATTTGTTTCAAGTTTATATGAAGTTTCAGGTGCAACCACTTCACCATCAGAACCATCATCCACCCTTGAGCTGAAACCTCCCCGATCACTTGAAATATGCATATTTGGGGGAGGGTGAAGAATTTCCTGTGATCATTGCCAATGACCTCAAAAAGGACCAAGAAGAAAAGTTACTTGGAGTTCTTAGGAACCATAAAAGAGCCATTGGTTTTGGTCTTTAGCTGACATCATTGGTATTAGCCCCTCCACATGTTTTCACCGCATTTTCTTGGAGGAGGGTGCTAAACCCATGAAACAACCTCAACGATGCTTAAATCCTCTCATCTTAGATGTTGTCAAAAAGGAGGTCACAAAATTGTTGGCTGCGGGTATCATATACCCAATCTCTGATAGTCAATGGGTTAGCCCGGTCCAAGTTGTCCCAAGAAGCCCGGCATCAAAGTGGTGAAGAATGATCAGAATGAATTGGTGCCTACAAGGGTTCAAAACAGTTGGTGATGGTGCATTGATTATAGGAGACTAAACCAAGCCACAAGAAAGGATCATTCCCACTTCCATTCATTGATCAGATGCTGGAGCGCTTGGCTAATCTCATTAATGCTTTCTGGATGGTTTCTCAGGGTACTTCTAGATCCATATTGCTCCAGAAGACCAAGAGAAAACTACCTTCACCTATCCCTTCGATACCTTCACTTACAGACACATGTCATTCGGGTTGTGCAATGCTCCAGGTACTTTTCAACGGTGTATGGTAAGTATCTTTTCTGATTTCTTAGAAAATTGCATGGAGGTCTTCATGGACGATTTCACTATCTTTGGTACATCATTTGACACATGTTTAGATAGCCTTGAAACGATGTGTTGAAACTCACCTTGTACTCAATTTTGAAAAATGTCATTTCATGGTTCAACAAGGCGTGGTTTTAGGACATATCGTTTCATCTAAAGGAATTTCTATGGATAAGGCTAAGATTGATGTTATCTCCTCTCTACCTTACCTCGCATGCGTGCAAGATGTTCACTCTTTTCTTGGCCATGCTGGTTTTTACAGGAGATTCATAAAAGATTTCAGCAAGCTGGCTGTCCCTCTCACTTCCCCTGCAAAAAAGCTAGAATTTGTGTTTAATGATAAATGCAAGGAAGCTTTTGAGACTTTAAAGGTATCTTTGACCACAACACCTGTTATTCAACCCCTGACTGGAGCCTTCCTTTTGAGCTGATGTGCGATGCTTCCAACCATGCTTTGGGTGCTGTGTTTACACAGTGGGTAAGATCTCTCATGCCATTTATTATGCTTCAAGGACTTTAGATCTTGCACAATCCAACTACACTACCACTAAAAAAGAACTTTTAGCACTTGTTTTTGCTTTGGACAAGTTCAGGTCCTATTTGCTTGGAGCAAAAGTGGTAGTGTACTCAATCATGCAGGTGAAGTACCTATTAAAAAAACCTTAGGCCAAGCCCCGCCTTATTAGATGGATGCTCTTCCTTCAAGAATTTGACATTGAAATAAAATATAGGAGTGGAGCTGAAAATTTGGTTGCTGACCATCTGAGTAGGTTGGAGCATGTTGACCATGACCCCATACCCCTTAATGATGTACTCATTGATGAACAAGTGATGCATGTGGATGTTGCCCCTAGTTTGCCCACATTGCTAATTACTTGGTTGGTCATGTCATTGCACCCCATTTCACCAAAGCTCAAATTTCTAAATTGAAAAGTGATTGTAAATATTTTGTGTGGGATGACCCATGCTTGTGGAAATTTTGTTTAGACCAAGTAATTAGGAAATATGTGCCTGAAACAGAGTTCAACTCCATCCTGTACTTTTGTCATTCTTCTACATGTGGAGGCCACTTTGGGCCCCACCACACTGCTAGAAAGGTTTTGGATTCTGGCTTTTATTGGCCTTCTTTGTTCAAGGATGCATATGAATTTTGCAAGCTTTGTGAACAATGCCAATGAACAGGGAACATATCCTAGAAGAATGAAATGCCCCAACAACCTTTATTGTTCTGTGAAATCTTTGATGTTTAGGGCATTGACTTCATGGGTCCATTCCCTGTATCCTCTGGTTATGTTTATACTCTTTTGGCTGTTAATTATGTGTCCAAATGGGTGGAAAAAATTGCCACCAGGACTAATGACTCTCAAGTTGTTGTGGAATTTGTCAGGAAAACATCTTTTGCAAGTTTGGAACACCACGTGCCATCATCAGTGATCAAGGCACTCACTTTTACAACCGAAGCATGGATGCTTTGCTCTGTAAATATAGGGTTGTTCATAGGGTATCCACTCCCTACCATCCCCAAACTAATGGGCAGCAGAAGTGTCAAATCAGGAAATTAAGCACATTCTAGAGAAAGTGGTGAAGCAAAGTTGGGAGGATTAGAGTATGCATTTACCAGATACTTTGTAGGCATATCAGACCGCCTACAAGACACCTATTGGGATGAATCCCTTTACGATTGTTTTTGGAAAGGCATGCCACTTGCCGTAGAGCTTGAACATAAAGCTTCCTGGGCAGTGAAGCAATGCAATATGGACTTGGCAGAAGCCCAAGAGAAGAAGCTCCAATTACAAGAACTTGAGGAATTGAGGATGGAAGCCTACGAGACCTCAAGGACCTATAAAGAAAAGACCAAGGCTTTCCATGACATGACAAGAATATCTTGAGGAAGGAATTCAAAATAGGCCAATTGGTGCTACTTTACAACTCCCACTTGCGCTTGATACCAGGCAAATTATGTTCCAGATGGGATGGACCTTTCCATGTGACTCACATACACCCATTTGGCACTGTGAGTTGGAGGACCCAGGTTCAAAAACAAGATTTTCTGTTAATGGTCATCATTTGAAGATCTATCATGAAGGGTCAACGCACCATGGGTTGAATCAGAAGTAGTGTTGATCGAAGCCACTTACACCCTTTGAGGGTTCCAAATGTCCAACTTAAGGACATTAAACCAAAGTGCTTAGTAGGAGATAACCTACTATTCCTTATCCCTTTTCTTTTTCTCCTTGATTTGAATTTATTCTATTTATAGTTTTTGATTTTAATTGGACTTCATTTCATGTTATTTGTAACGCAGGAATTTCCTAGAGTACAAATGACTGAAATGCCCTAAGGTCATTTTTACCAGAATTAAAGGGCAGTTGCCCGGCAACCCTCGAATGGGTCAACTCGATGTTTAAAGGGGATTATGCTGTTGTGAATGATATTCGAGGTGAAAATCTCGTTTTCTAAACTTTCGACTCAAAATGACCAAAATACCCCTCCTGTGTCTACACGGGTAAAAGGTGCCGTTTGAGCCCGGAACTTTTCCAGGAAGTTTAGAATGATGTTTATGAGCAATGTTTGATGTTTAGTTGGGCCAGGTCCGGGTAGTTTTAGCAAAATTACCATTTTGCCCTAGAACAGTGTACAATAAGCCTAATGACGCAATTAAGCAAACCTAAGCAATATTAGGCTCTAATCGAAGATTAATTTATTTCGATAATTAATCTAGAGTCAAAATAATTTATTAAGGTTAATTAGAACCTAAGATTGCTTAGATAAACTCTAATTGCATTCTTTAATTCAAGATTTCTAGTCATGAAATCTTGAATAGTATTTCTCTCTCCAATTCCTTAAATTAAGGAATTGTGTCATACCTCATTTGACCAAAGGAATTATTTTAAATTACTAATCTAGTAAGATTACCCTCCTAATCAAGTCTTGAACCACCTTAATTAACCATTTTCTCACCTAAACACTTGCTTATAAACTCCTAATCAAAAGCCTAATCAAAGACACACCTAAACACACCTTTAACCCACAATTAGATGAATTAATTTTCTCTCCCTCATGGCCTTAAGGTGACCGGCCACTCCCCCTCCATAGATCATCATGTGTTGTTTCAATTTCCCTCAAGAGCCATGCTTTCCACCATGCCTAGCCCATGCTTTGCCTATACCTCACCATGCCTACAACCATACCTTTGCAAGAGATATTTCTTCTCTCCTCCCTCCTCACTTGGCCAGCCACTCTCCCCCTCAAAGGCCATCCATGAGCTCTCCATCTTCTATAAATACCAAGTCTTGATGAACCTTGTCACACTTTAGTTCACTTGGTAAGTTCACACTTCTTGCAAAATCCTCTCATTTCCTCTCAAAATCCCTCACTTGGGCCAAGTTCTTCCTCAAGACTTCAAGAGGATTTCCTTCTCCTTTCATCAAGAAAACAAAGCTTCCTTACATCTCCCTTCAAGACTTCTTTAGGTAGGGGTGTTGTTTTAATGGTTTTGCTTGTGTTTTAAGAAAGTTCTAGTTTTTCTCTTGGTTTCAAACTCTTCCCTTCCCCTTTCTTTTTGGCCAAGAGGCCCTTTCATAAAGAAAACATGAGCTTGATGATGAGGTTTCAAGATAATGACTTGTTGTTGTCATGTGAGAAACCTCTAAAGCTTGAAACAACTTGGTCTTGGACCATACATGCCTTGATTTCTTCCTTTTTCCTTGATAAAGCTTGTGGTTCTCTTTCCTTTCCTCTTCATGATTTTGGTTTCCATTGCTTTGGTTTGAACAAAGTTTGCTAAAAATGTAAGGTAGATCACAAAAGTTTTGTTAAAGAAAATTTATCACATGATTTCAAAGAGCTCTAAGCTTACCCTTGCCAACCTTAAAGTTGGTCGGCCGTTCTAAGAGTTTTACTCTAGATTGAAGCCCATGAGCAATAAAATAAAGAATATGACTTAGTCCTTGTAGTTTTGTTTAGACAAAGTGTTGAACTTTGAGTCCATTTCCTTAAGCTTGATGATGAAGTTCAAACTTTAAGACTTCTTTTGAAGTCTAGGTGCTAAGAACTCTAAAGCTTGCCTTATGATGCATAATGGGTTGAGGTTTATATTCCTCCAAAAGTCTTGTAAGAGCTCTAGTTAAGATAAAAACAAGTTGCATTCATGTTTAAATTTATGTCTTGCATCTCATGTTTATTTTGATGCCATCACTAATTTCACAAGAATAAATGAATGAACTTGCATTACCATATTTAAATTCCCAAGCTTGCATTTCATGTTTATATTTTGAGTCATCACTTAATTCTTAAAGATAATAATGAAGTTGCATCTCATATTTACTTTATGCTCTCACTTTACTTTTTAATGAAGAGTAAAATAAAGTGCATAGCATGTTTAAGATTATGTTGTCACCTAAATATTCTAGAGCTCAAAGACTTGCCCTAAGTATCCTAAAAAGGGAACTCTAGTCAATAAGAAATGGATGAGTTTTAGTATAATTCAATAATGGTTTGATTTCGTAAAATGCATGAATGATTTCAAGAAAATGTTGGAAAACTGTTTTATGAGGTCTCAAGGTGTTCAAATAGCTTGGAATGTGTTAAAAATTATGTTTTCTCAAATTCCGGAGGTTCTGGTAATCGATTACCATCCATGTAATCGATTACCAGAAGGTTTTCCAAAGGACTTTTGGTTCTTGGTAATCGATTACCAGAGGCAGTGTAATCGATTACCACGGTTCCTTCATGCCCAGAACCTGTTCTGGAAACCCTATAATCGATTACCTTATAGTGTAATCGATTACTCTTATGTTTTTTATTTTTTGAAACGGATTTAACCCTAAGTAATCGATTACCATTGTATGTAATCGATTACCCGGTTGTTTTGAAACCCAAAATGAATTGAGCTCCTGGTAATCGATTACTAGGAACATGTAATCGATTACCAGAACACCTCTTTGTTCCTGAAAATGTCCCAAGAGAAAACTAGCAACTTATATGCATTTCAACTCAAGAGATTATGTGTTTTTATGGGCTTATGAATTCGATTCTGCCCTCTATGTTTGGCTCCTGTATAAATGCTGTTCTAATATGCTAAAATGTGTAAGTTATATTAGAGTGAAGCAAGGATCGATTTAGAAAAGTTAGAAAAGAATAAGTAACTTGAAAGGGATTAGAGATGAAAATTTTAGAACACCTTAATGCATAGAAATGCAAATCTGTTCTAGCATGATTAACTTAAGGATAAATGATTCATAATTTGTAAGACATGTACAAATCCCTTCATAAATAATTAGGTGTTGATTTCTAAGTTTAAGGTGATGATAAGAGCTTAAAATGGTTTATAACTTAGAGAACATGCCTAGGAATCCCTCATAATCGGTCTAGGAATTGATTATGGAGCCTTAGGCGAAGACGGATCTTAAAAAGGGTCACGAATGGAGATTCTAGAGCCCTTAAGCGAATGATATTTTCTCCCTTTATGTGCAGTGTTGTATGGAATTTTAGTAAGTTCAAATCTTAGAGAACAGTCTAAGTGTTAACCTCTTGAGGGTGATAAAGATGCAAATACAAGTTTAAGGCCCGTAAGGGTCAAAGCATAAGACACTATGAGATAGGTGGCCGAGAGAGTATAATTATGATGATAAACCTCGAGCACACTTATGATGATGTGATTATGCTAGTTCCTTGAGCATGAAACTTTATGTGTATAATGTGATTTGGTGATATGATGAAATGTTGTGTTTAAGATGCATAAGGTTTCGAAATATGAATGAAATTGAGAAATATGCTCATGTGAACTAGAAAGTTATTGATTGAGAAAGTTCCATGAAAATGATGCATATGACTGAGATTATGTGGCATGACTTAAATTTGAGGAAATTCGAAGAGTAGCTGTTATGCCGCGAATTCCCGTCAAATTTGAGGGACATAAGAAAGTTTTTGAGAAATATGATGATTACGGTGATATGCCGAGACATACTTCTCTGCTCAGGTGAGGAGAAGGTAAACCGTGAGGGCATAGACATTAGCCTCCAAAGCGGACAAAGTCGCTGGTCTTAACCAGTCGATGCGTTTCGAAAAAGGAAAAAGTCCCATGATGGGTGATCCTTAGGCCCCTACCCGTACTCTGGAGTCGGGATTATGATGATTATGATGAATATGATTATGTTTATGATTCGCTTATCAAGAGGATAAGTAAGAACTAGTGACGACTAGTTAAGGTATGAGCTCATAGCCTAGTTAAAGGGGTGCGGTTACTATTATGATTGGTGTCACAAGTATGAGAAAGGAAAGATGTTCAAGAGAAAGTTACATGCCACTTATATGTTGTTTGATATTTGTTTGATTTATCTAAAGTCCTGCCATGCATCCATGAACTATTATGTTGCATACATGCATTAAGAATCATTATAAAAGACATGGACCTTGGATGAATACCTTTGTGAAAACCTCATAATGAACCTATGCATGCTTAACATTTTCACAATAAACCCAAGGTTCCTGGGACGTAAACGATGACACTAGGATAGAGGATTTCCCCTGAGATTCTTTAGCAAGATTCTCACCCCCTCTGTTTCTTTCCGTTACGTCTTCAGACATCGATGGCGTCATTCGTGATTTTTGTTGACGCACCCGTGTGGGAACTACGATCCAGATCATCAGTCCTACCACTTCGAGGGTCGTTGTGCTATACGCATTTTTGCATACATGGGACGCCCGTTGCCTTTCCAGTCTCCAGCTTCATTCACTCCGACCTCCCCTTTGGCGACGACATGATTTTTGAGAGGACGCAACCCCGTGACGAGCGGAATCGTCGCGCCCGTTCGGCATCTTCGACGGTGCGAGGTTACCCGAGTACGTACCTCGCCCGAGGCGTTCGGAGACCGACCCATAAGAGGATCCTCCTTCTCACCCTTTTCGAGGGTTCCGCCCCTCCTGTACCCATGGATATCGGGATGGGTAGCGAGGAGACGGTGACACAGCGGAGGTTAACACGACATTCGGAGATGCACCCTCACCGTGGCGGGCATGCTCGCCCATCCTTTCGCTTCACGCATCCGAGGAGCTTGCCCAGTTCATTGGATATGTACCAGAGGGATGAGTAGGAGCGTCTTCTATAGTTCGAGGAAAGGAGAGTCTTAGCTTGGGAGCATCTTTTGGGGTTGTTTCATGTATTTGTCTTTATGTTTCTTATTTTATGTTGTTGTCCTGCAAGCTCTGCCCACTAGTATGGGTAAGACTTTATATTTCTGTTATATTTCCGTAGTAATATACTAAACTATGTTAATTAATGTGATGAGGAATGTTTTCTTGATGGATGTGCTCTTTAATGTTTATGTTATGAATGTTTTATGTATTCTTTCGCTTCACGTTGTATTTATGTTACACGTAAAGGCTCGCACTTTGTTTTATATGAATCATTTCAAAAAAAAATTTACCTGTATTTTCCGCTAAGTATTTTGTAAATGAATTTAAAGAGAAGTAATAACTAATAATTAATCTTGAATACGTCCTAGCGTATTGGGGTTAAATATTAGGGTGTTACATTATTTCTTATCAAATCAGGGCACTAGAACTTCTGGAGAGCCTAAGCACTATTAGGCTCACTCCAACGAGAATTTCTCGCTCAGCGAGTATTCCTCCTGTTGAAGAGGTTCGCTATAGTGATCCTTACCTCAAAAAAAATATCAAAAAAAATTCAAAAATCAAAATTAAATTCAATTTTTGGGGGACGCGTTAGTGAAATGCTGCGTTTTCACTTCGTTGCGGTCGCTAGCGAGATAAAGTCGCTACATCAGGGCTGACCCAACACATTCATTTAGGAATAGATGCCCCTCATTCCCTTTCATTCTTCTTTTCCCTCATTCTAAAACCCCACTCCTTCAACACACTCACCATCTTCATTCTACACGATCCTCCCACTCACACACAAGCACAAATTTCCCCTAATACTTAGCACTGCACCACATTCATCTGGTATGCTAACCGTTGCTTTTGTTCTTTAGTTTTAGTTTTGCTTCCCTTGTGTTCCTTACTTCCTTGCTCTGTTTTTTAGTTTAGTTAAGGGTAGTTTACTTAGTTTTATTTGTTTGTTTTGATTGACATGATGAGTGTGTTGTTCAATCTTCATTTAGTTTATTCTTAGGTTCTGCTAGTTTTCATTTTTTTTTTCCATGCTACTTAGGAGTAATTTCTGTGTGGCTTTGGGATGGTTTACGATCCTGAAATGACTAACTAACTATTGTCATCACTCCCTATCGAACCCTTCTCGTTGCAGTGAGGTTGTTTCACACTAAGTCACTAGTGAGCCTGCATCACGATTCGCTGTAGCGAGTGAAACTCGCTCCAACGACTCTGAAGCTTCTGTTATGCTTCTGCCTTCCTTTTTTTTTAATCTTTTTCTCCTATTTCCTTATTGTTTTCTTTAGTTCTTATGTTTTTCTTTCTTGTTCTTTTTCTTTTAAGGTCCATGGCTCCAAAGAAGCAACAAAAGTGCACACACCCTGCTCCTAACTCTCCTAATGCAGGTGTGGTTGCTACTCCACCCCTGCAGATCCGTTTAGATTTGAGAATATCACTGCGTAGCGAGCCTTCGAGAGGGCCATGCATAGAAGACCATGCCTCTTCGAAACCGGATTCTATATGAGGATCTACTTGAGAACAAGCTGCAAGGGTCCTGGATGACATAGAAGCCCGAGGGTAGACCTTTATTTTGGATGCTGACATGCCTCGGCCAACCTCTCTTGGGTTTGGAGATTTATGCAAACCTATGGGATAGAGGCAGCCATTTACCTCTGAGGAAGGTAGGTTCCCCTCACTCCTGATAGCATTCGTATAATCCTAGCCTTACCTAAGGACCTTGAAGAGGGTGAGCCCGATGACTACCAGTTATATCCACGAGATCCAGATCCAAGACCTTGAGGAGATCAAGAACCGGCTCACTCATCTAGGGATCGAGTAGGTGTTCAATCAATACAATCGGCCCAACTTGCTCCATGGTGCTCATTTGACACTAGAGGCCAGAGCATGAATGCGGATTCTCTCCCACATTACCCCCTACTCTCATGTATCTAATCTCAGCTTGGACAGTGCCTTCATGCTCTATTGCCTAGTGGAAGGCAAGAGGATTGACCTTCCCTCCAGGATTTTGGCCCATATACGAGATGTTCCCTCCTCTCCTGTTAAGAAGGATTGCCATACCCCGTTCTCATTACTAGGATGGCCACGCCTCGAGGTCCAAAGCTCCCTGATGACCTCCTACAGACTAAATTCCCTTCTGCCTGTTCCGCCACCTCTTACCCAAGGATGCTGTAGCAAAGAAGAGGGCTAGTGGGGGTCCTCCAGATAACCCCTTATGGAGCATTACTAGCTGGCATGGAGGACCTGAAGGTCCAGATGACAGAGAGAGCTAGAGGGCTCAAACAAAGCCTCCACCAGCACATTAGAAACTGTTGTTGCCTCTAAGCACAGGATCATGCGGAGAATAGCCAGGCTGGAGGAGCTGATAGCTGCTAGATAGGAGGAGGGCTTGGACTTTGAGGATCCAATGCAGAGGAGTTGAAGAGGAGGCCTCAGTTGATTAAGCCACATTTATGCTTCTTTCCCTTCATACTTTGTGTGTCACACTTTTTGTACAGCATTGAGGACAGTGCTTTGTATTAGTGTGGGGGTGGATTTACTTTGGCAAGACCTTTCTTTTCCTCTCTTCGTACCTTTTTATGCTTTCATTTTATTTATGTCTCACTGTTACATTCACCGTTTTCAAACTTTTTATGGTTTCATGGTGTCTTTTGCATTTATGTTTTGTTCCGAGTTTAATTCTAAATTTTTGTGTTTGTTTGCTTTCTTTTAATCTTTGATAGGTATATATATAAAAAAAAAAAAGGGAATTTGGTTAGTTAATGATTCATTTTGGTCACATATACCTTTTGATTCATAGTTAGCACCTATTGAGAATTTAACGCGTTAATTTCCATTTTGAGCAATGAGCATGAGATGAATCTTGATGTTGAATGATTGGTTAGATTAGCTTGTGAGCTTTCGAGCCTAATTGGTGGTTGCATAATCTTGATCACTCTTATTCCCTTTTTTGGTGTGCACACTAGCATTGCTTGTCATTCTAGAACTTGCTTGATTCTTTTTCAAAGCTTTTTCAACGCATTTCATGGCATGTGTGTGATTGAGGCATTTTCTTTGTTTTTCTTTAACCACTTGGCCTTAAAAGCCTACCTTCTTGCATGAACCCTTGCATACCCCTTTTTGAGCCTTAACACCCTTTCTTTATCTTAACCAACCCTTCATTCCCATAAGTGAAAAACAATGAAAAATACCCAACTTAAGCCTAGGGAGCATTGATGAAGTAGCGTGCTAGAAACTAAGTGTAGGGGGGCCTTGTTGAATCAATTGTGTTGTTGAAATAAAGTGATACATGTGAATAATTGGTGAATTGGAGAAGGTTTGTGAATATTATGTTTCTCTAAAAAAAAATTCAAATCAAAGTCAAAATCAAGTCACCAATTCACATTTGCTTTGAATAAAAGTTACAACTCTTAGCTTGAAGGTGCATCGCAATAAGAATTCCTTGTGGAACCACCATTGGTTTAATTTGGGCTTCCCATTCACAATTCCCTCATGCAGGCACACACCTTTATTTTCCCTAGACTTGAGTTCATCTCACATATTCCAATTTTAATTCTTCCCTGACCTTGACCCCGCTATAACCCGAATAAGACCTCTTGATGCATGTTTATGATTGTGTTTGAATCGTGGTGATTGAGATAAAGGGCAAGCTTATGGAAGGCATTGCATTGTGAAGTATTTGAGTGTCCCTACATACACTTAGAGCAAACTGAGTGAAACATATCCATGTGAGAATCTGATCCACTCATTCACCTTCTGATTTGATCCATGCTTGTTTGAAGCTTTTTTTGGATGATTGAATTGCCAACTTGTGAGTTTTGGTGCTTGTATTTGTGACCTTTTGAATCCCATTGCCTACCAAACCCCATCTCTTTGTTTGTTTCCTTGATTTCCAAAATTTTCAATAGAGTCTTTTCTTTGACACTTCTTTGCATGAGGACATGCAAGTGCCTAAGTGTGGGGGAGTTAATAAACTCTCTTTTTGTAAATATTTTCTCTTTTATTTTTAGTTTAATTTTCATAAGTTTTGTTAGTTTTAAAATCTCTCCCTCCTTGCACTCAATTTTGCTTTGCGACTTTTATTCAGTGACTTTTGCACAATTTTGATTTCTATCTCTCACGATACCTCTTTGTCCTACAAAGTGGGTCACGGTCATTTGAAGAGTCTCCCCTGAGAGTGCATCGTGGAGTAGAGCTTGGAGTAAGTGGAAGAAAGAGAGCTGGATGGAAAATCTACCCAGCAGCCTCCCTACAACGAACATCAGTCACTACAGCGAGCATGGAAGACAAAGCTAGGCCAAAAATGAAGACAGCCTCACTGCAGCGAGCATGAGAAGTGGCGCGATGGATCCGTTTGTTGCAGAGACACCGTCACTCCAGCAAGCATTACGGACGAACCTGAAAGTTTAATTTTGTAATTTTGACCCACTTAGGCCCCTTTTTAGCAAATTTGATGATGATGTATGGCTCTGAAGCATGAAACTCGAGTCATTCTTTGCCAAATTAAGAAAGAGGCCTAGGTTTAGAGCTCTCTTCTTTTCTTCTCTCTCATCTTCATCTTCTCCATCAAGAACACTTGATCGATACTCATAGTTAGAGTTACTTTTATGTAGATTTCCATTTTTGATTTCCTTAACTTTCTTCATTTCTGGTTATAACCTCCTTCATGGAGGAGTAGTACTCTTACTAGCTCAAGGGATTCAAGAGCTAGGGTTGTGTTTTGAAACATTGTTGATTTTAATGTAAGGGCTTGGTGTTGTTCTCTTCTCTTTGTGTTTCCTTTTCTTTTCATGTTTATGATTCATATGCATGTTGAGTTAGGTGCTGTTTTATATATGTGAGCATGCTTGATTTAGCTTATTGATTGAATGCATGCTAATTGATTGATTAGAGAGTATTTAGTTAACCAAGAGAATAGAGATAATTCTTGATTGAGGGTTGGACTATGGCAATTGGTATTTTAATTAATTCATACATTTATATGTTGTGATCGCAATCATTTAAGTGTATGTGCTTTGTATTACCCTCTAGTTGATTGACTTTAAGGAGAATTGCTAGGTAATTGTGTGATTGCATGATTAGTACATGGTCCCTCACAAAGTGTTTGATATTTTGTTATGTTGATGATTAACACTCCCTAGCTTGAGAATTCCCTAGGTTAATTTCCTCTTTTACTTGTTAATTTCAATTGCTTGTTATTATGATTTTGATTTTCATGCAACAAAACCCCTCTTTTTACTCAGCTAATTAGTTCAACTTCTTTGTGAGACAAACCCGGGTTGCATTCCACTATCTAGGTGCTTTGTGTAATTCGATTTAGGAATCCAATTTCCTTTTTAAACTTGCTGTTGACAACGACCAGCTACCATGCTCTTGTTGCTTCTCCAGTGTTCCCTTAAAAGGTCACGGTTAAAGAGTGGGAAAATGATGTCGTTAAAGAAAGCCTCATCTTTGTCCTCTCCTCTCAAAACTTGATGAACTCGAATCAGAATCATCGTTTTAGGCACGATAGTGGACTTGGCCAAGTTGTTCAGCGATGCTTGCAAGTTGATTAGTGGGGTAGTTGTTAAAGCTTGGACTCATATACGAGTCCAAAACCTCTTTGTTAAAGTCTTGTTCTTACTTCTGCATTTTATTTTCTCAATTTCAAGCACAACAGAAAAGAAAAGTTGCTTCGTGTAGTTGTTCTTTCCTTTGCTTTTTGTTCAGTTTGGGAATGATGAACAATGAGAGGGAGTGAGTGAATGAGGAGATGTGATGGTGGTGGTTGATGCCGGCGTGGAGGAGGCTGGTGCTGCAAAAGTGGAACTTGAGCCGGAATAGTGATGGTAGAGAAGGAGGAGGAAGAAGATGGTGTTTAGCAACACTTTTAATTTCAGTTAGCCACATTTATGAAATGTGGATAAATACAACTCAGGGTAGGCATTGACCCGTGACTCTATGGTAGTGGGCACCCCCACTTGATAGACATGTCATCAACAAATTCAGTCTCCTCATCCTATCAGATCCCAAAAATATGCCACCAACCACTTCGTTCCTATCAGGTCTAAAAAAATATGCCCCCAACGCATCTTCTTCACTCATCTTAATTCAAACTCTTCTAAAACATCTTTCTATCTCTATATATAGTGACCACCACTCTACATAATGCCCACCTCCCCTAAACCTATGAGACATAGGGAGATCACGACACAAGGTTATCACTTCTATTATATTCTCTCACATGCATAGAGTTCAAAACAACTTTTGTTTGGTAAGAGGAGTGCTCATCAAAGAATGACTTTTCTCTCTTTTTCCATGTAATCTTAATCACGAAATAGTATCATCTAGAATTGTTATATAAGCATACATTTCAAAATTCAAACACATCAAAACATAAACCCAAGACTATACTCCTCTACCACCCCTTTATTAACTCCAGAACCCTTGAGAAAGCTATTATAGCTTTTTTGAATAACAATAAAGCAAATTTAGTGAAAATATTTTGAAGAAAGAACTAATGTCTTGCTTGAGTTTCTGGAGCACTTAACAAGTTCATTCTCATATACAAATAATTCAATTAATGACATTTTTCACAATGTCATAATTAAAACTTATTCAAAAAGTTTTGAAATCTTAAGGATGTGAAAAATCTTTTCAAAAAGTGAATTTAAGTATTTTAATATCATGACAAAGCAAGTTATTAGGACATCAGAAAGCAAGTATGGGTCTTCAAAAAGTGTTTCATGCCTTCAAAAAGTGGTTCATGCCTTCAGAAAGTGAAATTGACTAGTTGAGAAAGTAATTTCTCATGATCATATGAAGCACATTGTCATCAATCTCTATCGTGATCATCATTGAAGAATATCAACATCTTTTGAAGATCATCATACACCTCACAAAGAAGTTCTAAAGATACAAAAGGCTTAGAAAAGTGTCGAACCATATCAGAAAGCATATATACATCAAAAACTACATTTAGTCAATAGAAACTAAATGAAGATTTGAATTTCCAATTAAGTCAACAACTTAGAAAGTATTGATAGAGATATATCAACTTTTATGCTTGGATATTCTCATTCTAGAAAGTCTTTGCAATAAGAGACGTTCAAAAACCACGTTTAGAATGAAGAATTAGTTTCTGAAGCATCATTCAGAAACCATTGTCAACGATTCTACTAAAGTAACAAGGACAGGTCCTGACACAGCTCAAGCTACTTTTCTAGAAGAAAGTTCCTAGGACACACAAAGCTTGATCTACACATGTCAAGGGATGAAAGATCAAGGGACAATGGTCCAATTCAAAATTCAAGTATAAAAGAGTAAGCCTTCAAGAGTATAAAAGAGTAAGCTTTCAAACTTGAAGGAATTTTTGTACTCTCAACACTTAACTTCTTAATTTCAATGATAAAGTGAAGCTGACATACAACACCTGTTAGGATGCAATTTCAAGGACTAAAATAAATATCTCCTCTTTTTTCTATAAAAATTCCACCCCAAACAAATTAAAAAAAAAATAGTGAAATAATGAATAATTATAAAAAAGAGAAATCAAAGAAGAGGATTGACTAATTAGCATGACAAAATGTTGTTGTGACAAACTGGTACCAAGTAGGCCAGTTGTGGTACAAATACAAAGCTTTGATGCCATTAACCTATTACAAATTATTCATATTAAATAATGCATTACACCTTGATTTAACAATGTTAGCAACCAATAGAATATAAATAGACTCTATTTCATATCAACAATTAAGACAAAAAAATGGCACCTGAAAAAATGGTCAGGAATGCATATCCCAATGTTGAGGAGTATCATCTAGAATATCCCGTTGACTAGCTTCTCTAGTTTCCGCATTTGCTCCAATTTCCCAAGCTCAAGCTGTGAAATCATATCTAACCAAGTACCCTTAATTCACATAACATACTTCCTTGAAAAACTAAATGCCGATTATTAAAAGTTCATTATTATCCTTGAAATTGTATACATATTTTACCTAATCCCTAAAATTAAGAAATTAGCAATTTAGACCTGAAGTTTTGAAATGAATTTTAAATTAGTCCTTTTACTAGTTTAATTTAGTCTCTGCAAATAGTACATAGAGACTAACTTAAATCACATTTTGTAATTGAAAGGATTGTTAATTTTTTAAATTTTAGGAACTAAAGTGAAGTATATAGGGTGGTTCTTCTAACTTGAGTTGTATATGTTCTCAAATGGGAATTGGCCTAGCTAGTTCTAATTAGAGAAAGGATTTGTTGCTGCTACTCCAATGGTTTAGTCATTTTAAAATGTTGGGCACATATCTGTGTGATAGTCATTTGAAATAAAAATGCCACCAACCTTGGGAACCCCTGTTGTTGCTGCCTGGTTGACCATCAACTGCTTCATGAACCTAGAAAGTGCTTGTAATGTTTGGATCAACATGGATTCTTTGCTTGGCATACTTTATGAAGGCTTTTGGTAGTGGTGGCCATCCTAGAACCAAACTGCTGAAAATTTACAGCTTTATTCTCTATCAAAGCATGGACCTCTGCCAGTGTTTTATCCAGGAGTATCCATCTACTAGTAGCATTGGCCATGCACCTGTTAGTAGGTACAAGACCCTTATAGAAAAACTGGAGGAGAAGTTGGGATCTAGTGGTTGGGTAGCTTGCACGAAGGAGCTTGAAATGCTCCCAATACTCATGGAGAGTCTCATTGGACTAGCGGATCCCAAAGATGTCCTTTATGATAGATGCCAATCAAAAGGTGAGAAAGTACCTCTCAAGGAAAAGTCTTTTCATCCCTATCCAGTTGTTCACAGTCTTATCCAACAAGTTGAAAAATTAATTCTCTATAGCACCCTCTAGGGAGAAAGGGAATGCTCTTAATTTGACATCATCCATCTCCACCCCATTAGGTCGCATGCCAGAGCACACCATGAGCAGCTTCTTCAAATGCTCGTGTAGGTCCTCCCCAGATAGCCCATGGAACTTGGGTAAAGCATGAACCATATACCTCTTAAGCTCAAAATCATTATCAAGCCTAGAGTATATAATTGCCAAAGGTTGCAGGGTAAAGTTAGGAGCAGTGAGCTCCCTAAGTGTCTTATTGTGATCTCCCATGTCACATGTGTTTCCTAAAACAAAAAATAAAGGATCAGATCACTCAAATTGTTCTGCTTGTTATGACTACTGAACATTACTCCTCATGGCATATTTCTCCAATATATATTTCATCTTATCTAGTTGGAATTACATTCTTTGATATGGGTTATCATCAGCAATCAGTGTACCTACAACATTACAAGAACCATATGAAAGGTTGGCCAGGAAGTCACAATATTGCTTCTTGGATGGATTCATGGGCTACTTCCAAGTTCACATAGCCCCTGAGGATTAGGAGAAAACTACCTTCACATGCATTTTTGGTACAGTTGCATAATGGAGGACGCTTTTCAATTCAACTCATGTAATGCTCCTAGCACCTTTCAAAGGTGCATGGTAAGTATTTTTTTTCTAACTTCTTGGAGAATAGTATAGAAGTGTTCATGGATGATTGGCGAAGGTTGTCTCTACCTCCTCAAATTATAATTGAAATAATAAAATTAAATTCAAATACTAGATGCACCAAAACTATAGTTAGGATACAACTAGGTCGTCTCTCAAGGAGGCTATGTCACTTAGCTAGGAACTGGGGTTTTGAGAATTAAATTAAGATAATTAAAATTAATTGAGAAAAATCAATAATTAAAGACACTAGTGCATGGTATTCCTAATATTGGAATTAATGATCATAGACCCAATATTAAACACATTAGTGGCTATTAGTAATCACTTACTAGCAATTATACTAGTGATTAATCGACCTCTAGAATTTGATAAATGGAAATAACTAGCAAATGAGATCCCAATTTAATAGAAATTACATTAATTTAATATACCAATTCTATAGCCTAACCATCAATCAGAAAGTTGATTCTAATATTCTCTTTCAAACATAAACCAATTAATCATCAACCAATCTATGCCCAAAGAGTTTCCCTAAACAACAATCACCGATTTAGTTATTCTAATAAAACTTGTAACAATCACAACAATAATTATAAGAATAGAAACTTCAGAACATTGAGAAGACTAATGTATTCCATAGAAAAAAGGGTCTCAAATTTCATCCTAATCCATATGGAAAATCTTACACTAGTAAGAAAATCTACTCCTCTATCTCTGGAGAATTACAACAATGAACTAAAAAGTGTACTTGAAGATAATAATAATAATAATCCTTGTAACAATCTCCAAGAACAAATTCAATTCATCAAAGGAATTCGTAGAGAGAGAAAATAGAGAAGAAGAGGTAGAGTGAGAAATGCAGAAAGAATCCTAGCTATTAAAACTCTAAATCCAAAACTAGGGTAAAAACCTATGTAATTCCCTTAAATATTGCTCTCTAAAATAGCCAAAAGTGAAAATAGAGTTAATTATCTATAATCCATGCGGTCACATGAGCACTACAACCATAAATGGGCGCTGACACTCACCAAGCCTTCCGCTCGAGTGATTCCTTAAGCTATTTTACCAAATGCTGCAACGCTAAATGAGAACCATGAGTTGCCTTTTGTGCTTTTGTTCCCTTTTTACAACCTCTTAGCTCCAAGTGTCTTTCAAAGAGTTCCTAGCCTTGTGTAAGCTCCAAAACCCTTTCGAAAGCATTAATCCAGTATGTTTTGAATGACAACAGAACTAATTTAAGCAAAATATTTTGAGGAACGGCTAATGCCTACCTTAAGTTTCTTGAAGTAGCAACAGGTTATATCGTTAGCATAATGCGACTCCTATGGCAAAGATAATTTCACTTTACATATGCAAACATGATTTATCTCATTTAAAGAGATGAAAACTAAATAGAAGTGATAATTATATCATGAAATGAGCGTACAAATGCCTAACGAGTTGAAGAAAATCAACAAGTACAAAAAATCAAGGCATAGGTCTTCAAAAAGTAGCACTAGACTTTAGAAAGTATACTTAAAGTGACGATATATCTTCATCCCTGAAGTCAATGTGTTCTATAACCTTTAATCATCATGATTGCAATCCTTTTTATCATCAACAAGTACTGATTAAAGACTAGAAGACTGAAGACATATCAAGGAACCTTACCTCAAAAAGTACACTTCAGCAAAACGTTGTACTCCTGGAAGAGGAGGGAAAATTTAAAATTCAAATTTGAAGTCAACATCAATTATAAACTAGCATGTCATCTCTTTTGTTAACTTGGTCAACCACTCCAACTTCTAGATAGAAGTGTTCAAAAACCTTATTTAGAAAGTAAAAAGTAGTTTTTGAAGGTAGTCTCATAAACCACTATTTCACACTGGCTTCTGTAAGCCTTGACATAAGACAAGCTACTCCTCTAGACTACTTTTCCAAGACACAAACAGATAATCAACACATGTCACTTAGACAATAGATCAAGGGCAACGATCATAAAGGCATACCATCTTTAGATAGAGATGTTGAGCTTTCAAAAGAAAAGATCTTGGCGTTGCACAAGAGCTGAATCACTGCAAAATTTTCTCTTCATCTTTCTGTGAAGTTCATTACTTCTTATAATCAGTTTCCTTATTTGTAAAAATCATCTTTCTACATTCTTAATAGAAAACAAGTTCTTCTAAGGAAGAATAACTAGAAAGAAGTCATTCAAGTTTTTCCCAGGTTTGTTATTGTATATTTTACGGGAAACTTGAGTGTAGATTAGTTTGAGTAGCAAACCCAAACACAAACCTCTTATAACCTTGATCTAGTAGTGATCGATGTGAGATAGCTTAGAGAGGCTAAGTCAAAACTACTTGCATGCGACAGTAAGATGTTCTTCCTGGTCACGGGTTAGCTTGGAGAGGCTAGTGAAAACTACTCAGTTTAGCTTGGAGAGGCTAGTCAAAGACTACTCAGGTTAGTTTGGAGAGGCTAGTACAAGACTACTAAGGTTTCAGCTTGGAGAAGCCAATGAATAACTTCTTGGTTTGTGACAGTAGAGGTTGCTACTGGTCACAAGTAAGAGCTTGCGAAGGCTACTACAAAGACTATCCAACTTTCTTAGTTTGAGAAAGGTTTTATATTAGAACTTAATAGTTGTTGAGAACTAAATGTAGGCAGGGTTGGTCAAACAGTATAAATATCTATGCAGTATTTTTCTCATCCCTTAACTACTTCATATTCTTTGCTTTGTGCATTTTGATCTGTATTTACCAAACTTTTTATGCACATATTTATCATATTTGCAATAGTTTAGAAAGTAGGTTTCTGAAGCAAGTAATGCTATTTTCGTTGTACTTCAAGCTTAACGCATGATAATAATTTGTTGAAGCTTTCAGAAACCAAAGGAAAGAAGAGAAAGAAAGCAAGTTAAACCCTCCTTCTTGTGCGCTTTTCTCCCTACACCTTGTTCTTGACATTTTACAGTTAATCTAAAGCTTCTGTATACAAAACCATACTCAAAGAGGTGATTTAAATGCAATAGTATGTAATTATAAATCATTCCAACATCATTGCAATAGTCAATGATTCTATCAAAAATGCATAACGAGAACCTAGTCAAAATCCTAATTATTCACATCAATAACACAGTCAAATTCATGCAAAAAGCTAAGGTTTAGAAGCAAGATAAGTAGCATAAATGTCCCTTATCAATGACTTTCCTATTTATAGTTCTTCATTTGATGCATGTTTATCAAACTTAGAAAATGTGTTGAAGCGTTGCATTGACTCTCATTTGGTCTTAAATTATGAAAAATTTCATTTCATGGTACAACAAAGGATTGTTTGGGGACATGTAATGTCTATGGAAGGTATAGAAATAGATAATGCTAAAATTGTTGTTATATCTTGTTTGCCTTACCCTCAGCTGTGCAAAAATCCATTCTTTCCTTTGCCATGTGGGGTTTTACATGCATTTTATTAAGGACTTCAGGAAAATTACTACTCCTTGACCAACCTCCTCAAAAAGATGCGGATTTCAACTTTGACGAGAAATGCAAGAAGGCGTTTGATCATGTAGGCAGGATACCAGACTATTCATTATTTTATGTTATTCTATTTTATTGTATAGTCATTTATTAATTATGGTCAAGCATAATATCCGAAAAATTATTAAAAAATAATTTAAACTTTATTAGCGAGAATTTTAAAAATCTCGCAGTCTTAGCAATGATGAGGATGACCTAATGGACAAGTTGAAAAAAAATATTTTGGGCTAGGCATGAATAGTGATTTTTGGGCCCGTAGATAATAGTAAATTTGGAACCAAGACCAAGGGTGTTCCGGGGCTAGGAGAACTAAACCCAAGGACCAAGATAGAGTAATTAGGCCTGGGACACATGTAAGATACTTTAGGTTTCCGGGTACAATGTTTTATCTGTTCGGTAAAGTTTTTATGTGTGGTTTTTAACACTATAAAAGTTACTTGGTAGTCAAGTAACCTCTACCAATCATATCTTGCCAAGTGGGTGGCATGGATGAAAACTTGCTAAGCAAGTTTCAATCTTGGTCTTTCATTTATTATAATTTTACCTGGGAACAAATATCGTATTTGTTCGATGAATTTCAATACAATTTTAACACCGATAAAGTAACTTGCTCACTAAGTTAAAGTGACCTACTTATCTTGAGCCAAGTGGATGGCCAAGATTCATTCTTTGACTAACAAACCAAATCCTAGTCATCCATCTCATTATTTTCTTTTTAAAAGAAAGAAATTCACATTTTGGTTACAAAATTACTACATCTACACCAAGATAAGATTAAATAACCAATCTTATCACTCCACCCTTGTCATTTTCGGCCAAGAACCAGCAATCAAACCTCCCATGGTGTTTTCTCTCAAACCCTAACTTCAAATATCCAAAACCTTGGTTTATGATGACTTAAATAAAAATCTCCTTCACAAAACTTCAATTACCCATCATAATCTACCAAACCAACCAATTGGAATTTGAATCCTTCACCATTTTTCACTTTGAGATCTTACAACTCACTGTTAAGGGAAGGATTTGGAGTGGATTTGAAGAGCCAGTGGTGAAAGCAACCATTTCTAGAAGATCCTTTGGAGTTAGAAGCCTTAAAGATTCATAAGTAGGGCTTTTATACCTTTTTCGTTTCAAATCTATTTCTACAATTTAGTTATTAATTGAACTTGATATTTTTTGTTGTATTAGTTGATAATATATATATATATATATATATATATATATATATATATATATATGAAGTGTCTAATTAGGTGTAGTGATTGGATGACGTTAGAACATCCTTTTTATCAAAATAAGCTTTAAACTAGGTTGCTGGAATTCTGGATTTTCACAAACAGGTTATGGTTCATGATTTTTCTTAGGCATTTGTAGGTATCTTTTTGAGCTGAAATTTTTATATGATGAGCTAATGTGTTAAGGTGTCTTCGATATTTTGTTGAGTCATTTTGAGCACTTTACTATTTTTGAAAAATAAAAATTGAGACTGTTGGGTTGTTGTTTGAATAGCTAATTCTGAAGCTCTGAATTTGTCTAATTTTGTTACTAGCAAATGATCGAACTTTGACTTGAAAATTTTACCAGCTATTGAGAACATCTTTAAGTCTAACCCTTAATTTTCGTAGGATTTTATATGTTCATTTCATATGGTAATAAAATTGGGAATTCTGGCTATTAGCTGTAAAACAGGTGGTTTCTAACCTCTAAATTTGTACAATTTTGTTAACATAGCTAGAGAGCTTGTTTTGCACTGAAATTTCTACAAGACCTTGTCGACAAATTCAAATGTCATGTATGATTTTTGTAGTATTGAATTCTATTGTTTAATATGAAAACTAATTTTTGTTATAGAGGTGTGAAATCTGCCCAATGTGCTAGAATTGTACCAATGCCTTGAAATGATGATATAATGGCATTTGGATCTAGTATAACTTGAATACTTGATTGTGATTTGAGCATGTGACTTGTGATATATAAATGCATGCTAGAAAAGTAAAGATTTGTTTATGAGGCATGATTGAAATTAATTGTGAATGAATGCCTATATGTGTTTTATGCATGCATTTGAGAAAAGAAAAGTAAATGATGCATATATATAACAAAAGAGAATGTATGAGCTTCAATTGTGCATGTTCTGACATATGGGAAAAACAAACAAGACTTATGTTGAATGAAGGGGAAGGCAAAAAGAGGAACTTCCCTAGAGATATTATGAGTCGGTAGACATATTGGTTAGGAATAAATCTGTGTGTGATTTGAAAAGTAAAAAATGAAGTCCGATGATCACGTATAGGAATGAGCTCAATCCTAATAAGCAGTCTATTACCCATAAATGGTGTTATCCATTGAACTAAGTCTTTTCTATGTCAATGAAAGAGGAAAAATGAATAGAATTGAGTTCTATGATCACAAGTAAAACTAGAACCTCTTCAATATGTCAAGGGCGCATGAAAATGAGAAATATATATATATATATATAGATCCCCTTCGACATATCAAGAGCACATAAAGATAATTTCACTAAAGATCATTGCATTTAGTATATGCATACTCAAATCACATTGACTTATTTGTTCAGGATTATTTACTATGTGTTTGTGTATTATGATATATGTGAATTAAGTGTTTGAATGCTAAAAAAAATTCACTTCAGAAAGATGATTTTGAACTTTAAAATGAACTGTTATTATGTAATGCATGATCACATTATTTTAATAAACCGAGTAGTTAGGACACTAATGATGACATTTATTATTGTATATTTGGGGATAGCCTACTAGAATTTCATAATTCTCACCCTTTATGTTTGTGTGTTCCCATGTTGTTTCCATATAGTACAAGAGAATAAAGAAGTTGCTCGTGCTGGAAATTCTTGAATCAAATAGCTCGATGGTTGAAGACCATTAGTACATAGTTTCTGTTTTATAAATGTTTAAGTGAGACTGATATGTATTAAAGCTCATAGAAGAGCTTTTGCATGTATTTAGATATGTAATCTATAAATACTTATTTCCTCTTTATATATTTATGTAGAGTTATGAATTAGTTACTACTCAATTCGCTCTAATACACTATAGATACTTAAGTAAGGTCCACTAAATTTATAAGTAACAACTCCTAAGTATAATGTCATGGCTTAAGGATGATGTTGCACTTAGGAGAGTGTTACATGAAGCATCAGCAAGTCAAATAGCGACGATTTTAGCAACTGCTGAATAACCGTTGTGAAAGTACTTGGACCAATAGTGGTTGTTCAAACTCCACCAAATGACAATTCTAGAAAAGGAAAGCAAATGACTACAGGTTACAACCGCTAATAACCAATTGTCTATTTATAAAATTGTATATTTATTTTTTTATCACAATTCCTATAAAAAAAAATTACTTTCCAACATCCAAAAAATTCAAGTATAATGCAAGAATTAACATAACAAATTTTCATTAGTTATAATGAAAGATACATAATAAGTATTTCAATATTGATAATAAAATATAATATCTTACATATCTCAAACATTTAAATTTCTTAGAATCATGAAAAGAAAATTACAGAAGGTGGAAGTCAAATGGAAAATCATCATCACTTACAGGCTCTCTCTTTTAAAGATAGAAAACAAAGTTCACATACTACATATGCACCTAAATTGCAAAAGATTTTGGGACAGGTGAGAGTGAGACCGTTTATGGCCCATAGATGAAACTGCTCAAAATTGTATAGTTTGAGCATTTTTCTAAAATGAACTGCTCAATTGCCATTTTAGTTTTACCATAAACATTTACCGGAACAATGATGTCTTCTTTCTTGTAAAAGGACTTTTCCCCTTCATAAACAAATTAGAAGAAATATAAATTACAATCTAACCAAAACTTCATGTAAAGAAGTAGATGTATGAAGAAAGTGACACCTTACCTTAAGAAATTCTAAGACCTTATCTGGACCAAATGTATATGAAACTCCCTTATCATTCATTCCCCAACCTCAAACATCTTTACTTGGGTCTAACTAGAGGAGATCATAAAGCAACCCAATATTAGGCACATGAGTTGGACCATGTAGATTTCTAATCCGATCCAAATTAATTAAGTTAGGAGAAAGTCCTCCATGCATACACAAAAAAATTTTTATCAATGAAAGTTGCCACAGGCAAGCAATTTACTTTTACAAGTTACTAATGTGTTTGTTCAAGGTTTAATGGTAATTTACTAATTTTATGCCTAAGCCTTTAATGCATTGCAATGTCACTTAAAACCAACTTTCTTTGCAGCGGGGTAGAAGCAACATTTACCTTCATAAAAATAAGACGGCTAAATGAGTATAAACCTAAAGTATAAGGCCTTTCTGGCCTAGTCAAAACTCTCTGTTATGAGGACAATGCAAAGCTAAAAGCCAATTAAGAAAATAATCTGACATGACATTTATATGAAATCTCTGTCCTTTCAACCCCACAAAAAGAAAATGGAAAAGAAATAATGACTTTGAATTAAGATCATCAATACCTTTATTTTCTTGAAGAGGTTTGGAATGTTTTCACTTTTCATCATCAAAAGGAAGTAGCTTATTCCAATACAATCCAAAGATTTACAAATCTCTGGAATCGCATAGTTAGGACTTCCATAACTTGTCTTAAGAAAGTGGCTATCCAGCATGATGTTGTTTAAGCCAAAATTAGACACGCAAGAAATTAGGTCAAAGGCAACGCTTTTGAAACGTTTCCTAAACATTAAAAAAAAATGTTTCCTTTTTCATAGGCAACACTTTCCGAGTAAAGGCAACATTTTTAGGGGTTGCTTATCTGGCATTACCTTTTTTCTAAGGCAATGGTTGAAAATAAAAGGCAACGGTCTCTTAAAGAAAGCGTTGCTTTAATGAAGCAAAGGCAATGGTTTTTACAACCTTTATGCGCTGCATTTTCCGACTTATAAAGCGTTGCTGTTTCTCAGTTAAAGGCAACGATGTTATCTCGTTACTTTTTCTGACTATTTAGGCAACGCTTTATAAGCATTGCATTTTCTCTGTTAAAGACAACTTAAAAAAGCGTTGTCTTTTCTCTAGTTAAAGGCAAGTTAGGAAAACCATTGCCTTTTCCAATATTCTAGGCAACTAGTTGTTAACGTTGCCTCTTATAAATTCTGATTGTACATCCCCAAAAACGTTTTTTTTTCTCAAATTTAATATTCTTAAAACCAACACTTCTTTAATATGAAATTAAACTATATATATATATATATATATATATATATATATATATATATATATGAAACCTTTTTGATATAAATTAGAAACCACATTAATTTTGAGCAAAAAAAAATCAATCGATTGGAATTCATAAAATAAAATAAAATCATTATTAAACAATCAGCTAAGTAAAGAACTAAGTAAACTAAGTCATCTTACGAATATATGGTAGTCCATAATATTAGTCGATACACATAAATCTAAATAAAAATTAACAAGTCTAAAATACACTGGTCTAAATAGAAACAAGTCTAACTTTAAAGCAAAATATAGACAAAGTGATTATATGTTTTTCACAAAATTAAAGGACATTAGTTATATCAACATCACACAAGACAAAATATCTATAACATAGCCCATCATAATCATATCCATTGCATGTTTTATGTCCTTTGTATTAGTCCTCTTCTAGCCTACCTGAGTTGCACATGAATTAAGCTCAATCTGCAATATAAACCCAACAATTAAAAATCAAAATATTATCAAGCTTAATTTATTTAATAACTATATTTACATAAAACTGTAATATGTCAAATACCAATATACAAACTCCTAAAGTTCCTACACTTGTTACAACAAAAATAATGGAAACCGACAACCAACAACTTAGAACAACAAATCATAATTATCACATAGATCTTGACTTTTGAAAAGCAATATATACATAATTATCAATTTAATTTTATAATCCAACACTAGCAAATGCTCAGCCACTTGAAAGAGGAAGGAAGCAAAATAAAGGATTATAATCTATCAACAAGTTTACCAAGAGTTGACAAATACAACTCGTCTAACCTTCAATCAAAACGGCAATAGCATTTAGCAAAAAGAAAACCCCAAGTACTCCATAAGTTAAGCACTCATTTGTACGCCTTTAACTAGACCTCAATTATCCATGTGCACCCTAAATTTCAAGCAAGAAGAAATTAACCTAAAAATTCACGTGAACTAATTCATGTTTTTTGAATTGAGAAGCTTCATTCTTATTGCGATAAAAGTCAATAATATATGTTGTGCTTAAACCAAGCTTCATTCATATTGCTGATAAAAAATAATACTGTCCTTAAACCTTAGCTTGCATTCGTTTCAAACATAAAACAGTTCTCCATCTTAAGTAGAGTGTCACACGAAAACATTTTCTTAAGACAGTATTGACCAATAAATACCAACCTAGTACCATGCCTATTTAGCAAGAGAAGTAAAATAACCAAAACCAAGTAACCAAGTAATCAAGCATGTAGTATAAGCATGTAGTGGGGCCTTCAAAAGCAAACTTTTTTATTTTTGTACTAGAGTGTTGTAGGGTTGTTTCCAATTCTTAGATAATTTTTGGAACAATTCAACCAACAGAAATAATTTAGCCAGCAATAGTTCATTAGGGATGCTAATCTTTTTAGTTTAAGGATAAAATAATTGGAGGTAGTGCTACTTTAGGCTATTCAATTACCACCAACAATAATAATAACAAAGCCTTTTTCCTTAGCTAAATTATATTGAACATGTTATGTGATCTACTCTTATACAAGTTTCTACTAGTCGTCTTCTCATGAGACCAAACCATCTAAGGCAAAATTATACTAGTTTTCACAATAAGTGATAACTCAACCTTTCCAATATAATCATTGCTAATTTTATCTTTATTCTATCTGCAAAAGTGTTTCTTTTATTCTAAGAACTAACAATAAAGTGGTGATATGTGAGCAACCAAATACCAGAATCACCCTTAGTTCCTCAACTAAAATGAGACTTTGCACATAAAATCTTCATTTCTTGAAACTTTTTTATGCAAGAAGAACAAAAACATGTTCAACTCAAATTGAGTTTCTAACTCTGCTCTATGAATGTTGCTCCTGAAGAAGTTACAAAGAAAAGCTAATATTACCTCCCTGATCCCTAAAAATAGATAATAGAAAAATGAAAGGTCGATGGTGAACAGTGCCACATATAGAAGAACAACAGGTGAAAGTGCCAAAATAGATTGGTGCAGGGCCAAGGAAAATCGTTTTTGTACTAGAGTGTTGTGGGCCAGGACATGGGAAATACCTATTAGGCCTAGAGCAAAAAAAAAAGGTAGAGATTTCATTTCAGATTTCTTTATAGTTTATACATAACTAAAAAAAATGAAGATAGCAATTTATAGGGTCGAGCTTTTCTTTGTTGGTACATAAGCAATTTATAATATATTTTTCCAATCATAAAACAATACTCTAGTAAAGTTAGTGTCAATTATCATATAATGAATTATATACCATATACTAAGAAGAAGCACTGGATAGTAAATCACTTTTACCTCTTTTTTGAGTTCTTCAAGTGATACACTAGCAATATCTTAATCTAGAGACCTCTTTACATGTAGGTACTGCCACTAGAGCTATATTTAGTTTGTATCCTACATAAAAGTTACAAATATAAATTCAATTATTATCACAAGAAGAAATGCTAAAAAGAAATGTTCATGCAAATTTTTATGAATCTTAAAGCAAATAAGACACATGTAAGTTGTACCAATCAATGAAGGAAATAAATTATTTAGAGATTCCAAAATCACAATCTTCTTCCGATTCGTTTCATATTCTTGGAAAAAGCACTTCTGTAGTCACATCAACAACAACTACAGGTAAGTCATTCCTCACCAAGTTAACTTCACCATTATCATTGGGTATAGAAGGACCCACTGAATGATCAAATGGCTCATTTTCATAAATAACCTGGATATCATTGCCAACTACATCACCTATGCTAAACAAGTCCCTTAGAACATTCTTCCTAGCATAGTATTTATTTTGATCAACTGGATCTTGTATATAGAAGCATTGGTGTGCTTGAGATGCTAGCACAAAAGGCTCATCCTCATAGCATTTTTTGCTAAAGTAAACACATGTGTCACCATAATTATCTTCCTTAGCCTCATACTAATCACACTTAAACACCACAACCTTAAAATTGCCATAGTAATCTAACTCAATTGTATCTATCAGTCTGCCATAGTAACTTAGATTTGCATGACTGGATTTGCATCCTTTGAGCTTGCAAAGCTTGCAGTGAAAACAACTAAAGTGACACCACTATTTTTGCGTTTTGCGTCTTGCTTCACGTTGCTTGGTATGGAATCTATATCCATTTATGACATACCCAGAATATCTTTTTGCAATTGTGTTTGGCCCTCTAGACAACTCCTTCATCCAATCTGGAGCATCATCTTGCATAGCACGAGTTTCAAACCATTGGGGAAAATTTTGACTATGGCTTTTAGCTTTGCTCCATTTGGATCCTCGGTGTTAATTAACTTCAGTTTCATGCTCTCTAAGTAGAAAAATATTGTTAGTTCTTAGTAAAGGACAAATTTACACTAATTTCAAATAAGCTAAGAAAGAAGACATACTATAATTGATATAATAATGTACCTAATAAATTCTTGAACTTCATCGCAATTATTTAATATGTAACCATGGATTTGGCTTCGAGACTTGGCATCCAGAAGGAAAAGATCACCTTTCTTCCCTCCCAAAGGACAACCATTGTTGGGAAACAAATCTAGAAGTGAACTTGAAGTTTCCATTCCATTAGGACTAATGTCATCATTATTTTGAGGTCTTCTATTAAATCTTGTTTGAACCCCTTCATGTAAATAATGGAGCAAAAGGTCAAACATTCTTCAACCAAATAAGCCTCAGCAATAGATCCTTCTGGACGACTTTTGTTGCAAACATATGACTTCAAAGCACATATAGATCTTTTTGGAGGATACATCCATCGAAACTTAACCGGGCCACCTAATCTCACCTCATTAGCTAAATGAATAGGTAAATGAATCATTATGTCAAAAAAAGAAGGAGGAAAGATCTTCTCCAGCTGGCATAGTGTTTCGACAATCTCTACTTCTAAACGATCTATCTCTTCCAATGTGATAACTTTTTGACATAATCAATGAAAGAAAGATCCAAGTCGAATCAAAGGGACAATAACTTGATCAGGAAGTATGCTTTTGATCGATATTTCTACCAAATAATGTAACATAAAATGGGCATCATGGGTCTTGTAACCAGGTATTTTTCTTTCAGCAAGTTGCACACATCGAGAGATGTTAGAGGCATTATTATCAGGCAACTTTGTATTTTCAAGACACCACAAAAAACATATTCCTCTTCATTTGTCATGGAAAAACATGCTTTTGCTAACTTAGCTTTCTTTCCATCCTTTGTTTCTTTTGGATGAAGGTTCTTTGAATGCCCATATCTTGTAAGTCATATTGAGCATTCGCATGGTCTTTTTGACTTGCTAGAAATGTCCAAGAGAGTTCCAATTATGTTGTCAACTATGTTCTTTTCTATGTGCATGACATCAAGGTTATGTCGTGATGTGTCATGTTGCCAATAAGGCAAGTCAAAAAAAAAATTGACCTTGTCTCCCATGGGCCATCATTCGATTTTTTTTTTTCTTTTTTCAAAATAAACTTCAGTGCCCCTTAGAAACTGTGGAGGAGGCCTATGTTTTGATTTTCCATTAAATGACCTTCTGTTAGCTCTCCAAGGATGATCCCCAGGCAAAAAGACATGATGATCCATATAACAGATCTTTTGACTATATTTCAGATAAGTTGAAGAAGTCCCATAATTACAACAAGGGCAAGCAAGCTTTCCTTTTGTACTCCAACTAGATAACATTGCATATGCGGGGAAATCACTAATTGTCCATAAAAGGGCTGTTCGCATTTGAAAGGTTTGATCTCTTGATGCATCATACGTTTCTACCCCAAGCTCCCATAACTCGTTCAACTCTTCTATCAAAGGTTGTAGATAAATATCAATATCATTTCCTAGCGATCGAGGTCCAAGGATTAGCAAAGAAAGCATACAATATTCCGGTTTCATGCACATCCAAGGTGGCATATTATATGCCATCAAGACAACAGGCCATGTGCTATGAGATATGCTCATGGTTCAAAATGGATAGAATCCATCACTTGCCAAGCCAAGTCTTAAGTTACGAGAGTCAGCAAATTCGGATGCAAGTGATCAAAGTCCTTCCATGACTTCCCGTCAGCAGGATGCCTCAACTTCCCGTCTTTAGAACGCTCCTGATCATGCCACCTCAGGGTATCAGGTGTCTTTGAACACATAAAAAGTCTTTGAAGCCTTGGAATTATGGGAAAGTGTCTCAAGGTTTTCACAGAAGTGTTGTGAGCTTTTTTGGGAGGCACAACATCACTGTCAACAACAGGATGTTGAATCCAACGAGAAGCTCTACAATCATGGCAAGTTGTGTCCTTCTCATGCTCTTTTCAATATAGCATGCAATCATTAGGACATGCATCAATCTTCTTATAGTCAAGACCTAAGTTTTAATCATAGTCTTGGCTTTATTAAAAGAGGAAGGAATATTTAAGGTAAGAATAGCCTTTTTCAATAACTCCAAGAGGGAAGTGAAAGAGGCATTGCTCCACCCATGCAAACATTTCAACAAGTATAATCTAATAGTGAAAGATAATGTAGAGAATCCTTCACAACCAGGATATAGTTCTTTACTAGCCTTTTCAACCAAGTTATAAAACTTCTTTGCATCTTCATTCAAACTTTTGTGAATTCCTTCTACTTGTACTGCATCTCTAAATCTATCATTTAGAAAGCCCTCAATGTCATCATGTAAGTTAGTTTCATCATCAGTGTCACTATCAACATCCATGCCTATTACACTTTCCCCATGGTTAACCCATCTTGTATAACCTTCAACAAATCCAAAGCATATCAAATGATCATAGACTTTGTTTCTTTGATACCAATAAATGTTGCAACACTTTGCACATGGACATTGGATTTCTTCTCCTTGAGGATTTCCAATAGAATAAACAAAGTCTAAGAAGCTCTTAATGCCATCAATAAACTCTTCGCTATGTCTTGGTAAACTCATCCAAATCTTGGACATATCTTGAGAAAACCTAATTATTCAAATAATGTTGTTAATACTTCAACCACATACTTAAATAGTATTAACAACTAATCCCCAAATAAATACTATCAATAACTACCTAAAAATATTAATAGAATCACTAATTTTCACTTTTTATGAAACTCTATAGGTAATAGCAAATCCACATAGCCCCATTATTCTAAGCAACTCATATCCTCCTCGATTCTAATCTTCTAATAGTATGTCTTCTCATATGAGAAAAAAAGTAGAGGGTAGAATAATGGTTTCAAACTATAGAAGCAGCTTACATTATCTTAAGATTTAATTTAGAAATATATAGTTTGGGCCACAAGTATCTTTATGCATAAAAATCAAGAATTTATATTTTTGGTACATGTAAATATAAAAATTTAAATATAATGACTGATCACTCAAAAGAAATGACTACTTCTTGATCCCTTACAAGCATATAACGTAGAAGAAAAAGAAAAACATTCTAAAAATTATGTAAGTTAGTGAGAAGAGTCCTTTAGTCAACTCTTTTGAGTGCATAATAAATGGATAACATTAACAAGGGACTAAATATGAAGTAGAAATGCCAAAGAAGCATAGCTTGTGCACACAAAAAGGAAAAATATAGAAATTTATTACGAAGTCATGGTGTTATTTGTGATCTGGAACCCTACTTAGTATTCACCAAACATTCCCAAGATGTTATCTCAGCTGCCTCATTCCCATTGCAACATGCAAACACTAATAAAATTGGACTCGTTGAAATGGAAAAAAAGCAAGTAACCCATGAAAGCAAAATTTTTAGAAAAATGAAATTAAAGAATATCCACATAAAGGGGAGAGATTGGAGATATGCTTGAGTCATATCTATTTCAAAACAATAAAATCTATGTAAGTGACAGGATCAGAATTAGAGTGATTCTTACTCAGTACACTTAGCTTGCTAGCATTCTGGCTTTCAACAATCTTCGAAACTAAGGACTTGTTCTCATCCAGGTACTACTTGAAAAAAAAAGGTTATGATCAAGCACATACATGATAATATATCACATAAACACAGGGAATATAAATGGAAAGGAAGCAGACATATTAACTTGTCAAAAAGCATAATGGAGAATAATTCAGCACCTTCCAAATTCAAAGAAACTCTGAAGTTAAGGATAAGAAGTAATTCAACACAGTTACCTTCTACAGGTTTGTCATCATTCATATTAAGATGACATTCCATAAGTCATGACAACATAAATTTTAATTTTTTTATTTTGGGATAAAATGACAACATAAAATTACATATATATAATATATAGTATATTTTACAACATGTATAATATGAAAGAAAAGCATTCTATCAAAAATGAAAAACTATTATTTACAGGATTATAAGTTGATGGGACTAAGTCCTTAGGAGAATCACTATCTCTAATTAGAATAAGGAATTTTAGTAACTTTAGAGCAAAGTTTTCAATTTTTCATATGAATAGTTGCATGAATCCACAATGCTCCTTCAAGAAACATTTTCTTTGGTCACAAACTCTAATGTTTTATATTTCACATGTAGTTTTCATTGGTGTTAAAAGCCTTTAGCTGGTACCAACTGTGATCTCCTCCTCTTAAGTTTCAGATTATTTTAATTAGATGTTACTCTCCAAGTTTGAGTTGATCCCAAAAGTAAGACATTCGTGGCAAATAGCAACCCTCAAAATAGTTAAAGCGGCAAAAGACATCGAAATATAAATAACAGACATTTCAAAAGCACATAAGAAATGAGCAACATAGCCAGCACATGCATCAAAATTGCCATCATTATATTAGTGAAACCACATTAAAGAGCAGATAATTTCAAGAAGTCTATTATGAACCTGAAATAGAGTATCCACCACTCCCTATATATATAAACACAACACAACACATCCATGTCCTCAAGTAACATTTTCTAAGCCCAAAAAAAGACATACAACCTCCATTTCCAAAACCATTCAATACACACATCCATTGAAAAAAAAAAAAAAACAGCAAAATTTGTGAGAGAACAGAAAAAAATACACCAAGCAATTGTGGCAAGTTACCTATATTCCTCAAATCAACAACAGAACAAGAGAGAGTCAACATTGGCATAATAAACAAATAGATTTAGGGGACTTCCAATTTGACCAATGTTTCATCAAAATTATCTCAAAATAAGAGATCTAAGTTAACAATAATAAGTTGTGAGAAATAATTAGGGAGCTTACTAAGTAAGATCTTCAAGTCGTGAGCCCTGCGTGGGTTAATGACCTTACGAAGGACGTCATCTAGAAGGAAGAAAGGGTAAGTTAGCGGCATGTAATTGGAGGATCCAACAACCCGAGGACTGTTCGGACTTCGGAGGAATGAGGTGGTGTCCACAGGATCGAGGTGTTATCCACGGCATGTTCATGATGGTTGGGACAGAAGTTGAATGGTGGCCACAAAACACCTCTTCATGGTAGTCCGAAGGCTGAGGTCAACATTCGAAGGGATCGATGAATGGTGGTGAAAGGGAATGTCCGCCTAGCACCCGTGGCTCTACTTGGTGGCTGATGCGGAGAAGGTGCAGTGGCTGTGAATCAAGAAGAAGAAGGCTTACAAGAAGGTGTGGTGGCTAGGGATTTAATCGAGAATGTGTGATTGCTGTGAATGAAATTGGGTATACGGTAAGAAGGCTTACAAGAGGTAAACTATAATTGCAATTTGTTTTTCATTTGTTAGTTTTAGAAAATAGGATATACTTTTGGTGGGAAATGAAATTTTAGTGGGAAAACAATCTAGATAGCGCCGATTATTTAGGCAATGGTTCAATTGTGGTGCCTATCAGAAAATAAAAGGCAACATTATAAAGTGTTAGCAATTGATTAAATAATTGTTTCCTTTTTGCAAAAGATACAGCAACAATTTGAACCTGTTCTCTTTTTAACCTAAGGCAACGTTTTTGCTTTAAAATCCATTGCAATAACCCCGTGCTTAGAAACTGTTGCCTAAACTAACCAAAGGCAATGGTTTTGAAGCATTGCCTTGAAAGAGTGTTGCCTTAGGCCTAAAATGTTGCAGTGAGATAATAATAAATACCTTTCCTCATCCAATATGTCTAGTGTAACACCCTAATATTTAACCCAATACGCCTAGGACGTACTTAGATTAATTATTAGTCATTACTTCCTTTAAAACCTCTTTTAGAAATTAACTTAGCGGAAAATACAGGTAAATTTTTTTTTGAAATGATTTATATAAAACAAAGTGCGAGCCTTTGCACGTAACATAAACAACGTGAAGCGGAAGAACAAATAAAACATACAGAACATAAGCATTAAAGAACACATCTCATAAACATCATTCCTCATTACATTAGATAATATAGTTTAGTACATCACAACAGAAATATAACAGAAACATAAAGTCTTACCCATACTAGTGGGAGAGCTTACCACAAAGACATAAAATAAGAAAACATGATAACAAATACATGAAACAACCCCCAAAAGATAAGCACCTAACTATCGCTACCCTCTCTCCAAGCCTATGGCGATGCCGTTCTTCGTTGGGAGATATAGCCCGCGAACACGAAGCTCCTTGGATGTAGCCCAACGAAGAGGGGATCTAGGCATAGCAATCGAGGGAACAGTGTGGCCTCCGCGTCGTGGTCGCCTGGCCTTCCAACGCGCCTCGCATGCCTCGGTGACGTGTCCTCGCTACCTCCTCCGAGACCCATAGGAAGCGAAGAAGCCCTCCGACGAGGAAGGATGGGCACGAGGCTTGCTCGTTCGGGTCGTGTCCTCTCAAAGATCAGGTCGTCGCCAAAGGGTGAAGTCGGATCGAAACGATAGCTGGAGACGGGGAAAGCAAAAGGGCGTCCCACGTATGCAAAACGCGCACCTCGCAATGACCCTTGAAGTGGTAGGATTGATGCTCTGGTCATAGTGCACCTCCCATGTAGGCGGGTCAATGAAAATCACGAACGACGCCATCGATATCTGAAGACGTAACGGAATGAAAGAGAGGGTGAGAATTCTTACTAAAGAATCTCAGGGAAGTCCTCTATCCTAGTGTCATCGTTTACGTCCCAGGAACCTTGGGTTTATTATGAAAAGGTTAAGCATGCATTAGTTCATTATGGAGTTTTCGCAAAGGTATTTATCCAAGGTCCATGTCTTTTATAATGATTCTTAATGCATGTATGCAACATAATATTTCATGGATGCATGGCAGCACTTTAGGTAAATCAAACAATAATTCAAACAACATTTGAGTGGCATGAAACTTTTCTTTGAACATCTTTCCTTTTCTCATACTTGTGACACCAATAATATAGTAACCGCACCCTTAAACTAGGCTATGAGCTCATACCTTAACTAGTCGTCACTAGTTCTTACTTATCCTCTTGATAAGCGAATCATAAACATAATCATAATCATCATAATCCCGACTCCAGAGTACGGGTAGGGGCTAAGGATCACCCATCATGGGACTTTTTCCTTCTTCGAAACGCATCGACTGGTTAAGACCAACTTTGTCCGCTTTGAGGCTAATGTCTATGCCCTCACGGTTTTACCTTCTCCTCGAGAGAGAAGTACGTCTCGGTGTGTCACCTTAAACATCATATACTTTCATTCTTCGAAACGCATCGACTGGTTAAGACCAGCGACTTTGTCCGCTTCGGATGGCTCGACGTCCATACCCCACGGGTTTACTTTCTCCTCATCGAAGTAGGAGAAATGCGTTTCGGCATATAACTTTAAACTTCATTTTTCTCAAAAACTTTCTTTTGTCCCTCAAATTTGACGGAAATTCAGCGGCATAACAGCTACTCTCCGAATTTCCTCAAATTTGAGTCATGCCACATAATTTCAGTCACATGCATCATTTTCATGGAACTTTCTCATTGCAATAACTTTCTAGTTCACATGAGCATATTCCTCAATTTCATTCATAGCTTTGAAACATTATGCATCTCAAACACAACATCTCATCATATCACCAAATCAAATCATGCAAATAAAGTTTCATGCTCAAGGAACTTAACATAACCACATTATCATAAGTGTGCACGAGGTTCATCATCATAATCATACTCTCTCGTCCACCTATCTCATAGTATCTTATGCTTTGACCCTTACGGGCTTTAAACTTGCATTTCGGTCATTCTAATCCTCACTAAGGATTTTTATAACACCTAAGGGATCATTACTTAAAATTCTCACTAAGTTTTAGGCACACTTAAAATTCCAAACAGCATTATGTAGTTTGGGCCGGAAAAATATCATATACTTACGGGGCTCTAGAATCTCCGTTTTTGACCCTTTTTAAGATCCGTCTTCGCCTAAGGCTTCATAATCAATCCCTAAACCAATTATGAGGGATTCCTAGGCATGTTTACTAAGTTATAACTTACTTTTCCTCAATTTAGTTTTGCTGGACAGAATCACATTTTGCCATGTCTAAGTGTGCTAGAATTCCTATTTTAAGTCCTTATCATCACCTTAAGCTTAGTAATTAATACCTAATCATTTATGAAGGGTTTTTATGCATATCCTACTGATTATGAACCATTTACACTTGAATTAATTATGCTGGAACAGTTTTGCAAATTTGTGCATTAAGGTGTTCTAGAATTCTCATTCTTGATCCTTTTAAGTTACTTATTCTTTTCTAACTTCTCTAAATCGATCCTCCCTTCACTCAAACATAATTTTACACATTTTAATACCTTAGAACAACATTTGTACAGTAGCCAATCATGAAGGGCAGAACCGAAATCATAAGCCCATAAAATCACATAATCTCATGAATTAAAATGCATACAAGTTGCTAGTTTTCTCTTGGAACAATTTTAGGAACTCAAACTCTTTTAGAAACCGATTTATCTCATTAAAATCATTAAAGTCCAAGCAAGATCAGTAGCTAAATTAATTTTCTCATAAAATAGATTTAAAACATATAATCTCATTCATAATGCTCCTTAGGTACTCCTAAGCTTAGAAAAATTTCAAAACATGGCTATGGGCACTTGTGATTAGATGAACTCACACCAAGCCCATCATCATCACCACAAGGCCAAAATGGCTTCATTGAAAAACCAACGTTTTCTTAAAACTTTACATTGGATACTTGGGCAAGTCTTTGAGCTCTAGACCATTTAGGTGGTGACATAAATTTAAACATGCTATGCAACTCATTTTACTCTTCTTTTAGAAAATAAAGTGAGAGTATAAAATAAATATGAGGTGCACTCATTTATTATCTTTAGAGTTTAAGTGATGGCGTAAAATATAAACATGATAGACAAGAAAGCAAACATGAAATGCAAGGTTCAATTCTTTATTTTAGTGCTCTAGGCCTCTTGGGTGTTTACCCCAAATCAACAATCAACTTTAAGGTTGAAATAGGTAGGCTTTGAGATTTATTAAGTGATGATGCACATTCTTGTTTTAATCTTTAAGTTGCTTAGTGATAGCTTGAAAATAAACATGCTATGCAAAGCATAAAAGTAAACATGAATGCAACTCCTTTTTAATCTTAACTAGAGCTCTTACAAGACTTTAAAGGAACATAAAAACCTCAACCCATTATGTATCATTAAGTGAGCTTTAGAGTTCTTAGCATCAAGACACCAAGGAAGTCTTATGTTCTTCGAACACCATCATCAAGCTCAAGGAAACGATTTTTCAAGAGACAACCTTTCAAACAAACATAAAAGGGCTACCTTAACATTTTTAGCAAACTTTGTTCAAGAGAGGAAAGGAAAAACCGAAACCATTGAAGAAAAAGAAATAAAAACCAAAGCTTGAACAAAGCAAAAAGGAAAGAAAACCGAAACTTTAGAGGAATAAAAACCAAAACTTTGAACTAGGAAAAACCAAGAAGGAACCGGAATCATAAAGGAAAGGAAATGAAAAAAAACCAAAACTTTGAACTTGCAAAGAAAAGGAAAAACCGAGTTTGTATATGGTCCTAGACCAAGATCCAAGCTTTAGAGGTTTCTCTCATGGCAAACACCAAACTATCTCCATGAGACCTCATCATCAAGCTAAGGATTGGTTTGTAAAATGGCCTCATGGCCGAAAATACAAAGTGGTAGAAAAAGAGTTTGAAACCAAGAGAAAACTAGAAACTTTTCTCAAAGAAAGTAAAGAAAACTTGAAAGAAAACCCCTACCAAATGAAATCTTGAAAGCTTTGAAAGAAAGCTTGAGTTTGTAAGGAAATGAGAAGACAAAATCTTCTCTTGGCGAGCAACAAGGATTCGGCCTTCAAAGGTTCTCAAGGAAGATGATTTTTCCTTGAGGATGCAAGCTTGGAAATGGTGAGGTTTGGTGTTTAGGAGGTGTTCTAAGGTATGAGAGTGGTGGTTTGAGGTGGTTTGTGGTGGCTCAAGGTGGTGGTGGTGCTTCTTTGAGGAAGGAAGAAAAAGAACTTAGAGGAAGGGAAAATGAGAGAAAATGAGAGAAAGTGCAAGGAAACTCAACTTAGCAAATGATCAAAAAGGTGTCCAAGCTTTCCAAGGTGTGGTATTTATAAAGAATGAAATGTTGTGGCTAATTTAGGGGGGAGGGTTGGCCGAAATTCATTGGCCTTGGAGGGAAGGAAAATATCTTCCAAAGCTTGTCTTGGAAGCTTGGTTAAAGTGCTAGCTTAGGTGTAGTCAAATCCTAGCTTTTGCATAGCCTTTTTGGATGAAATTTGAATTCAAAATTTGTGGCTTTTGGGGGGAAATTCTAACTAGATTAACAATTTTAAATCAATTCTTTTGGTCAAAAAGGTGTAGACAAATTTCCTTGATTTAAGGAAATTGGAGAGAGAAAAACACTATTCATTACTTTTTGATTAGACATCTTGAATTAAAGAATGTAATTAGAACTTGACTAAGCAATTTTAGTTTCTAATCAACCTTAATAAATCATTTTGACTCTAGATTAATTATCGAAATAAATTAATCTTCGATTAGAGCCTAATATTGCTTAGGTTCCTGATTGCTTCATTAGGCGCACTGTACACTGTTCTAGGGTAAAACGGTAATTTGCACTAAAATTGCTCGGGACCTTTTGCCTAAACATCAAATATTACTCTAAAACATCATTCTAAACTTCCTGGAAAAATTCGGGCTCAAACGGCACCTTTTACCCGTGTAGAGGAGGTATTTTGGTCATTTTAAGCCGAAAGTTTAGAAAACGAGATTTTCACCTCGGATATCAAACATAACAGGTATAACCCCCTTCAAACATTGAGTTGACCCATTCAGGATGGCCGGATGGCTGCCCTCAATTCTGGAGAAATGGCTTAAGGGGCATGTTGGTCATTTGCACTCAATAGAGGAAAATGGTATTACATCTAGCACTAATTCTAATTCCTAAGTTTACCAAAATAATCTACCATGATGGACTGAGAATATCAACTATTAATCTGAGGAGTCTTCCAGGAGCTATTATTTTAAAAAGTAATAATAATAAATAACCTCTTTCCCTTTCATTTTTATACTTACATGCTTCATGCTTATTCCACTATGACAAGTAATGATCACATAATTATACTACAAGGCTGCTTCCAAAATTAACAAAAAAAATATAAAGCAGCCATCTTCACAATATTGAAAATATTTTTTCAAAAAATTGAAGATAATAGTATGTTGTGTACTCCTTCCCTTGCAAATAGGTCCAATGATAGGGATCAATTCTATTTTGATTGATGACAACAAAATTGCTATCGTTCTTGAAATAAACTTGCATACATAATAAGTTAGAGGCAGCTATTGTTAGTTGTATAATGTAACACCCTTCACACCATAAGGCTATGCTTAAGCCATAACCTTATAATGGGTAGTTGTTAGTTGTTATCTTTTTGACCTTTGAAGAATATATATATATATTACATATGAGTCTGCTTTTTGTGACAAACATAAAATGCTTTCTCTTTAAGTCGTTAAATTGGAACATAATTACTATGTCAAAAATATATAATTGTATTATCTGACATCAAAGCAACAACATATATAACTTTGTCAAACCCTTACCCTGGTTCATGCAGGAACCCTCTAGTATAGGTAGGGTACTACTCAACATTCACTAAAAAGAAAATAAAAAGGCTGACTAAATTCTCTATCATTGGTTCATCAGAAACTTTGGACCATGATGCCAATACTAGTTGAGAATCTCCACAAAATAATCACCATCATAGCAATCTATGTAAAAATATAACAACAGGAGAATGAGAATCAAAGATTCCTAGTAGGAAAAATACTAGTGTACTACATAGTGATATCTAACATAGTATTAAAGTAATTAAAGTATTTTTGATTTCTTTTGAAATAACTAGCTTGCTTATCCCTTTACTCATTAAATATAGTATTATGAGTGCACTTATGCTTGGGAATAAAAAGGTCATAGGATTTGTAAAATAATTATTCGGTATTTTGGTTGTTTACGTAATTATTAGTTTGTTTGTTTCATTACTTCTTTGACATAATCTTATTATGAACTTTAGGCTTGAGAATAGAACTCATAGGATTCCTATATACTTCTCATCGGATGCCTTGCTAGTGATGTCGTGTTACATCATGATATAGTTCACTTGTTGTAGTACCTCATACTACAACCTAATATAGATTACATGTGAATCCATGAGCTTATAATCAAGCAATTAATATGTAGTTAGTATCATTATTTCCTGTGACTTAATTCTATTTGATAACTTTAAACCTAATGGTAGAACTCATAGACTCTTCTATATACTTCTCTATGGATCGTACTGCGAATACAATGTCGTCGCATTACAACCTGATATAATTTACTAGATGGAGTACATCTACTACATCTATCTGAATAGCCTCGCTATTCTAGGACATCCCTTTTCTCATAACGATGTAATGTCGTCGTGATTACAACCTGATATAGTTCCAAGGGCATAGCACGTCTACTACTACCCGTGAATCCATGAGCTTACCATTAAGCAATTAATATTACATAAAACTTATTTCTTAAATTTTCTCTTTTTATAAGGATGTTTAATATTTGTTTAGGAAATATTATGATTCTCAAGAGTAATCTCTTCTTAATAGTTCTATTTCTCATACTTTTGCTTTGAGATTTTCTTGAAATCTTCTTAACTTTTATGAGATTTTCTCTATTAAATCTCTTGAATTACTGTGACGCTTTTCTCTTGAAAATCTCTTGAATTTCATATGAGATAATTCCTCAAAATCTCTTGAAGTCTTATAAGATATTCTATTCAAAATCTCTTGAGTCTTATGAGATATCAAAAATCTCATAACTTCTTATGAAACTCCTTTACAAAATTCTCTTTAATTTTTACGAGATTTATTAGTAAAATCTAATGAACTTTTTATGAGATTTTGCTGGAATAAATAGTTAAACTATTATGAGATTTTGCTATAAAATCTACTAATCTGTATGAGAATTTTCTATAAAAGTTGTTAGACTGTTATGAGATTTTTCTGCAAAGTCTATTAAACTTTTATGAGATTTTACATCAACAAAAATGTAAAACCACTTGCGTGATAAATCTTGTAATTTTCAAGGAAAAGAAACCAAGTTTCTTGGGTGAACTTCAAGTTTTTTTTTTCTATGAATCAAAATCTCTTCTTACTTAATAAATCTCTTATATTAATTCAATCAATCCACAAGTGTTCTTGAACTAAAAAAACTCATATATATAAATCTTGAGAATAAATTTCAGATTTCATAAACATAATTCTAAACATATCTCAAGAGTTTATATTAGCAAAAATAGCCAAACAATCACAAAGCAATATACTAGAATCTTTCCTATTTTTCTTCCAAGCTTTTTGCTAAACTTTCTCTAGCTTTTTTCTTCTCTAATCCAAGCCTCAAACCCATTTTCTAGTCCCTATATACACTATTGTTTGGGCAGAGTTGAGGGGAAAACAAGGTTTTGGCATGAGTATGATGTAGAGGAAGTGTTTTTGAACTAGTTTAGGTGTTTTTTTAAGAGTTTCCTTTAGAAATATGGTGGTTTAATGGAGGTTCAAAGAAAAAAACATGAAGATGGAAAAGAGAAAAAGAAGGAAACGTGAAACTATAATAGAGAAGAAGAGTGAAATATTTTCTTTTTGCTTTATATATAAATCACTTACTTGGAGAGTAATTAATAGGTATCACTATTTTCATATCAATTTGCCTTGTTTCGGTATTGGAAATATCTATATTTATTTGATCGTCCTAAGTAAAAATTATATGAGATATGATAATATCCATTATTTATACTTGATTCAGTGTTTTGGATATCCGATTATTACTATTTCGATGTACCAATTATTACCATTTCAGCCAAATTGACATAAAAGAAACTTTATCGGGTTAAAATATCTATTTACCCTTATCCTTATTTTATTTATGTCATTACACCCTTTATGGGATCCCATTTTATATCTCCAATTAAAATATAATATTATATTGATTTTTAATAATATTAAATTAATTTTCATTTTTTTTCCAAACTCCTCATATTATTCTGATCATAATTGTGTCTATCAAAATTTTCAAAATCCCTACAGATTATTCACAATTAATCATTTTATCATAATAATAGTAAAAATCAGGTCGTTACATATAACAAGCAGCCCCTATATAGAAATACAACAATTAAAATGCATGATTCAACTGAAAGATGTTTGTTCATTATAATTGGAAATTATCATTAAAGTTGAAAGTTGTTTTTGGATGAAGTGCATTTTGTGAAAACTGATACATTTGGTTATTAGCTTTTTGGGTTAATTGATATATCTATTTGTGAATATATCTGTTTGTGAATGAGTTAAAAGTCCTTTTATGCCATTAATGGTGAAATTAAAGGCTAGTTTTCAAACTAAGATGCTTAAATATGTAATTCATGCCTTGGTCTATTATATTAGATGGCCTTGAATTAGCAATATTAGCAGTAGCATTAATACTAAAAAGGATGCAATTGAGCAGAATTCAAGTGTCTTGTAGCGACCAAAATATGTGTCACATAGAAAAGCTCCTAGCAAGGTAACAAGTACTATAATTGCAATATAGCACAGAGTGACTACAAAGCAAACTATAAGAATCAAACATGCAAAAGTAAATCTTTTTCTACCTTATTTTTCAATTCAATGATTTTTCTAACTTATTCATCAACTTAGCATCTCTCAGTTGCAACCATAGCTTCTTCTATTTTGTATATGAGTAAAAAAAGCCTGCATTTATTTCATTGAGAGTAGAAAATATTTATTTTGTTAGTCTCACAAATAATTCCCTGCCATATGTTAAACACAATAGGTGAAGAAGAACCATATATGTAAGTGTGTGACACAAATTGAAAGATATGGGGAAGTATTAGTTTGATGAAAAATGAGAAGGAACTTCTCAACCTTTAGATCAAATGTATGGATGTGATTACACTTTAATGATTAAAAAATCACATCACTCTTTTAAATCCCTTAACTTCCTTTTTGTTTGGACACAACATAAGGCTTAAAACAACTTTCAAGAAGAGAGGAGCCAACAAAGAGATACATAACCTATCAATGCAAGTATTTCATGGAAGAAAAAAACATATAAAAGACACTAAACAAGAGCAAAAACCAAAAAGAAGCACATTATGCCAAAACAACAACCAAAAAGGAAAGAAAAAATTCCTTCAACTATGCCATCAATCAGCAAACAGAAGCAAAGGAAAAACTCCACATCATGACACCACGGACTATAGCGAAAAAAACTCATAGAAGTATGAAGGTGAAGCATCAATACTATAGCATATAAATGAAAATTCTATGCTAAAATAAAAGAAATAAACACAGCTAATATCAACACTGAAGTCAGCCAAAAACATATTAAATAATATGTAATACCTCAGGGACATGTGTCCATACTTAGGGTCGGTTCGGCCTTAGGGTCCCTAGGATGCACCCGCATTGCCGGAAGGTCCCATAGGGGACCTTTTTATATGAGCAGGTGAACAGTCACCTCTATAGCAGTTATAGTGGTCATAGTATGGGGGTTTGGTAGGTTTTGACGTTCTGTCAATAGCTATAGTGGTCTAAGACCACTATAACGATCATGTGTTGCAACTGGGGGCGCCTAGATTTCCTAACTGCTATAGTGTGCCCCTCAATACGTGAACAATGCAAAACGATCCAGTTTCATTTAATGAAACCTTACCCCTATATATACCCATCCACTTGGGAAAATATCCCCATTTTGAACCCTAACACCCTAATCTTTCTTCCTCTTCCCTCCTTCCCTCATTCCCCACTCGAATCCACTTCCTCCAAGCTTCAAGGTGAGTTGGTTGTTGGTTTATGCTTCATTTCTCTTTATTTTTCCATGTTCTTGAGTTTAGATGTTATAGTTTCTCCATTGTTGTCAAGTGAGGGTGCTCTCCCAATGTTGTTAGAGTTGTTTTAGAGTTATCTATATGTGATTAGAGTTTGATCATGAGTCTACGCCGCTCTATGGCAGTTGTTAGTGTCATTCCAGGCTCTTAAGGTCAAGTTGGTGGTGCTTATATACTTCTGACTCCTAACAGTGAGTAAGTTCAAGCTCATGGCCTTATTTTTTCTAGTATGATTATGTTTAATGCATGATGTTTATCAAGTATGAAATTAGAGATGAATATATATATATATATATATATATATATATATATATGAATATGATTCTAATTTATAGCAAAGAGTATGATTTTGAATATAGCATGAAAATGTATGTTAGAAAACCATGAGACCATGATTGATATGTTGTATGTGATGAAAACACTTTTATGTTGTAACACCTTACTAATTACTATATTCTACTCGAGTATTGACATAATTAGCAGCATTTTACTTACATCTATGACCCATACTAGTCGAAATATAAGTAATAAAGAAACTTTGGTACATATGTTGCTACAACCATATTCACATATATAAACATCATGTCTCAGTTACGATATATATACATCATAAAAGAAAAGCCAATGAAACAACCCCTAACTAGTCAAGAACTATGTGCGAATAAGGCTAGTCCCCTACCTTATACCTAACTTGCTCAAAGAATCAGCCCAACAAAAATGTCATATAGATACAACGGAGCAAAAGAAAACTAATAGTACATCAATCTAGGCTAGTAAAGCCCTAACACTATACTCCTGCTATGTACATGCCAACAGTCTTCGAAGATCTCACCTCCTTTTACAGGAAGCTGTTGGCCATCGCGATAACCTTGCCTCCACTGGGCATCCTGGGCCTCTAAGGGGTCAGTCTGAAGAGGAGAATGAAGAAACGGGTGCATCTACTGGTGTGTGCAGGTGGAGCAAGTGGAACCTCAAATATGTCAGGGTGTGCCATATGGAGAAGCACTCCGTCGAAGGGGAAAGCGGGGTCAAAATCTGCTATAAAAATTGACGTACTAAAAGAACGGTCAAAAAACATATATACAAAATGGAGGAACCTACGGCATACAAAGAGTCAAGTGTCTGTCGTACCTCACACACATTGTGGCGAGTCAAGGAAGACTACCAGTGATGGCATTTGCTAAATCTGAGTAATACAATACATACAGCAGGGTGAGAATACTATAAAATTCTCACGGTAATTCCCAGACACTATACAAAATACAAATAAGGAATTTATGCATATAAATCATTCATATAAAGATCATAGGCATCAATGCTAAAATATATGGATTATGGGGACTTAGAATGGCACCATTTAATCAATCATGAACTATTATTTGCAACCATAGGTTCAATTCCACGTATTTTCCTCCATTTGTCAACATAGGGAAGGCTTAATTCCACATAGAGCTGCATCTACAATTAATAATTTCACAGAGGATAATAGACCTGCTAGGACATGAGCTCATTCCTATTCGTGATCATCGGACTTCATTTTTTCCATTTTCGAATCACACACAGTTCTATTCCTAGCCGATACATCTACCGACTTATAAATTTTCTAGGGAAGTCCTTACTTTTGCCTTCCCTCTCTCTCCCATTTAAGCCTTGTTTATGTTTTCCCCATATGTTCAAACATGCAACAACAGAATTTATACATACTATTTCTGGACTTCTCACATAACTGCATTATGTACTTCTTTTTCCTTTCTCAAAAGCATGCTTACATTACAAATAGGTATTCAATTATATTAGAGGCTCCTTTATGTCTCATGAATAAGTAATTGAAATAATCAGAATAGATTCATTAGCCATAGGCTTGGAATAGGTATCATACTATCATAAATTTTCAACCATCCTCACATTCTAGCACTTTGGCAGAATTACTGTTCTAGGTACAATCTTTAAATGCCATATCAAACGGCCATTTCAAGAGCCACAAAAATTCTACATAACACTTCAATGTGTCTAGAATAACCTGCAAAAATTTCAGGACAAAAAGAGAGATACTTTAGTAAAATGTACAAATTTAGTGGTCAGGGGCCACCAATTCACAGTCCAGACCAGTTCCCAAAATTTTTAACCCTAGTAATTGATGGAATCAAGGCACAAGAAATTTTAGAGTGATAGTTCAATATGTTAATAACTTTGTATAAAAATTTCATGGGCTAATTCAATCAATTGCTATGATAATAAATTCGGATAAGTTTATTGCTTCAGTTTCAACAACCAAGACAACATCAGTCATATTTCAGTTCTTGATTTTTTTGAGGTAGTAAACTTTAAAATCAACACCCAATAAAATTCATGTAGTTATTTTAAGATGTTAAATACAACATATAATTTTTATAGCTCATGAAATTACCCACAACTATACCAGAAAATTCGTGCATAATTACTACTAGGACAACTAGGAATCCAGCCTAATCCCAATTTCCTTTGAGAAAAACCCTTTTCTAACACCATCCAAACCTACCACCAAAATTAAAACATCAATTTCAACATAATATAAACCAATACAATAAAAAATTTTGGACTTATTTCAACCCAAAAATAGATCATAAAAATTGGCAAAAGAAGGCAGCAAAAACCCTACTTTGAGTAGCCTAGTAGCTCATTGGCTTCAAAATTGTCCAAGCTTGATTCCTTCTCCTCCAAAGCTCCCAAACCAACTTCAAACCCCTCTGATATCAGTGAGGTGTGAGGTACAAGACAAGTTTTGATGAGGAGTAGAAATTTTGTTCGGTTAAATTGGTAGAGAATTCATCAGAACAAGTTTAATGAAGGAACTTTGAGGTTTCAACAACTCTAGCCTAGAGTTTTTCAGGTTAGAACTCAAAGGGAAGCTCAAAGAAATAACAATGGTGGCTGGTTATTCTCCTTTGCTTGCTGGCCGAATTCCTTCTAGGCTTAGGGAAGAAGTTGGCTTGGTGTTATATGAGTCATCACAAGTAAAGAAAGATTCTATGATGACTCATGATGCAAGGAAGACAAGTGGATGGTTAAGATTAAATCTTGGAATCCAAGATTAAATCCTGGCCTTCCACTTGTCTAAAATGGATGGATATCATTTATTGGTGATGATAGAAATATCTTTTGGTGTAAAAATCACACACCGAAATTTCACCGAACGGGTAAACACCGTACTTGATAAAACCGATATTTCCCGAAAATTAATTCTAAGCATAAGATTTTCATTTCTAACTATTTCTAACATTATTCCCATGTTTTCCTATTTTCTAGCACCTTGGTTTGAATCTAGGATTTTAGCTGTCGACTGCTGAGGCCCACAAAATACTATTCACTTTTTTTATTGTGCTCACTCATAAGTCGTTCTCATCACAACTGCGTCATAATCTTAATATTCCCATTAACCATTCCTCAATCAATTTCTAAAGAAAAGAATTAGGATGTTACATATGTGCTCAAGAAGAGATTTGTTAGAAATTAAGTAATTTAGCAATGTTCATGAAAGTTTTCAAATATGTCCTCTAGATTTATGAAACTACCATGTTCTCAGGATTTGGAATTTCAGACTACGTTTTAGAATATTGAGTTAATATTTATATATGTTGAAAAAATGTGTAACAAGAGTATGAGCTAGCTTTATGAATAAATATATTATATGATTTTCAAGTTATATGATTATGAACCCTAGTGTTTTGAACTATGACATGAGAGTTATCAAGTATATGAAAATACGTTAGCTTAAGATATGAATTTAGAACTCCAGTTTTATGATATTCAAGAGTATGGAATTCAATATGATTCGTAGCAATTGTTAGATATATATTTCTGGGTTGGAAATCAAAATGCCTACAAACGGGGTATCCCTTGGGCATGATTTCACAGTTACAGTTATAAACTAGGTTTATGAATATTGAGTTAATATTTATATATGTTAGAAAAATGTGTAACAAGAGTATGACCCAACTTTATGAATAAATATGTTACATGATTTTCAAGTTATATGATTATGAACCCTAGTGTTTTGAATTATGATATTAGAGTTATCAAATATATGAAAATGCGTTAGCTTAAGATATGAATTTAGAACTCCAGTTTTATGATACTCAGGAGTATGGAATTTAGTATGATTCATAACAATTACCAGATACATATTATGTGGGATAGAAATCCAAATGTCTAACAGGTGATCCCTTAGGCATGATTTCACATCACAGTTATACTAAACTTAGATTGTTAAAGTTATATGAGTCTAGAATTTTCAGAGTTTCAAGAGTTTTTAGATTTAAATGATTATATATATATATATATCCAGAGATTTTATGATTCCAAGAGTAGAGTAATTATATGATAGAATTTTAAACTCATAGAAGAGCTTAGAACATAGTCTTAGAGAAACAATTAGTTTTTATGACTTATAGACTAGACAGTAGCTATAAAGAATAAAGGAGTTAACGACTATAAAAATGATCGTTAACCTTGGCACTAAGTTGTCCTAAGGGGTAATCTCACATAGCAGAGATGGAACGTAGTTGGGTGTCCAATTTAGATCTTTGAGGGATCACATAGCAGAGACTGTTATGCCATGGTTGACATGCATAATCAAAGAGATATATATATATATATATATATATATATATATATATATATATATATACCTACTAGGAAAACATTTTACATTCCATACATATACCAAGCTAGGAAAACACTTTTCATTCCATAAATCATTCTATTACATATTGTTAATAGTTTTGAAATTATTGATTTCAAAACTATTATGTATTGTTATTTGTGCTTATAAATTTATGGAATGAAAAGTGTTTTCCTAGCTAGGTATATGTATGTAAGCATAAAATGTTTTCCTAGTTATATATATATATATATATATATATATATATATATATATATATATATATTGTATGATTGTTGTTGTCCCATGTGGGTGATGGGTGAGAACTCACTCATTGAGTCTATTGACTCACCCCTCTTCATTCCTCCTCATAGATGCAGGTACAAATGTTGTTCACCTCCTGTCAATAGACACAGCGTTTCCAAGTGGTGAGCCTTATTTTGAAGTAAGGCTTAGTTGAGGTTCATGTTAGAGTAGAGTGCTTCAATAAATATGCAAGCATATTCGAGCCATGCATGTATTTTCATATTATGAATTAAATTTCAAAGTTAGAAATATCTGTGTATATGTTTACAGATTTTAAGTATGGATTTGAAATTGTAGATTTTGATTAAAATTCTATAATAAGCTAAAGATGAATTTACAATTTAGTTCAAGTGTTAAGTTGATTTTTCAAAGTATGATTAAGATGTTTTCATAACCTTGTATATTAAAGCATTTTAGTCCTATGTTTCTAGATATCAAGTTTTGAATAAAGATTTAGATGAAGTTATGTTTTTAGAATGAAAAGTACATTATTTTATACATATTGAGAGACTCAGAGATCACGAGACTTATGTAGGGATAAGATTTCTTATGTGTCATGTTCCCAAGTTAGGTCATGACATAATCATTCCATATCATCATCACATCTAACACTATAGGCACCACACTATAACCCCCAATGTAAGCCCCTGTTTTCCCCTATTTCAACCCCAAATTAAACCCCCTTGTTAATTCATCCAATTTCTATCTCAATTTGTTGGAATGGGAAAAATTGTATTGGGGATTTGAGATTCAACTAATACAATTTGGGAAAAAAAACATTCAAAGGAGCAAAGAAAGGCTAAGATGTACCAAAATAAGGGTTTTTGGTTTGTGAATAAATGATGAAGATGATGATGATTGACCAGTATTTAACACAAAAAAGAGCCCAAAAATAAATCCTAAATAAGTAAATCAATAAAGGTGATTAGAAATTCAGAAAATAAGAGAGAAAAAGGAAAAAGGAAACAAATTCCAAAAGAGAGAAAGAGACTAACCTGAAATGCGTGTAGGCTTGTGGATGGCAAATCGTTAGACTCAGTTCAAAAAGAGACAGACCTTGAGGCTGGGTTTGAAGACTGAGAGGACTTGAGATTGAGCGATAGATTGAGGATTTGAGAGATAGAACTTGAGAGAGAGAGAGAGAGAGAGAGAGAGAGAGACTGAGCATCGTGAAATCACTAGGGATTGAGAAGTTTCTGAACATGGGAGTGGTTGAGACCTTAGGCACCATAATCACTAGGGATTGAGGAAAGGGAAGTGACAATGGTTCCTCCAACCGCAATGAAATGTGTCTTATCATGGTCACCGATGACCATTCTCTCAACCGCCATGAGACGAGTGTCGTAGGATGCCTTCTTTGTAGTAGTGGGTAATTATTAAATTGTAAATATACATATTATACTTTAATATGAAATATTTTGTATAAATATTTATTAAAAAATGAATATTTTATTACAATCAACTCCTTTTGCAATTACTTATAAAATATAACCAACTAGGATGCAAGAATTATTGAAGTAATAGAATTTTTAGTAAAAAAATAAAACTTATGAATTTCAATTAAAAAATACTCATGCTTTCAACAAAAAATAATATTAAAAATTAAATATTTTCACATTAAATTTTTTTATTTCATTATAATTATATTTATTAAATTATTTCATGTGAAAATGTTTTTGTATCATTGCCCAATAAAGTATTGTGTCTTTTTATTTTAATGAAAATTTCAATAACTTTATTTACATTAATATAAATTAGGTATGCATACTTTTATACGACTAAAAAATATATCTAAAATATAGAATTTAATCATATGGTTGAAGCATTATGATGAGCATTCCATATCTATATCTCTCATAGTGCCATATGATATTTTCTTATTATTACTCAATTGTATTCTATATTAACTAATAATATATATTTAAAAAAATTATAAAAATTGATTTAATATCTCATCAAATAAAGTATCATATCATGTATTATATGACTTTTTATATTGCAAATACCAAGAGAATCTTAGTTTAATATTTTATTCTCATACTTGTGTTAAATAACTACACCACCAATTTTAGACCTCAACATCCATTCATTAAGGTAGTGTTTGTTTCCTATTTCTGGATAGAAATATAGAGACACTTGGAGACATAAACCCTGTTGGTAGTAGAGAGGAATAGGGACAGAAAATTTTTTGTTTCCAGGATAGAAAAACATAAAATTTCTTGTTTCAAAATTTGGGGATAGGATCTAAGACATAAATTTAATATTTTTTCTTTCAATAATATCCCTATACATATTTAATATTTATATCTTCATCTCCACTGTCTTCATTGTCTCTGGATTTTTGTCCCTGTCTCCTACAAATGCTACCTTAATAGCAATTTTTTTCTCATTTTAATTTTTCACTTATCCATGTCTTTAAAAAATATTTATAGAGTACAATGTATGTATGTTCTAAAGGAAATATCTAAATTTTAATTTAATTAGTTTCATAATCTTTATATATGTTCTATCTTTTCAACTAATTTATTATTTTATTGGATTTTCAATTTTTTTAAAATATGTAGTTAATCAAATTTTTATATAAATCACCTTTAGTTTTTTTTTCTTAAAAAAAAACAAAGCTTGAATTCATTAGCCAAATATATTTTATAACATATTTGAGGTGTGTGTTTCGAAATTGAGGATATGATTATGTAATAAAGAGGTATATTAGTAGAAAAGTATTTAATTTACTAAATATTTATTCTATATCAATTAATATTTTTAAAATTAATTATAAAAATTAATTTAATATTGCATACAATAAAGTATTAAATGAACTTATATAAATAGATATATAAGTTAAAGTTAATGAATCTATCCTTGGCTAAATGGGTTAGCCAAATTTATATAACTTTTTTCATTTTTTTTTATAAATTACCTTTAATTTTTTTAAAATCTTGAATTCTTTTTCCGAACATATGTTATAACATATTTGAGATGTACGTTTTAAAAATAGAAAAGAAGATTATATAATAAATTTAGAAATTTTTTTAATTTACCCAATTTTAATTTGACATTAATTAGTCAATATATATATTTAAAATTAAAATTATGAAAATTATTTTAATATTTTCTAAAATAAAATATTAAATAAATTTATATAATTTTAAATTAACAATTATTTTAAATATTGTTCTTCCTTCCATGGAGTGCATGGGTTCGTTGGTATACATAGATTATTAGGCCCGTTTCATACATCATACAATGCCTGATAATATTTATCACATATGTCACGATCCGATTTTAGGTGTAAGGCACGTGAGAAGTTTTATTCCCACGTAAGTCTCATGACCTGGGTGCTCTATATGCGCAGTTGGTTATAAAATTATTCAACACACATTTTTATTTTCTACAAAGAAATCACCTGTTTATTAAATCATACTAGTCTATACTAAAATTTCATAATTCAAACTCTATAATTTGTGAATCATAATACAAAACATACATGTATAAAGCTACTCTGATTTGAAATATCTATAAGCACTAAACTTTTCAATACAAATCAAAATAGTGTTATAATATGCAAAAAAAAAAAACATAAACATGCTCTATAGTCCAAGATCCTGCATATATACTAGAGCACTCTAGATAGACTATAAACACTTCACCCAAGTGCAGTACATCACTGAAACTCTAGTACTGCGAGAGGATGATAATGAGAGGAATCTAGCAGTTATTCTATCTATGAAATAGGAGAAAAGAGAAGGTGGGTTTTTATACACAAAAACTCAGTGAGTGAATTTTTACCTGAACCCCCTTCATGAGACACCAAGGAAACTATGCAGGAATCATAATAACAATAATAGTGTAAAACTTTAGAACATATCATACATGTATACATATTATCAAATTCACAGTTTTCTATAAACTAGTCAACAACATTCTAATAGACAAAGAAATCTCTGTATAATAACCTCCAATTACATCTGGGTGTTACGTATCGCCATCCCCAGTGTACCAATGAATTTTTTATTCACAAATCTCTAGTAACATATAGGCGTTACGTATCGCCGTCTCCAGTGTGTCAATAATTTCTCTATTTTCTCTGCCTAGACTACTTGGTACCAAGGTTAATGGATTAACTACTGTTAATACATAGCTTGTTTCTCTATAACTACTATCCAGCTTATCAGAAATCTAAATATTTTCTCTATATCTCATAAAGTCTGCTACCCTAGAGTTCACAAGCTCTAGCATATAAAATCAATAGTTCTGAAATTCATATAATTATTACAATATCTCTAAACATTCATATTCAAAATCCAGCTTTATGTAAACTCATTTCAACAACAATGTTAAAACCTTTTAGTTTTCTGTGAACATTGAATCTATTCAATTCTAATAGTCTAACCTTAGCATAACTGTGGCTATGAAATCATGTCCAAGGATACCCTTTGGAGACATTGTGATTTCTAAAGCCTACAATATAACGTCAACTGTTCTGAATCCCATGAAGATTCATGCTCTTAAACCTTTTGATTAATCATCCAAAACATAATTCAAACTATCAAGCTTTTTATAAACTAGAAAGCTCAACATCACACTTTAAAAGTACAAGGTTTAAAACCATATTTCCAATCTTTTCCTCTAAATTTCATATCTAGTTATAAAACTATATTATATACATAAACTAGTTCCAAAATCCATTGAAATAATCATAAAAGTCTATAGCAGTTTCATATACCATCCATTCTGCATAAAATCAATATAACAAATATGGTCCCATGAGTTTTCTAAAACATAGTTCATGTTATTCAGAAAACCACAATTTCATAAATCAACATAAACTTCAAATCTTATACCAATCTATAAAATCATACTTTAAATCATAGATTTATGAAAATAACTCTAATGGACATCATGGAGATCACATATGTGAACCTATTCACTTGGTGGGGTGGATAGTGAAGGATCTACACTGATAGAGCTCATTGGAGCAAATAACAACATCAATATCTTAAAGCTTTGGAAGTGAAAGATTGGAGTTAGATTGAGAGAAAATGGAATAAAATGGAGTTTGGAGGGTGAAGAGAGGTTGGGGATGAAGTTTCTAGCATTTGGCAAGGGGGAGTGGAGGGTCGTGTTTTTGTGGTATGGAACCCAAAATGGGGTTTTCATAAAACTGTTAACCGCCTAGCGTTCATTGAGCGTTGCAGCACTCACCAGAGAGTATAAAATCTTCTTGTACAACGCCTTACCGTTTCTTGACCGTTGGCGCCTCTTCAGAATGGTCTCTCACTTATTTACATAAGTTAATGTCCTTATTTATTTTACTCTCCATTAACTTTAAAACATAAATGTAAATAAGGAAATATCCCTAATTTGGATTCAAATAAAATATCATAAAAATCAAAATCCCAGGAAATCAAAATTTAATTTTTGGATTTTAGTTCAAATTCCGGAATTTAGAAGATTTTATAAATTTTTGGGCTAAAAACAAAATCTTTAAAGGTTTCATAAAATTCATTAAAAATAACTCGTTAATTTATTTTTCTCTAGAAACAATTACCGAGACTTTTGGTCCCAAGAAAGTGGTTCTATTATATAGCCCTCCAAGGGCGTGTAAGGTCCAGACTTAGTGAAATTTAGGACCAAAATGACAGATAAGGGTAATTGACACCTTCTTGGTTTGGAAAAATTTTTCTAACCCTTTTTATTTAAAACTAGGGTATTACAACATATTTGGTGTCATATATGATAGTACAATATTATACGGTCAAGCCATTTTTATCTTATGATTATAGTACTAAGTTATCAGGTTAGAAAAGACATGATAACACCCGATAATATTATTTTTATTAGTCAACCAAATTAACCATAATTTTCTCTTCTACGTGCACGCCACACCCCCACCCACCGTCAGGAGTAGCTCGCCTTGCTACCGATTGTCACGTGCCTGCTCGTCTTCACTAGTCATGTGGTGCACCAATAGTATATAGTATAAAAACTTATGCAATTGATAGTTTATACTATATTATTAGATCTTGAAATATCATATCTAATACTATCAGTCTTATTATATATAATGCAAAAAATAATGCCTTATTATATAGATATAAATTATGATTGAGTGAAAGGAAGAGAGAAATATATTAGAAGGGTAAAATAGGATAAAAAAATTTGACACCAAAAAAACAGTTATTATTCCCAATCCCATTTAGTGATTGGTCAATTTTCAGCTTTTTCAAAAATCACCCTTTTTAACTTTAAACAAAACTAAAAAATCATATTTTTTAAATTGTGATTAATTTTTAAAATTTATCTAAATATATAAAATATGATTTTTCGAGTGAAAAAAATAATTTTCATAATTAAAAATCCCATCCAAACAAGGCAATAGATTATCGTATAGATGATGTATGATATCAAATGAACTCACCACGACGTCGTTTCACTCTTCAAGCCCAGGACAAGGACCCAAGTCCAATTCAAAATTGCGATTTCCCGCGTTGCACTTGCACCCTTCAGCAGCCGTCACAGACAACAGAAAACCATCATTATGGAACTTCATATTCTTCATTACGATCGCCAGCTCCCTAATCTCAACCTCACACCGAAACTATAGTAACCTCTTTTTTCTCTTCCTCTTCAACTTTAGCCCTAATTCCCCCCCAAAAACAGAATGTCCTACCCCGTCGTTGTTGACGACAAGGACCTAGACGACGCCGCTTTATGGGCCGTAATCGATTCCGCCACCGCCTCTCACTCCTCATCGAAATCCAACACCCTAGCAACCATCAAGTACCCCAATCACCGCCAACCCCCTTCTCCGATCTCCAAACCTTTGCCGGCGGCGCCGGCATCGCCGTCGCCGGCGAAGTTCCATAGTATGTCGCGTGACTCCGGCGAGGTGCTTCAGGAGCCGTGGGCTTACCGGCCGCCGAGGAAGGTCGCGAGGACCGCTCCTCCGGAGGCCAGCGAGAGCGGAAGCCCGCTCGCTCTGGTCAGAAGCGTGCAGAGGACGCCGCCGGCGAAGGCTTATTCGTCGCCGGAATCGTACCTGTCGCCGGAGATTGGGAAATTCGCGGTGCACGAGCTGAGCGGGTGCACCGAGGTGTCGCCACGATGTTTCAGCGGGAGGAGCGAGGAGGAGAAGGAGAGCGGCCTGAGGCATGGCTTGTCTGGAAGGTTCCCTTCGGTTTCGTTGTTCAAGGAGTACCAGAATGCAGCTATGGCGGTAAATTTTCTAATCGGTTTGTCTATGTCATAGGTTTTTTGGCTCAATTTTTGGACGTGTTTTGTGTTTGGTGATGAATTGGTGAAAGCCGGATTTGAATTTTGAACCATGGAACGATGATTTGGTGAATTTTATTTTTATGTTTGATTTGAGAGAAAAGGAAAGGAATAGATGACGAGAAGCGTGAAATTTGCATTGAAAAACATTTTTATTTGAGTATTAATATTTCTAGATTTCTGTTGTATAACTTACTTATGAATTATAGGTTTTGTTTTTATTATTTTATCAGATTAGATTAGATGATCCGAAAATATGATTTTATCATCTGTTATGTTGGATTGAGAGTACTTAACAACACTATGGCAAAAGTAACAATTCATATAGTGTGTTTGGTTCTGTTTTGGTAGAATTGATTTTGCTAGATTTGATTTGTTGAAATTGGTTTTGAGATAAAGCGATTTATGTTTGATTGTTTGATATGGGAAGTAATTTTAACAAAGTTTAAAAGCCTAGAAGTGAGATGAGAAATGATATTTTTTCACTTTTGGGTAAAATCAATTTTTAAAGCCACAATGGATTTTAAATTTTTGTTTGCCATGGAAATCAAACATGCTGGATGCCTCGTGGAATCGAATCCATGCCTTAGAATTGATTGTGAGGCCTCCTAAACGTAAATCCAAACATGCGCAGTGTAACATTTTCCACTTAAGTTCACTGCGTGAGTGTCACAGTTAAGTCTGTTTCTGACTCTACATAGTCCTTGACATTTGCCAAGGCAGGATGCTAGCAAAGGCCACTATTTTTTTTGTTGTCTATCATTTTCTAACTCATGTCATGTTCTTGAACAACATAGCTAGCTGCTTTCTATTTTGAATATCTGTCCTCTGTCCTGCTTGAAATCATAATTTTAAACGAACATGGCTAAAATTAAGCCCTTTGCCTCGAAATATCCATGCCTAAATAGCAGGTTTGTCAATCCTCAAGTTCTGTATAACTACGTTAAATGTGCCAGTTTTAAAGTCGTTTGTGTTTGTTTCATTAAAATACAACATTAACAGTGTCGTGTGAGGAGAAGACCACTACATTCCCAATAAGAAGACTTGATCAGATGGAGCATAGATGGATTATCAGAGGCAAACAAAGACCAAGGAAAAACACTTAGGGTATATTTGTGAGTTTGTAATTTGGAGGGGAAGGGAGGGAAGGGTAAGAGAAACAGTTAAAAATATTCTTCAACAAATCATTGCTTTGTAGTTGGTGTAAGCCATTTTCTCATTTGAGTATCCTAACTTCTTGGATACATTTTTTCTTGAATTCCATATCTCATTGTCCTGCTTGTCGCGATAAATTGAAGACATTTAATTTTTTTGGTATTCTTTAATCTTTTTAAAATAGTACTCCTAACCAGAGTTATACGAGCAGATGCTCAAGCTCCAAGTTTGGATTTTCGTATTAGATTTAACACTCTTCAATCCGTTTTTGCCCTTTTTTTTGGCATATAACAACCCAATAATATTTCAACAGGACTTTATGCAAGTATCTGAAGATACAAGAGTTCCTGTGGTGCAATTAGTTTCCTTCACTTAGGATTTACTTAATAAATCCTTTGTTGTGGACAGATTTTGGAGAAAACTGATTACACTTTGATTTCAGGGAATCCTTTCATTAAAAAGTCAGGTAAACAAAGTTCATCTTTTTATCTGTGAAAATGATGCAGAAATTTTAAGTTTGTGACATGGTGCATGTGTTTTTTATAGGTTGGAGAAAGATATCTTGTTACTTCAATATTTCTTTTGAAATCCGAGACAAGAATATTGAGTTTGATGAGAACCGCAACGTTCAGCGTGCTGAATTTGTGATTCGTGCATACATGCAGTATGTTTTTTGTTCGGTAGTTTCAATTAATTCTCTTCCAAATGATGTCTCTCTTTACCGCAACTACTGTGGAAGGTATAATTTTTTTCTTTTCAATATCAGGGGTGGCAGATTCTCAGATGGTTGGGGCTCCTGTGAGCGACGTGAAAAGAGATTTCTGAAACCAAATCATGATATTCCAAGCACAGCAGAGACTAGAGCCAAAAATAAAGCTTGTCAAGTACGTCATCCTTGTGCATTTTTTCGAATTATATTTTCAAATTTATGGGTGACATTCTACGGCCTTTAGCTGCTTGTTCCCCACGTCAGCTGTTGGCAGCTTGCTTCACTTGTTCCGTTCCAGAATTTAATATACATAAGAAGACTTTTTTTTTCAGTAGAGACTTTATTGTGATGACATTTCCATTAAAGGCTTTAATTGGGTTATGCTCAGGATGAGTTTAGATTGGCTTATTTTGATTCCGAAACAGCTTACAACCTTAAGTTTTTAGAGAAAGCTTTTGAAAATATATTAATCATTCTTTCAAATTAAGCTGTTGCCAAAAATGCCTTATCTGACTTCATAATCATAGCTGTCTCTGCTGAAAGGTTAATGTCAATCTTGGATCAGCACAGCTCCGTCGAACCACTATTGATCATATTGGTGCATACCCAAAATCGGTTGTGTTGGAAATATAATTTTGGGAGCAATATTTTAGCTACTGTTTCAAATAAACTGAGAGAGAGAGAGAGAGAGAGAGAGAGAAGCAAAGGAGGAACAAGGCGAGATGTAGACTTGGCTAGCCTATACGCGTGTGGACAAGGCGGGGCGGGGTGCGTGTATATGTATTTAACTTGGGCCAAATCTACCATGTTACCTCAATACCGTAAGGTATTCTACTCATGAAATGAATTCATAAATAAAGTGTTGATATGATGTGGCTTGATTTTCCTAGCCACCAAACACCTACTATCTATGTAGCCACCACTTACTACCATTGCATTTATTGCAAGAATCTGATATTGTCTTTATTGCATGTTGACTTGGTGGGTGGTTTGTCTTTGACAGACTTACACGATCATAAATGCGAAGGTATGTGTCTTGGCTATAAATCCAAGCACTGTAAGTTATTTAATGGGGGAAGCACTCTAAGTTCAAAAGACTCCCATATGCCTTTGGGTTTATGGTATTTGGGTAGTCAGAAAAGATTTTGACTTTCTTTATTTATCTTCTCTTTGTATACCATCATCATTATGTATGGTCATTTCAAGCTAAGGTCACTCATATTGTAGTAGAGAAGTTTGATTTAATTATGTAGTTACTTCTCTTTGTGTGTTGAGTGCATATACTTGGTGAAGAAATACTGATCGGTATTTTGAATATATTTAGGACTTGGTTTTGAGTGAGATCTTTCCACTTTTGTATCTCTATTATTTGGGATTTGAGTTGAGTGAAGTGTGTTTATTTTTGTATCTTCATCATATTTTCATAGTGAAATATTTGTTTGTCATCTTTGCCCGTGGACGTAGGCTTTAAGCTGAACCACGTAAATTCTTGGTGTTATTTATTTTACGCTTTTGCATATTTATTTTGCGCTATCCTTTTGCCTTTTGGGCCTTCCATTACATAACAAATTGGTATCAGAGCGTATGTAGATTTCTGGAAAAATTTTGGAATGCGGAAGATGTTGGACATGTTTGATCAAGCGACAAAGTGTTTTGCTGAGGGTGGAGTTTTGAGAGGCAATGATGCCTTTGTTGTGCAAGCATGACTTGTTTAGTTAATTTTTGTGATACTTGACCTTTGCTTTAAGTTTGCAGGAGGTAAACTAGTGTCAGGTTTAGTACTATTATTCACAAGACTAAGGGTGTTGATTATGATTTTTGGAACTCAGTGCTTGTTCCATTAAGAGGTAGTTTGCATATTTGAGTATGCCTGTTGGCATACTAGAGAAGACGATTTTGATAATTTGAAGCTAGATGAAAATCAAGCCAAGATGGAGATTTGTTTATGATGTGGCTTGACTTTCCTTTGCCACCTAACACCTACTATCTATGTAGGCACCACCTACTAACATTGCATTTATTGCAAGAATCTAATATTGCATTTATTGCATGTTGACTTGGTGGGTGGTTTGTCTTTGACAAACTTACATGATCATAAATGTGAAGGTATGCACCTTGGCTATAAATCCAAGCACTGCAAGTCATTTGATGGGAAACACTCCAAGTTTGAAAGACTCCAGAATGTCTTTGGGCTTATGGCATCTGGGTAGTCAAGAGAAGATTTTGGCTTTCTTTGATTATCTTCTCTTTGTATGCCATCATCATTATGGGTGGTCATTCCAAGCTAAGGTCACTCATATTGTAGTAGAGAAGTTTGGTTTGATTATGTATTTACTTCTCTTTGTGTGTTGAGTGCATACATCGGTGAGGAAAATATTGCTAGGTATTTTGGGTAATTTGGGACTTAGTTTTGAGTGGGATCTTACCACTTTTGTATCCATATTATTTGGAATTTGGGTTGAGTGGAGTGTGTCCACCTTTGTATCTCCATCATATTTCCATAGTGAAATATTTGTTTGTCGTCTTTATCCATGGACATGGGCTTTAGCCGAACCATGTAAATTCCTGGTATCATTTATTTTACGTTTCCGCATATTTATTTTGCGCTATCCTATTTTTATCTTTTGGGCCCACCATTGCACAACATAAAGTCTCTTTGAGAGCTCCTCCTTAGCATGTGAGATTTCTTCCTTAGCGATATCTATATATCCAACAATCCCTCAGATATTTCAAACTTAGTAGAGTAAATGAGAATGTCATGCATCGGTGTAGGTATAGATAAGTGACAACCTTGAAGATGTTTGGTGGAGAAGCCTCTATGAACCTAACTTTTAAGATTATGGTTGGAGCATGCCCACTAATCAAATAAAATTCCCAAAAGATATGATTCTCTTAGCCATTTTATGCTTTAAGGCCTTGCACTATGTTGGAATCATGAGACCTGTATAGCTTCAGGCCAAAAACTCATAGGAGACAACCTTATCTCCACTTTCTCTAAGGTAACATTAGTCAGGATTATGCAGTAGTAGATACCCCAACCCCACATTGAGGGCAATGGATCCACTAAGAGCATAATTCATCCTCAAACATCACCGTAGTGGTATTGCCATACACCAAAGGGAAGGACTCATCACCAATCATCTCACTTGAATGGTGAAAAACAAAGTAAGCAACTATTGTGTAAGAGACTCATGACTTCGTCTACCATATTGAACCACCTTCATGGATCTCCAATGACAATGGTTGGATTTCCATCATACTGCCTCAATTAATAGGAATCAATCCCATCCCCCTCAATGTTTCACTTACTAATGTCCTAGTAAGTAGCTTTGTTAAGGGGTCAGTCGAATTCTTTTTCAATTGGTAGTAAGTGGCTTTGTCAAAGGATTAGCCAAATTCTTTTTTGATCTCATCAAATCCATGAATATCCCGTTATCTTCAATTAGCTATCTCATAATATTATGTCTTAATCTGATGTGTCGACTTTGCCATTGTAAGTTTGTTCTTTACTCAGGTGATGACAGCCTGACTATCACGATGAATAGACATAGATGTTTTTGTTCTATTTGACAAGGGTATATTCACCAACAAATTCATCAGCCATTTGAATTTGAATCATGCATTCTCTAAGGATTCCATAGTGGACTTAACAATACAATTTTGTTTAGTGGATTGCCAAGAGATAGCCCTACCTGTTAGCATGAAAACAAAACCACTGGTAGATTTAAATTCATCAAAGTCAGAAATCTAATTTGTAAATCCAAGTTTTCTCTTTATAGTGCCAGTAGCATAACTTTAACTAAATACCCCCTTCTCTTCCTCTTCCTCATCCTTAACACACACACACACACACACACACACACTCTTTTATGTGTCTTAAATAAGGTTGCTTGTCAAACCAATGTTCATAAGATGTTTTACTAAGTTTGCTTATTTCCTATGTGGTACTATATTTGGTATATAACAAATTGAAAGGATAGCTTCCCCCACAGAGAGGTAGGTAACTCGAAACTAATAAGCATGACACGTATTTCTTTAGCAGTTTTGTTTCTTCTTTCTGCTATGGCATTAAATTCAAGCGAATAAGGTGGAGTTATTTTATGTATTATGCCATGTTTAGTTGTTTATAGAACTCATTAAAAAGATTTGATTCATACTCACCACCTTTATTTGTCTTTAACCTTTTAATTTTTTTTTTCAAGTTGATTTTCCACTTAATTCTTGTCATCTTGTATTTAATAAACATTTCATTAGTCTCATATTCAGTGTTTAGCAAATACAACTTAGTGTTCCTAGAATAATATCAACAAAGATTATATAACATATTTTACCACGATGACTTATCGATTATATAACATCTTTTACCACCTTTTATCATTAATTGGAACAAGACTTGATTATTAGTATTATTGTCTTGCTAAGAATTATACCGAGCATTTTGTAATTGAAGGATCGATTGATTCTTTACAGTGATGAAGACAATCCAGTATGTATTCTTGTGTTACCTGTTCTTTTCTTTCTATTTTCCCTCCTCAACTTGTATAACCGGTAGCCCATGGTTAACAACATAACATACATTAAATAAATGCATGACATCACATCATTATACACAAATGAAAATTCGTATGGCAACTTAGACCACTAATTTTTTGCATATTGTCACCTTTACAGGACTTGCTTGGAATTGGAGAATACCGACCTGGTGCAACCAATCAAGTTCATTGATGTTATTGATAACTCTTGCAGTTTACATGCCGTATTTTTCTTCCTTATTTGGTGAATCACTTCCCCAATAATTTGAGATAAAATGAACTGAAGTTCAGCTCAAAATAATAATAATAATAATAATAATGGCTGAAAAGTTATTAAAAAAAATGTATCTTATTTTTTAGGAATTCAGGGTGAATTGCTGTAAATCCTGATGTAATTGTCATGTAGCATGTATTTGGGGCATTAGCTATTCAAGATGTTGATAGCGCAAGGTTGAGTATTTTTAGCAAAAACAGGAATAGGATGCTCTCAATTATATCTGGGGTTTGTTATTAAGATGAGATGTGCCTTTTGGTCAACCCATTTGCATTGGTTAGTGTAGGGCAGTTGAAAGCATGGGATTAGGTGAGTTGGAATAAATATTAATGAGAAATAATTTTTTGAATCCTACATTTGTTGGACACTAGTCACCCAAAGGAGAATAGACAGGAGTTGGAGAGAGAAATTGGAGGAAAAAAGAAGTTATGGGTTCTATATGTTTTTGTGTCTTAGATATTGGATGTATTGGATTGTGGGTGTTTTAATACTATTGTATTAACTTGGCCTAATGTTAGGACTGGACCATTTTTATTCCAACATCCATATGCACAAAACAATCATTTGATATTCATTTATGATGACATACATCCAAAAGAGATAATTTATTTGACATGTATTTATGGTGCATATTTTATTTACATGCATTCATGACGAGCATTGTTTTAAAAAAAATTCATTTGACATATATTCTTTTTTACACATTATAGTTATATCTATAAGGAAAAAAAAAAGTTACTTGACATGCATTCATGAAACACATATTCTTTCACATGTTCATGACATGCATTCTTCTAAAAACAAAATCATTTGACATACATTCTTTTTAACACATTATAGCTACATCCATAAGGAAAAAAAAAACAAACCTCATTTGACATGCATTCATGTCACACATTTTCTTTCACATGCATAACATCTTTTATAAGTCATCCAACATAATTTCTTGCATTTATATCATGCATTTTTTTTTAACTCATGATAGCAAATAAAAAAAAAAAAAGCACATTGAACATGCATTCACATTTCTCATTTATCCTTTCCCTAGATTGCAACACGCATCTTATGCATTTTTGCCACATGATATCATGCATCAATAAGCATAAAAAAAATTATCATTTTAACATTCAATAGACATAGCACGTACAAAAAGAAAAGAAAAGAAAAGATTTCACCCAATTTGCAAAGTTCATGCATCAAATGACATATATATATATATATATATATATATATAGCATTTCATTCCATAAAAAAAAAATCTTCATCCAATACATATCATTCATGTATCATATGACATATATATAGGTAGCATTTCACTCCAAAAATAAAGCATAAAAAACAAAAAAATATGTATCTTTGTCTCTACACATTGCTCATTAGAGAGAAACTTTGTTTAATCAAAGTGATTATATTTGAGAATTATGAGCAACTAAAAAAAAAGTGAGAGAAGAGAAAAAATGAAAGAGGAAAAAAGATAAATGAGGATAGTTTGTTTCAAAGAATAGACATTAGGGATAGAATTTTTTACTTGACTTGATAGTGAGCAATGAATTACAGGCTTTTGTTGCCTCAATTTGTGTAATGGTTGTGCATGTTCCTTTTTTAAATTCTACACATCGTCTTCCATATCTTGTACTTGCACCTTTTCTTTCTCCTGGATCTTTTACAAAATTACTTCTTCTTACCAAGATATCCACCTTATGCAGATAATTTTGAGGATCCATCAATTGATTCTTGTGTTACAATAGATATGAATGATCATGGTCTTGATGAAGGCCCACAGTTATACAAACAATCTATTCAGGTGGGAAACTTAGTGGAAAATGGTCAAGTAGTTGATAACCAAAGAGCAAAATGTAATCCCAGACAATCTAGTTCAATTATCAACTAGGGCAATTTTGTAATTGCTAGTAAGAAAGTTGCAACATCCAGCTTTTAAACATGATTAGCACTAATTTGTTGAGGATAAACATAGCAAAGGATGATGAATCATTTGCTTTCAAATGTTTTGGCATCAATCATATAAGCACCAAAGAAAAAAGGGCCCTACACTTCAAATATCCATTCCAGACGAGAACAAGCAAAGCTAGTTGATCTAAGTACATCAAAAACTACTTTGAATTGAAAACAAAAAGAAAAAGAAAAGTGAACAAAAAGGCTTGTTAGATTGAAACCCTAAAAGATAATCTAGGCAAAAGTTAGAGCTAACAAAAAAAAGTGCTTACTAGATGAAAGTGCCAAAATGGAAGTCTAGGCAAAAGTTAGAGCAAAGTACTTACTAGATTAAAAACCCAAAAGGGTGATCTAAGAGAAGGTGTTGCACTTTAAAAGTCAAGAAAAAAGGGGCCCATAGTCAAAGACTTTGAATTATGCTAAATTGAGAAAACTAAATGGTAGATGATAAAAAGAGTCTTTTTGGTAGAAGATGAAGAGTTAGTAGTCCAAGACATGTTTGTGGCATAGCAATGGATCATAATCTTGGTCATGAATTTTAGTCTAGAGTAGCCAAGTAATCAATGAAATGGGTCATCAAATACAATTTGCATTGCACATCCTTTATACTGCACTCTAATCTTTATTTTTTTAATTCAATCCTTTCATTCTAGCCTTTCTTTCATCCTTCTCCTCTCCTTCTTCATCAAATGATCCATTCTTTTTCTTATCATGCATAATCAAAACATTAACCAATACGTCAAGTCAAGGTTTGGTTCAAAAAAGAGCTCACTAGATTGAAAATCTGAAAGGACAATCTAGGTAAAAATTAGAGAAGAAAACACAACAAACAAAAGCTCGCTAGATTGAAAACCTACATGATCACAATTTTATTCAAAGAGATTTAGAATTTTAATGATATGCAAAAATAATTTTGAAAGTGAACTTAAGTATGTTAGATATACGAGAAAGGAATTTCAAGCATCAAAAACCAAGTTCAAATCTTCAAAAAGTAGGTCACACATTCAGAAAGTGCTACATCAATGAAGAATCAAATTTTCTTGAAGCAAATCGTGATCATAGTTTCAATCATGATGGGAAGATCCTTATTAAGATCATATTGAAGCAAAGAAGATCAATAAGAAGATCAAAAACTGAGGAAGCACGTTAGAAAGCATGCATATTTCCAAACTGTGCTAACTTTATAGAAAATGAGGGAAAATTCAAAATTCAAAATTAGCTCAACTCTCAAAAAGCACTGATAGTGACATATTACTTTTATACTTGGTCAAATACTCAGCTTCTAAAAGAAAAAGTTTGGAAACCATGTCCAGAAAGCAAAAAATATTTTCTAAAGATGCATTCAGAAACCACATTTGACAAAGGATTTTTGCAACAACAAAAGTAGCTCTAACACAATCATACTAATCTGCTAGAGGCAGCTCCTATGACACAAAAGAAGATCAACATGTGTCAAGAAGAAAAGGAATCAAGGGACAACATCCAATTCAAAAACTAATTATAAAAGGTGACCTTTATACAAGAGAAGAGCTTTTGATAGAAAAACTTTTGCCTAAAACTCTTGTTGAAAGCCTTCAAGCTAATCCCTCTTATTTTTTGAAAGTCATTACATCTTGTAATCAGTTTGTAAAAATCTTCTTTCTAACTTTCATTAAATAACATCTTCTTAGGAAGAATTTTAACAAGAAGTCATTCAAGTTTTCAACTCATACACGTTTTATTCCCAGAAAACTTGAGTGTTTATTAGTTGGAGTGAACCAACCAAACCAAATTCTATACCCTGATCTAAGAGTGATCATTGTAAGGTTAGCTTGAAGAGGCTAGTAAAAAGACTACTTGGAGTGAGACTAAATTGGAACTACTGCTCACTAGATATAGCTTGTGAAGGTTATTGAAAGACTATCTCACTTTCTTTGGGTTGAGAAAGGGTTATTAGTGGAACTCAATAGGTTGTTGAGAACTGAATGTAGGTAGGTTGACTGGACCATTATAAAAATCACTTGTGTAATATCTCTCTATCTCTTGTTGCCTTTTTTATATTCAGCATTTGTATTTAATTGTACTGTACTTTTCTAGAAAACCTTTTTAAATCAGTTTCTAAGTTTTTCACTCTTTATAAAGTAACTTTCTAAACCATACTAATATAAATTTTTGCCGTCTTTAAGTGAAAAATTTGATAGACTTTGCTTAGCATTTTAGAATGTTAACAAAGAAGTTAAAGCACAATTCAACTCCTCATTCTCGTGCTACTTTCAACTTATAATTGCCATCGAAGCTCACGCCTTTAAGGAGTTGAGCATTCAAACGATTGAAAGGCAAAGATCATGAAGATATATGGCACACAATGTACACATCGCAGAAGGACACTCCATAAATAGACCTCCATTCTTTGATGGTGGAAACTATGCCTATTGGAGAGATAGGATGGAGTTGTTTGTTAAATATATAAGCTTTGACTTATGGGAGATTATAGAAGGAGATTATACTCCTATGGAAGAGATTCCAGGAGTTGAGGATGGTCCTTCTACTTCAAGAGAAATTCCCAAGAGAGATGGACATAGCAACATAAAGCAAGAGTTCAGCTGAACTTTAAAACTAAATATCTGCCCACCTTTGCACTAAGCAAAGTTGAATACGACAAAATCATTGGTTGTGACATATAAACGAAATCTGGGACAAACTAGACATGTTACATGAAGGAATAGACCAGGTTAAGGAGACCAAGATAAACATGTTAGTCCATCAATATGAAATGATCAAGATGATTGAACAAGAGAATATTGATGACATGACCACCAGGTTTATGCACATTGTAAACCAACTCAAAGGTTTGGGTAAGAGATACTTAAAACTCTAGATGTTGAGGAAGATCCTGAGAAGCCTTTGCCAAATGGCTCCTGAACATCCCCAAATTTATAACTAGGAAAATATCGATTAATCCTAATTAGTGATTTAGATGAAATAGAGCAAAAGAAATTGGGCAAGTTTCATAAAACATAACAAATATTATTAGAATAGTTAAGTATGTCTAGAGAAAGATACAAAGAATTAGAAAAATGCAATCACTTCGTGCAAATTTTGAAAATACCCTTACTATGTAAAAGAAATTACCAAACTACCGTTGCCTTATTAATAATGACAAAGATACCATTATTTTATAAATGGAATTACAATAATACCACTGTCATTGTCTAATTACAAAAATACCCTTGCCTTGAAATAAGAAATTACTACAAACGTCACTACTTTAATAATTACAACGCGTCATTATACCAATCTCTAGGCTTGTCTTGAAACAAAAATGAATCTAAGTCATTGGATTAATGTTAGAAAGAATCAAAAGGTCAATTGACTAAAAGTTGCAAATCTCTAGTATAAAATGATAATTTATCAGGATAAGTTTCTACAATAATTGATTTAATAGTATGAATAAGACACTGATAAGTAAATGATCCAAATAATATAATCATAGATTATGGAGCTAATGGATGAGTAGGTTGAAATAATTAATATAGGATTCCAATTATAAGAATGAAACATAATAGAATTGCTATGATTGTGTTAAACTAATTATGATACCATTTATTAAATATATAAGACAAAATACAACACACATACATATCATACCATGCATGACAAGTTTATTAAGTGCATGAAACAAGGCAAGACTTAATAAAACTTCATATTATAATGCATGTATGAAAGAACTTAAAATCCCTTCATGTATGTGTGAGCTAAAAATTAGCATCACCATGATAGGGACAAAATTGATTTGATGAATAAATTTGTGTCATAAAAAGCTCTTGATTCCACTAAAATAGGCCTACACTAGCCACTACTTCCAACATAAAGGTTGTGCTTAGGACTTAGCAATCTAACACAATTATTCCTCCACTACATAAGCATCCAAGAACAATAAATAGGAGCACTCCACTCCATTATAGCCCTTAAGTCATGGCCTCAATGGCCTATAAAAGGAGGAAGTGTGTGAGCTCATTTGCAAATACATATACTCTTGATAGTCTTCAAGCCTAAGTGTTCTTTCTCTACCATTTCTTCTTATGTTCTTCTCTTCAAAGACTTTTCTTGACCCTCTAAACCTCATCTAAATGCTTAAATCCTAAACCTAAACTTTCATTAGCCCTCACAAGAGTTACAATATTTAACTCTAGTGAGAAATATTTTCTTAAGCACTCAAGTTCTAGAGCCAAGATTCAAGGAAGGCCATCCACCCCAAGGACTCTTGCTCAAGCTCAAGAAAGAAGAGAATGACTCTTTTTACACCCTACATAAGAGGTAGGAGCTTAATCTTTAATTGTTTAAGTATTGTTGACTTCTAACCTTGCCCATGGATAAAATGCCTAAGCTTTAGTATTGTCAAAAGTTTTGGATGATTGTTTGTAAAATATATTTTTAGATAGCACAACATGTTCTATTCTGTTTCTGAGTACTTTTATGATATTATCATACTCAAATATAACTTAAAATGATGTTATGTGAAACTTGATTTAATAAAGGTGACTTAAGACGTGAAAACGGTAGGTGCTGGAATTTTTGGTTGTTCCTGCAGGAGGCACTTTGAAAAGCAGTGTTCCTAAAATATGAAGTATCTTGAAATGGAAATATTTTTACCACCAACTAGACACATTATAGAACACTTTTAAAAAGAATCACCCAAATAGGAGTTCTCTAGCTCAAGATATAAATTTTCAAAGTTAAGCCAAAGACTGAAACTATAAATTTGACCTTGCACTAGTAAAATAGGTGTAACTCACTTTAGAAAAATACAAATGGACTGATTTCAACTCTATTGGAAAGCTAACACATATAGGAACACACCATGTATGCTATGCATAAAGCTTTGTACCATGTAAATATAGAATAAGAAAGAAATTTTTAGGACAGTGTGCTGAGAGAGTATGGAAAAGGGTAACTTTGTAAGGGTATTATGACATAACCATAAATGCGTTTTTAATTAAATTACCCTTAATGGAAAGCTTGATAAGTTAAGAATATGAAATTATATTTAAAAGGCTGAGATAATAAGTATATAGAAAGTTACAAATTTTCTTGTAAAAGATGTCAGAATTGTAAATAGAAGATTCAAGTCTTGTAAAGAGATTTTAAGGATTTAAGTTGCAATAATCTTCAAGAGGAAAAATATACAAAAATCATAAAGGATCTTGAAAATACATAATGAACCTCTGATACTATTTTAAAAATGCAATAATAGAATGCTAAGAGTATAAAAGAAGATTAAGAGAAAAAGAGAATTTGGTTAGAATGTGTAAGAATGGAAAGAAAGACATTTATAATGTATGCATACCAACCAAGACATCCATGACCCTAGGAATACTAGGGACTCACTTGATAACTTGGCTTGCTTAATATGAGATTTGACTATGAAAATCCATATGAGATCTTACATGAGATTATCTTCTGATTACTATTCATGACTACTGTTTTGTCATGAGGCTTAACATGAAATGCCTACTATTTGATATAAGATTGTATATGAGATGTTGTCTATGCTACACAAGTGATATAGTAATGTGAATGTATAGTGATGAGTTATGAAATGATGAGGATGAATAATTGATTGTGCCATGATTTATTTATGATTGCATGATGATACACATACATTCATGTTTCAAGTGAAATAATAAATGGACAAACTCACTGTGAAATCCTCAAAGGGGATTAAGGTATTGGTGATTTCACTCAGAGAATAAAAATAAAGCTTGAAAAAGTAGCAATGATAGTCTGGAAAAGTGGACTTGAGCTAAGCTCACGGCTTAACCCCCTAAATTGTTGAGATCATGGCACCGAAAAGAAAACCAAAAGGTTATGGCGACAGCCATGGTATGAGCTCATTACCCTTTTAGGGTAGTCTAAGGCATTGATGTATTCATCCGTGAGTAATTAAAAAATATGTTAATGAAATGAAAATGGAATGAAAGAAAGATGGTGTCACTAAATAATAAATGTTGAGAATAAGTAACCATGACATGCATGCATCTCCTAAATTATTATTGTCCATTAGTGATTTTATATGATATGCTTGAATACATGCTTGATGAAGTATTGAATGGATATTTCTGTTATTGTTATAAAAGTAGTTTAAAAGCAACTTGACTTCGGCTAATTATGTTTGCAAAAATATAGTGATTGAATGATTAATGTGTCTACCTTTTTATAATAAACCCAACGTGACTGGGACGACAACGATGACACTTTTAGTACAAGAAGAAACTCCTACTAAGAAATCTTGTATTTCTCATTCCTATGTTTCTTTTCCATTGTCGTTACTAGAGAGAGACGTGTCCACTTAAAGCAACGAAGCTCGCTAAGGAAGGAGGCAACACATGAAGATTTTAGACCTTCCAAGCATTATCACTCCGACATTTAGTATGTTATAGTCACAAGGTGTAATGCCCGAATTTTTCGTGTGTACAAATGGTTAAAATGCCCTGAGGTCATTTTACCAGGAAATGAGGATCACCAGCCCCGGCCATCCTCCAGGGGATGTTTTGATGTTGAAAGGGGATTACGCGTGCTAATAGAGCAGAAGAATTTATTTTTTTAGTTTCGATGCGCAAAATGACCAAAATGTCCCTGTGGCTAAGTAACAACGAATTAAGTGCCTATTGAGCCTAGACTTCACCCAAAGGTTTGAAATGATGTTTTTAAGTAATGTTTAACATCGGGTTAGCCCGGGTAGTCCCGGGAGGTTTTGTGAAAAATTACCGTTTTGCCCCCGGCTAAGTGCATTTTGGGCCTAATGATACGATTAACGAAACCTAAGCAATATTAGGCTCTAATTAAAGATTAGTAAATTCTAATTACTAATCTAGAGTCAAAATAATTAATTGAGGTTAATTAGAACCTAAGATTGCTTAAAGAAACTCAAAATCCTTTTCTTAATCTAAGAACTTTGTGTCACATTTTCATAAATAGTAAAATCCCTATTCCAATTTCCTTAAATCATGGAAATAGTCACATGATGAGATTCCTCCCTAATAAAGGTGGATTTGCTTTAATCAAGCAAGAACACTCTTTAATCTTGTCTTGAGCCACCTTAATTACTCATTTTCTCACCTAAAACACTAAATTACAACCGCTAATCCACAACCTAACCAAATCAACTACTAAACATACCCATAAACCAACATTAAAATGAGATTTTCTCCTCCCCATTTCTCCTAAACAAAACGGCCACCCCCTCCATTTTTTCATCCTTCATCCATCACATGTTGAAATTCAATTAAAATATACTTGAAGAACCATACTTAGTCATACCTTAAGCCATGCCTTGAACCATACCTAGCCATACCCAAAGCCATGTCATGCAAAGAGATATTTTTCTCTTCTTTGCCCTTCAAAAAGGCCGGCCATTCCCCCCATTTCACCCCCTCGTGTTTCATTTTTCTATAAATAGGCATCAGGAGAAGCTTGCAAAAATACTTGCTCATACTTACAACTTCAAGTTTTCTTTCTTTAAGCTCAAAGAGTTCTTCTTCTCCTTTTGCTTCATTCTTCCAAAAGCCACCATCCCCCACCATTTCCTAACCTCAAACCACCACACAATCACCATAAATATTCCTTTAAACACATAACCTCTTCACCTCCAAGACAAACCTTTCTTCCTTTTCTTTTCTTCTTGGCCAAAATCACATTAGCACCAAGGAAGATTTGTTCTTCTCATCACATTTTCAAGACCAAGCTTTTCTCTTTTCAAAAGAAAAACATCTTTGGTAGGGAATTGTTTTAAAGATTGCTATTCTTTTTTTTTGCTACTCTTGGTTTAAGATGTTGTAATATTAATTCTTCCTTCCTCCTCCACTTTTTGGTTCCTTATTTTCCTTTTCTTCCCTCTTTATTTTCGGCCTTGGTGGCCTACATAATGAAGAAACCATGGCTTGATAATAAGGATCTTGGGTATTGGTCGCAAAACCATAATTTATTTGACCTCTAAAGCTTGAAGGTTTCACTTTTAAGAGTTTTTAGCAAATGAAAATATTATGTTAAATGGTAGTCTTGAGAAATAAAAGCATTCATATTTGTATTTCAAGTCCTTGCATTGCATATTTATATTTAAGTTTTGTATTTCATGTTTACATTTATGTTATCACCTAAATAATTAACAAGCCTATTATTTCAACCTTAAAGTTGATTGTTGATTTAGAGTGAAAACTCTAAGCTTAAAATAAAGAATTGAACTTGCATTCATATTTACATTTCCTTGCTTATGTTTACTTTTCAAGCCATTACTTAAACTTAAAGATTAAAACGAGAGCTTATATCACCTAAATAATTAACTCAAAGCCTACCTATTTCAACCTTAAAGTTGATTGTTGATTTAGAGTGAATACTCTAAGGGGCCTAGAGCACTAAAATAAAGAATTGAATTTCCATTCATGTTTACATTTCTTGTCTAGCATATTTATTTTTTTCAACTCATCACCTAAACTTAAAGATTTAAAACTAGAGCTTGCATTCTCATATTTTCAAAGCTTTGCATAGCATACTTATGTTTTTCTTGCCATCACCCTATAATGCCAAGATTAAAAATAAAGCTTGCATTGCATGTTTAAAATTATGCCATCACTTGATTAACCTAGTGCTCAAGACTCACCATTTCAACTCACATGAGAACTTTGACTCATGGAATATATATCTTATTAAATGTAGACATCCTTTTATTAAGCTTTCTAATTTTTTTGGCTACTGATCTAAGGTTACTTATTGTGTTGCCATAAGGATATGAATTATTTATAAGAACACCATAATGATCCATTTCATTTTTATTTTAAATATGTCCAGATTTGTTTAGTGATGCTCTTAGGTTAATAATAATATGAGAATTCTTGTATTTGATCCCTTAGATGCATAAGACGAAAAATATGAAAGTTGGGTCTACCCGATTTAGAGGTTAAATTGTTTATGAGGCGACGAAAGTACTTATCATGTAAATGTTGTGATTTTGCATATTCTTGAGGAATTATGTGAAATTGAGGTCTTATGTGTTTAGTTATTTGATTTTGAATGGATATGGCATGTTATAATTTCACTTGGAATATTTTAAAGTTGCATAGGTTCAAAAGAGCATGAGAAAAGTATATGATATGGTTATAGCTTGGCATCTTATGCTAATATAAAGGTGACATAAAAATATATGGAAATGATCCTCTAAACTCCCGAATTAAAGGTTATGAGAGGTGATCCAATAAGGAAATGATTCTTTGGACTCCCCAAATTAAAGGTTATGAAAGGTTATCTTATTGCCCCCTATCCCACACTCCAAGAGTCGGGTGTTAACTTATCATAGGATAAGATTATGCTAGTAACGACTAATGAGGTATGAGCTTATAACCTAGAACTTTCAAAAGGCGAGAGAAATAGGGTAGCCCTAAATGAGAGAAAGAATTAATCTAAGTCACCTAAAAGATAAGTGGAAGAAAGTCAAGTTATAATTGTTATGATCTTTGAGCATATCTTATGATTTGAAATTAGTATATCAGACCTTGCATTGCCATGCATTTCATAATAAAGTATATTGCATTCATGACATCCAAGATGCATACTAAAAAAAATGGGCCTCGGTAAATGGTACTTTAGAACTTTAAAATTGAACTTTATGCATGTTCACCTTTTTACAATGAAACCCGAGGTTCCTGAGGACGTAGATGATGACACCAAGATAAGATAATACCTACTGAGATTCCTTACCAAGTTTCTCACTCCCTCTATCTTTTCTTTCCGTCACGTCTTCAGAGGACGATGACAACGTTCGTGATTTAAGTTGACGCATTGACATGGGAGCTTTATTTTGACGCCACGCACCAGTCGTACCATTTTGTGGGTCGTTATTCCTGTGCATGTTCATATTTCTCAATCGCCGTTTCCCAGCCAGTTCCAGCTTCCGAATCTCACCGACTTCGCCCTTCGCCAATGACCTACTCTTCGAGCGCACACACCCTCGAGGAGAGTGCATCTGTTGTACCCCGATGCTACCTCCGTCGTCCGCGCTTTCCAGGAGTATGTTCCCCATTCACCCCCGACTCATTCTGAGATCGACCTCATCGAGACAGACATCCCATCCATGGGTTCCTTCCCCATTGTACCCAGGGAGTTAGGTAGCGAGGATCCTGTGACGTAGCCACTTCGAGGAGGCGGGGTGAGGATGGTGCCCCATCATGGAGCACATGCCCGACCCTCTCACCGCTTGGCCACCCCGGCCGAATTGGCTCAGTGGATTGGGTATGTACCTTCTTTCGATGGGTAGGAGTAGGAGCCGCAGTGACTCTAGTGCACACACACTCATACATGTTTAGGATAGCTTTCTTTTGCTTTTAAAGGTTATCTATTTTAGATGCACTGTTGTAGATGGGAGATTCTAATGTATTTTCTTTATGTTTCTTCATGTTTTACACGGATGACTGTATTAACGCTACTATTGCTTGTCTGGTGCATGGAATAACTATTTATATGTCTAGCTGGGATGTTGTTTCATTTATGGTTGTATGTTTCAGTTGATATGTCATGATTTCCCCTATTGATTATTTCAAGGCAACGATGTAGTTACTTTATGTGTGCGTATGGCTCATTTTTTTTGTTTTTCAAGAAAAATTTTACCTATATTTTCCTAAGTATTTTCTAAAACTAGAGCTAAGAACTGAGACAAAAGAGTAATAACTAATAATTAATTTGAATATATCCTAGGTGTATTGAGTTAAATATTAGGGTGTTACATTTTGGTATCAGAGGTTCCTTCATGGAGCTTGAGAATTGGACTGACTATGCTTCTTGAGCATAATGCGATAGGTATGTCATGTGTAGTTATCCCATCAATAGGATGAGCTTAAAGATTGGAAATGCATGACTATTGTATGCCTATATGTGCCATGGTAACTAACCTGCTTTGCATAAGAATATTGAGCCTGATTACCTCAGTGTTTGTTGTTTTGTGTGCATAGGGACCAATGGCACGACGCAACAGATAAGACCATGACTCCTAGCCAGGACAACGAGACTGCTGAAGCCATCCGCAATGTGGTTAGGACCATGAGGGCAATGTTCGAGAAGATGGACCGAGACTGCCAGGCGACGCGAGCGTGGTCACAATCCTGAGATCCCGGAGCATGCCCGTTTCAGGGAATTTGTAAGGCCAACCTGCCTTCATTCAAGGTAACCCTAAATCCGAACCACATCGACAAGTGGATCAAGAGCATGGAGAAAATCTTCACTGTGATCTCGTGCATAGAAAGGCAGAAGGTGACTTTTGCCACTAATATATTGGAAGGTGATGCCAGATTTTGGTGGACCGTGTGAGAGACTAATGGAGGTGGCCGGTCCTGAAATTGACTGGAGTGCTTAAAGCTCACTTCTATGAGAAGTACTTCCTGAGTTCTGTAAGGAATGTCAGGGACATTGAGTTCATGCAATTGCCTCAAGGAGGCATGAACGTCGCTCAATATACTTCCAAGTTCGAAGAGCTCATCAAATTCTCAAGAATGTACCAAGGAACCCTGACAAGTACTAGAAGTACGTCAAGTACAAATTCGGGTTGAAGCAGAGATTAATGTTGTGGTAGCCTATTTGGAGATCAGGGACTTCCCCACCCTAGTCAACAAATGTCGCATCATTGAGGACGGCCAAAGAAAGCTGAGCATGTCAAGGGTTGATGGTTTCACAAAGAAGTTAGCACCACAAGCCTCGAAGTTCAAGCTCAAATGACCGCCTTTTTGACCGCAACAAAGACCACAATCCAACCCCGTTCAAACCGCAAGGCCCCTGGAAAGACTTCAATCAAGGGAGGCCAAATGACAACCGAGGGAAAGCACCTCAGAGGGCCCCAGCAGCACCCCAAGACCTACAACTCCTGCAGCATGTGCCAAGTACGGGAAATCTCAGAGACCTACCTTGCCAGTAGGCTTGGGTGTTTGCTCCTGATGAGGGAAGCCCGACCACTTCTCAGGGAATGCAGAGAGAAACCCAATGGCCCCTAACCCCAAGCCACAACAATAAGGAAGAGTCTTCACCCTCAATGCCAAAGAATCAACGAAGTCACGGAACTTCATGGAAGGTAAGTGCGAAATGAACTGTAAAACCTTAATTGTACTCTGACTCTGCGCTACCCATTCTTTCATATCCCATTCTCGTGTTGAATCCCTTAAATTACATGTGTCAGAACTTCCCTTTGATCTTACTATTTCTACCCCTCCTGGAAAGCCTGTTAGAAATTGTAGGTGTTGTCTAAACTGTAGTTTTGTTGTTGAAAATAGGTCCTTTGTCTTAGATTTAGTTTGTTTACCTATAAAAGGTCTAGATGTAATCCTTGGCATGGATTGGCTTTACGCCAACCATGTAATGTTAACTGTTATGAAAAATCAATCAACTTCCTTCCTATTCCTAGTGAACCTAGGAAACCCTTAAGCTTTTACATAAATGCTGTAGAGGTAAACTGTGATAGGGAAGACTAAGGGTTACGTTCTCTTGGCCGCTAGTGATGTGGCCTTTGAGTGAAATTTTGATGAAATACCCACTGTGAGGAATTATCCCGAAGTATTTCCTGATGAGATACCTGAGTTACTCCCCTAAGAGAAATAGAATTTTCAATAGAATTGCTTCTGGAACGGGACCTATATCCATAGCACCTTATAGGATGTCCTCTTTGGAACTCATCGAGTTAAAAGCCCAGTTAGAGGACTTACTAGAAAAGAAGTTTGTAAGGCCTAGCGCATCACCTTGGGAAGCCCCGGTGTTGTTTATAAAAAAGAAAGATGGGAGCATGAGGCTATGTGTCGATTATAGGCAGTTGAACCGAGTAACTGTAAAAAAAATACCCTTTACCTAGGATCGACTATTTGATGGATTAATTGAAGGGGGCGGTAGTATTTTCAAAGATAGATCTAAGGTCAGGATATCACTAGATTAGAGTGAGGGATGGGGATATACCAAAAACGACCTTTCGTACTCGATATGGCCATTTTGAGTTCACGTTATGTCCTTTGGGCTGACAAATGCTCCGGTTGTATTCATAGACTACATCAATAGGATCTTTAGACCCTATTTAGATTAGTTCATGGTTATCTTTATAGAGGACATACTCGTCTACTCTAAGACCTACGAGGACCATGAGCGTCATTTGAAGATAGTACTAGAGATCCTAAGAGAAAGAAAACTATATGCCAAGCTATCTAAGTGTGAATTTTGGTTGGAGAAAGTAAAGTTTTTAGGGCATGTGGTTTCAAAAGGAGGCATTCCGTTGACCCCAGGAAAATAGAGGCTGTGATGAATTGGGAAAGACCTACCACGGTAACGAAGGTTAGGAGCTTTTTGGGTTTGGCAGGATATTCCTAGGTTTATTAAAGGATTTTCCCAAATTTCATTGCCCTTAACCAAGCTTACCTGGAAGAATGCCTTTTTCACTTGGACTCGGAATGTGAAAAGAGCTTTCAAGAGTTGAAGCAGAAGTTTGTAACATCCTCCCAAGTACAACCCCATTCTTAAGCTATGATATCGTACTCGAGAGTTGTTACTTGTTAATAAGCGGACCTCTTAATTATCTATAGTAAAGCTCGATTTACGTACGAGATAACTAAGCGTAATTCTATTAAAACATATTACAAGTAAACATCAAGTTTATTAAACATAGAGCTAAAATACATAAGGAAGCTCCTCTATGAGCTTTAGTACATATCGTCTTCTAATACATTTACATACATACTCATTTCACTAAGTACGGAATAAAACAGTAACTACTATACAGTAATCCTACACTTCTTTGCATACCAGCATCAACGTCATTCTGGCTTAACCTAGAGGCGACACGGAAACACAAACCATATGGGTGAGAATTCTTAAAATCCTCATAGGGAAACTCCCAATCACAATCATAATGTCATCGTCATCGCCCAGCCACTTCGGTTTATTCAAAAGTGATCATGCAATCTATTCTAAAGGTTCATTTTAAGGTTCCAAAATCATCCTTCCGAAGTGGGTAGCTTTTAACAATCAATCAGTAAGTGTACATATATCTAGAAGCTCAAACACATAGTAAGTAAATCTACTCAAAGGATTTCATATGATATGGATAATGCACGTGTCAAATATAGTAAAGTTATCTCAAAGTGACCTGGTTTCCATCATGGCCATAGAAAGCCAATTAGTACACTTTTCTCTTTTCATTGACATAAGAAAGACTTAGTTATACCTAACGGGTATTTTTAGTGGACAACTCCACAATAGATCCGTTTATAGCCAATGGGTATTTATGGTGCATCACACCACACAAGGGAAATACCATCAAGACTAAGCTTATTCCTATATGTGGTCATCGAACTTCATTTTTTACCATTTCCGAATCCCACAGATCTATTCCTAGCCGATACGTCTACCAACTCAAAATAAATTTTGGGAAGTTACTACTTTCGCCTTCCCCTCATTCAATCTAAGTCTTGTTTCTATTTTGTCCTTATGTCAGAATATGCACGATTGAAATTTATACATTCTCATTTCTTAACTTTCATGCACAAGCCATATATAGGCATTCACTTAGAGTAAAATTCTCATTCTTTTCTCACACTTCAATCTTTTAAAGTCTATGACATGCATTTATGTGTCACAAATTACATCCAAACACTTAATATCAAATACTCATGTCATACTAGAAGCCAAAATGCCATTACATTCTCAATTCAAAGCATTATTCCATTCCAGCACAATGGGCAGAGTCCTGTCCTAGGAACAACATTTCATTATCCTATCAAACAGCCATTTCAAGAGTCACAAAAATTCTGTATGACACATCAATGTGTCTAGAATAACCTGCAAAAATTTCAGGACAAGCAGAGCTCTATAGCTACCTCAGTAAAATGTACAAATTTAGTGGTCAAGGGCCACTAATTCCCGACCAGAACCTAGTTCCCCTAATTTTTAACCCCAGCAAATGATTGAATTAATTCACAATAAAATTCACAGTGACACTTCAATATATTAGTAACTTCTTGTAAAAATTTCAAGAGTTAGTTCAATCATTTGCTATGGTAATAAATTTGGACAAGTTTACTGCCTTAAGTCTCAACAATCAGGACAACATCTGCCTCATTTCGATTTCTGATTTTTATGAGGCATCAAACCTTAAAAATAACACCTGAGAAAATTCACGTAATTAGTTTAAATGTTTAATCCAACATATAATTTTTATAGCTCATGAAAACACCCACAAATATTCCAGAAAATTCATGAACCACTGGTTCCTCAGGACAACATAAATTCCAGCAATCTAGCCCAAACTTCTTTTGATAAAAACCATTTTTTAACAACATCCAAACACACAACCAAAATTTATACATCAATATCAACATCATATCAGTCAATACCACTAAAATTTTGAACATAGATCAACCCAAAACAGATCAGAAAAATTTGACAAAAAAAGACAGCACAAACCCTACTTGGAGTGTCCTAATGGCTCCTTGGCCCCAAGATGCTTTAAGATTGTCTTCTTGCTCCCCAAAGCTCCCAAACTCCTTCTTAACTCAGTGAGGTTGAGGTATCAAGGTAATTTTTGGTGAGGAACGAGATTCTAATCGGTTAGATTTGTAGGGATTGAAGTGTAGAACAAGTTTTGTAAAGAGAGTTTGAGGTTTTATTAACTATAGGCTAAGGTTTTGGATCAAGTTTTCATGGTTTCTTGGTGAAACAACCATGGAGGTGGCTGGTTTCATGTTTGGCCGAGAATGAATGGTGAAAATGGCATGATATTTTTATTTTATTTTATTTATGTTAAGATAATGACACTTGAATTAATTATGAAAATGTTTTTCTTAAAGATAATTATTGTAATTTTGTAATCCTCTTATTGGTCTATTTGTAAAGGTAATGGTGTGGCTTCTTCTAAGCCACACACTTGTCTCATGAGGTGTCTAACTTGCACTGTAAGTTTTATACGTGTAAGAAACTACACACCGTAATTTAACCGAACGGGTAAATACCGTACCGATTAAACCGATATTATCCGAAAATTAATTCTAAATATAAAATTATCATTCCCACCTATTTCTAATATTATTCCCATGTTTTCCTAATTTCAGACGCCTCGGTCCGAATATAGGTTTCAGCTGTCCAGGCTAAGCAACAGGTTACTATTCATTCAGCCCAAATTTTTTTTTTTAAAAAACGTTCGTTGGACCACCCTCATCGTTGTTAAACTGTTATATTTTTAAAATCACGACTAACAAAACTCAAATTAATTTTTAAGTAATTTTCGGGGTGTTACAAAGTTGACTTCAACCCCTCCTTAGTATTGTCTGACCCCAATGTACCTTTTGAAGTGTATTACGATGCTTCTGGTAAAGGTTTAGGTTATGTATTGATGCAAAATAGGCAAGTGGTAGCCTATGCATCTAGACAACTCAAGCCTCATGAAGCAAATTACCCCACCCATGATCTAAAGTTAGTCGCTATAGTGTTTGCTTTAAAGTATGGAGACACCACTTGTATGGAGTAAAGTTTGAGGTGTTCTCCAAGTTGGAGTACCTTTTTGATCAAAAGAGCTAAACATGAGATAGAGAAGGTGGATGGAGTTTCTGAAGGACTATGCTTTCGAGCTAAACTAACACCATAGCAAGGCCAATGTAGTGGCTAATGCCTAAGTAGGAAAACTTTGCACCTATCCCATATAATGGTTAAGGAGGTAGAGTTGATTGAAAAATTTTGAGACCTTGAACCTAAGAATGACCTTGACCACTAAGAGCATAAAAGCATGCCATCTTAGTGTGATGAGTGAATTTAGGAGAAGAATAATTAAGCCCAACGGGAAGATAAGGAGTTTCAAGAAACTCTAGAGGGTACGGGTGAAAGGTTAAAAGGTTTCACACAAGATGCCGATAGTGTATGGAGGTTTGAAGGTCGAATTTGTGTCCCAACAATTGGTGACCTCGAGAGATTTTGGAGGAAGCCCATAAAAGCCATTTTACCATTCACCCTGGTACCACCAAGATGTATCCAAATCTGAAAAAGATGTTTTGGTGGCGGAATGAAAGGGATGTGAGAACGTGGGTAAGTGAGTGCTTAGTCTCAAAAGGTGAAGATTGAGCACCAAAAGCCCTCTGGAATGTTACAACCCCTGTCGACCCCGAGTGGAAGTGGGATAGTATCTCCATGGACTTTGTAACTGGGCTACCAAGGACCCAAGCTGGTCATGATGCCATATGGGTAATAGTGGACCAGCTAGCCAAGTCAGCCCACTTTCTACCTATTAAGGTAACTTACTCCTTGGATAGGCTGGCTTAGTTATATATTTAAGAGATCATAAAATTACATGGATACGTTGACAATATCTTGGATCAAGACCCGCGATTTACATAGCGATTTTGGGTAGCCTTTCAGAAGGCGTTTGGAATAAAAGCAATGCCTAAGAACGACTTACCATCCTCAAACGGATAGGCAATAGGAGGACTATCCAAACATTAGAAGATATGCTAAGGGCATGCATCTTGGACCAAAAGGGAGTTGGGACAAGTACTTGCCATTGATCGAATTTGCGTATAACAACAGTTATCATGCAAGCAACGCATGGCATTGTATGAAGCCTTGTATGGGAGGAAATGCCAATCACCTTTGTGTTGGTACAGCCTGGAGAGCAAAGCCTCCTGGAACCGATACCATGAGGGAAACAATGGAACAAATCAAGAGAATAGGGATATAATTCTCATTGCTCAAAGTTGACAGAAAAGCTATGCGGAAAAATGATGAAAGCCGCTAGAATTTCAAGAAGGAGAACATGTGTTCCTTAGGATCACTCCTACCACAGGCATAGGTTGAGCCATGTGTAACGCCCAATTTTCTGAATACAAATGACCGAAACCCTAAGGTCATTCCGAATTCAAGGATAGTTACCCGACAGTCCTCAAATGGGTCAACTCAATGTTTGAAGGGGATTGTATCTGTTACATTTGATATCCGAGGTGAAAATCTCGTTTTCTAAACTTTCGGCTCAAAATGACCAAAATACCCTGCTGTGTTCTACACGGGTAAAGGTGCCGTTTGAGCCCAAAACTTTTCCAGGAAGTTTAGAATTATATTTTTAAGTGATGTTTGATGTTTAGTTTGCAGGAAAGTCTCGAGCAGTTTTAGTGCAAAATTACCATTTTGCCCCTAGAATAGTGTACAGTGAGCCTAATGACGCAATTAAGCAAACCTAAGCAATATTAGGCTCTAATCGAAGATTAATTTATTTCGATAATTAATCTAGAGTCAAAATAATTTATTAAGGTTAATTAGAACCTTAGATTGCTTAGATAAACTCTAATTGCATTCTTTAATTCAAGATTCCTAGTCATGGAATCTTGAATAGTATTTTCTCTCTCCAATTCCTTAAATTAAGGAATTGTGCCATACCTCATTTGACTAAGAAAATGAATTTAATTTGTTAATCTAGTAAGAATACCCTCCTAATGAAGTCTTGACAACCTTAATTACCCAATTACCTCACCTAAACACTTTCTTACAACTCCTAACAAAAACCTTAATCAAAGAAACACCTAAACACATCACTAAACCACAATTACATGAACAAATTTCTCTCTCCCTTGGCTGCACAAAGCTGGCTGAATCCTCACCCAAATGAAGTGTCACATGTTGAATTTTATCTCACTCAAAGAGCCATGCCTTGCCCATACGTTGCCCATACTTCACCATGCTTGAACCCATACTCAAAGCCATACATTGTAAGAGATATTTTCCTCCTTTTCCTTCCTTTGGCCGTGCCACACCTCCCCCAATCAGCCTTCATATTGCAAATTTTCTATAAATACCAAGCTTGGAAGAACTTGGTTACACTTTAGAAGCTTTGCCAAGTTCAAGCTTTGTTGCATTTTTTTCCTTTTGCTCTCAATTTCTCTTCATCTTGCTCTTCTATTTCCTTCCCTCAAAGAACCTTGCCACCACCACAAACCACCACAAACAACCATAAACCACCACTACCTCACCTTAAACCATCTCCTAAACACTCAAACTTTCCATTCCCAAGCTTAGAAACTCAAGGAAAAATCATCTCCTTTGAGTTCCTTCTTGGCCGAAACACATACCCACTTCCAAGAGGAGATTTTGTCTTCTCAACTCTTCAAGAACTCAAGCTTTCTTTCATTTCTTCAAAGACTTCCTTAGGTAGGGGTTTGTTTTCAAGTTTTTACTTGTTTTCTTTAAGAAAGTTCTAGTTTTCTCTTGGTTCAAACTCTTTTCCTCCTTCCTTTTCATTTCGGCCAAGAGGCCTTTTTATGAGAAGAACCTTAGCTTGATGATGAGGTTTCAAGATAATGACTTGTTATTTTGTCATGTGAGAAACCTCTAAAGCTTGAAACAACTTGGTCTTGGACCATATATGCTCTTGATTTCTTTCTTTTCCTGGCTTAAGTTTCATTTTTCCTTTTCTTTCCCTCTAGAGTTTCAATCTTTCTCTTCCTTTTCCCTTAAGGATTTCGGTTTTTTCTTCCTTGGTTTGAATAAAGTTTGCTAAAAATGTTAAGTAGATCACAAAAGTTTTGTTAAAGAAAATTAATCCTATGTTTTCAAAGAGCTCTAAGCTTACCCTTGCCAACCTTAAAGTTGGTCGGCCGTTCTAAGAGTTTTACTCTAGATTGAAGCCCATGAGCAATAAAATAAAGAATATGACTTAGTTCTTGTATTTTGTTTAAGTTGGGCTTTGTGTCTATTTTCTTGAGCTTGATGATGAAGTTCAAAATCAAAGGCTTCCTTGAAGTCTTGATGCCAAGAACTCTAAAGCTTACTTTATGTTGTTAAGATGTGTAATGGGTTAAGGTTGTAATATTCCTTTAAAGTCTTGAAAGAGCTCTAGTCAAGAATAAAATGAGTTGCACACATGTTTAAGTTTATGCCTTGCATAGCATGTTTATTTTGATGCCATCACTAAGTTCTCAAGATTAATTAATTGGACTTGCACTATCATGTTTAAATTTCAAGCTTGCATCTCATGTTTATATTTCAAGTCATCACTTAATCTTTAAAGATAATAATAAGGTTGCATCTCATATTTATTTTATGCTCTCACTTTACTTTCTAATGAAGAATAAAATGAGTGCATATCATGTTTAAGTTTATGTCATCACTTAAACCTCCTAGAGCTCAAAGACTTACCCAAGCATCATACATAAAGTTTTAGAAAATGAAGATGTCAAGGGTGCCATTTCGGCCTTGAGATGATGATGATGGACTTTGTGTGAGTTCATCAAGACATAAGTATCCATAGCCTATGTCTTGGAATTTTTCTAAGCCTAGGTAGTTTTAAGTAACCTTGTGAACATAGTTTTAAGTTTTAAATCCTCCTTATGATTAAAATGATTTAGTTACTGACCTTACTTGGATTTCAATGATTTTAATGAGATTAATTGGTTTCTAAAAGATTTTGAGTTCCTAAAATGATTTCAAGAGAAACTAGCAACTTGTATGCATTTTAATTCATGATTTATGTGACTCTATGAAGCTTATGATTTCGTTCTGCCCTTGATGTTTGGCCACTGTACTAAATCTTTTTTATGGTGTGGAAATGTGTAAAATTATGTTTGAGTGAAGTAAGGACGTTTAGAGGAGTTAGAAAAGATTAAGTAGTTAAAAGGGTTCAAACTTAGAATCCTAGAACACCTAACTATGGAAAAATGCAAAACTGTTCCAGCATGGTTAATTCAAGGATAAATGGTTCATAATCAGTAAAACATGTATAAAAACCCTTCATAAATGATTAGGTATTAATTACTAAGCTTAAGGAGGTGATAAGGACTTAAAATGGAAATTCTAGCACACTTAGACATGGTAAAATGCAATTCTGTTCCAGCATAATTGGATTGAGGAAAAATGACTTATAACTTAGTAAACATGCCTAGGAATCCCTCATAATTGGTTTAGGAATTGATTATGGAACTTTAGGAAGACGGATCTTAAAAAGGGTCACGAATGGAGATTTTAGAGCCCGTTAAGCGTATGATATTTTTCTGCCCTTAAATGTATAGTGCTGTATGAAATTTTTAGTAAGCCTAAATCTTAATGAGAATTATAAGTGATGATCTCTTGGGTGTAATAAGGATGTAATATGGGTATTAGAATGATTGGAACATAAGTTTAAGGCCCGTAAGGGCCAAAGCATAAGACAATATCAGATAGGAGGTGTGATGTGAGCATGAGGACGAGTGAGTATATTCGTAATGGTGTGATTATGTTAATATCTCAAGCACAAAACTTTATGTGTATGATTGACATGTTGATGTGATGAAGTGTTGTTCCATGTTTTTGTGATGCATGAAGTTTCGAAATATGAATGAATTGAAGAATATGCTCATGTGAACTAGAAAGTTTATTAATTGAAAAAGTTCCATGAGAATCATATGCATTATGTGAGTTATGTGACATGACTCAAATTTGAGAAATTCGAGGTGCGTCGTTATGAAAATTTCCGTCAAATTTGAGAGACTAAAAAAAGTTTTGAAAATGATAAGATGTTTAATGTGACACACGAGACGTACTTCTCCTTCTCCTGAGGAGAAGGCAAAACTGTGAGGGCATTGACATTAGCCTGCCAAAGCGGACAAAGTCGTTGGTCTTAACCGAGTCGATGCGTTTCGAAGAAGGAAAAAGTCCCATGATGGGTGATCCTTAGGCCCCCTACCCATACTCTGGAGTCGGGATTATTATGATGATAATGAGGTTGCATCACATATTTATTTTATGCTCTCACATTACTTTATAGTGAAGAGTAAAATAAAGTGCATAGCATGATTATGTTTATGTCATCACCTAAATACTCTAGAGCTCAAAGACTTGCCCAAGTATCATATATAAAGTTTTAGAAAATGGAAATTTTAACCATGACAAGTGGATGTGTTTTAGTCATGGTACAATGATGGTTTTGATTTGTAAAAATGTGAGGATGTTTTCAAGGAAATGTTAGAAAGATGTTTTACGTGGTCTCAAGGTGCTAAAGTAGCTTAGAATGTGTAAAAATCATGTTTTCTCAAATTTAGAAGATTTGGTAATCGATTACCAGCTTATGTAATCGATTACCAAATGAGTTATTGAAGGATTTTAGGTTCTGGTAATCGATTATCAAACAATGTAATCAATTACCAGAGACTATTCCTCATGCCAAGAATCGGTTTTTGACTCCTGTAATTGATTACCATGATGTTCTTCATTTTCTGGAAATAGTTTTTAGCCCTAAGTAATCGATTACCATCCTGTATAATCGATTACCTGGATATTCCTCGTACCCAGGAATAAAATCTAGGTTCTAGTAATCGATTACTAGGCCCATGTAATCGATTACCAGGCCACCCTTTTTGAGTTTCTAAAATTATTCCAAGAGAAAACTAGCAACTTATATGCATTTAAATCATGAAATCATGTGATTATGTGAGCTATACTTTTCGATTCTGCCTTGATTGTTTGGCCACTGTATTAAATCTATTTTATGGAGTTAAAATGTGTAAAATGATGTTTGAGTGAAGCAAGGAACGATTTAGGGAAGTTATGAATGAATGAGTAACTAGAAAAGACTTAAAATGAGAATTTTGAAACACTTAGATACAAAAATTGTAAATTCTGTTTCAGCATAATTGAACTTAAGGAAAATGGTTTATAATTAGTGGATATGTGTAGGATCCATAATAATTGGATTTGGAATTAAATATAGAGCCTTAGGCGAAGATGGAACTTAGAAAGGGTCAAAGACGTAGATTCTAAACCCCATAATCGAATAATAATCATGGTAACTAATTTATGCAATGCTATTTGGAAGAGTTAGTGAGCATAAATATTAGAGAGTATTACAAGTAATGATCCTTTAGACGCATAAAAGATCTATTATGGGAGTTAGGATAATCAAAACACGAGTTTAAGACCCATAAGAGTCAAAGCATAAGATACTATAAGATAAGGAGGTTGATGAGAGTAAGTGACCGAGTGAACACATAGTTCTGATATCCAGAGAGTATACGTGAAAGTATTGATGGCATACGTATGAGATTATGTGAGCTTATGATGTGATTGTTATGTGGCATGTTATGTTTGAGATACAGAAGTATATGGAATTATAATGAGATGGGTGAACATGTCTATATGATTTTAAAGGCTTGATAGTTGAGATATTGAACGAGGAAGCATGTGTTATATGAGTTATGTGGCATGACTCAAATTTGAGGAAATTTGGTGTACAGCCATTATGCTGTGAATTTCGTCAAATTTGATGGACTTAAGAAAGTTTTTGAAAGTGAGATTTTGAATGTGACATGCAAGACACATTTCTCTTGCTCCAGTGAGGAGAAAGTAAACCCGTAGGGGGTATGGTCATGGAGCCATACCGAAGTGGACAAAGTCATGGTCTTAACTAGTTGATGCGTTTCGCAAACGAACGTACTTCTCCTGCTATGGTGAGGAGAAGGTAAAACCGTGAAGGCATAGACATTAGCCTGCCAAAGCGGACAAAGTCACTAGTCTTAACTAGTTGATGCATTTTGAGGAAGGAAAAAGTCCCATGATGGGTGATCCTTAGCCCCCTACCCGTACTCTAGGAGTTGGGATTATTGTGATTATGTTACGCTTATTAAGAGGATAAGTAAGAACTAGTGACGACTAGTTGAGGTATGAGCTCATAGCCTAGTTTTAGGGTGCGGTTACTATTTTTGATACCTTTATGTCACAAGTTTGAGAAAAGAGAAAAGGATGTGAAGTTCCATACTTATGAAAGAAAAAGGTTTCCATGAGAAGTTACATGCTACTATGTGATGATAAATTACCGATGACATGTTATTATTGCTTTGCTTGCATAAGGTATTGCCATGCATTCATGTTTCACTATGCTACATACATGCATTAAGATCCATCATAAAAGACACGGAACTTGGATAATTGCTTTTATCAAACCTCATAATGAATCCTTGCATGTTACACTTTTCATAATAAACCCAAGGTTCCTAGAGACGTAAACGATGACATTAGGATAGGAGGATTCCTCCTGAGATTCTTTAGCAAAATTCTCACCCCTTTCTCTCTTTCCCGTTACGTCTTTACATCTCAATGGCGTCGTCCGTGATCTTCATTGATACCCGATCTGGGAGGTGCACTTTGACCAGAGCATCAGTCATTATTTCAAGGGTCGTTGTGCTCGCATTTTGCATACATGGGACGCCTATTCGTGCATCTAGTTTCTAGCTTTCGCTTCACTCCTACCTTCCGTATGGTGACGACCTGATCTTCGAGAGGACTCGCCCCTGTGACGGCAGACTCGTAATGGGCCCTTCGGCTTCGGTGGTGCGTGACTTCCCCAAGTATGGTGACGCCAGAGATATGCCCATGTTGAGGAGGTCATGTCAATTCCCCTTTTCGCTTGCATGCACTCGTGGAGCTCACCCAGTTCATTGGGCACATACCTTCCAGGGATAAGGGTCGAGCGTCACCAGTAGGTTTTGAGGGAGGGGTAACTATAACTAGTTTGATCTTTTAGGGCTTCCCTACTTGTTGCTATGTTTCTTTTCTCCCTTTCCTATTCTATGTCCTGCAAGCTCTACCCATTCTTATGTGGGTATGACTTTATGTTTTTATATTCTAGTTGATGTATCCAACTATGTATCAAACTATGTTATCTAATATATTACGGCATTTGCTGCTATGAATGGATGTGTTCTTTATTGCTTTCAATTGTATGTTTAATTTCCTCCTCCTCTACGTTTCGCTCATAATGGTAGTACAACAACGGCTCGCATTTTGTTTCACATATTTTAAAAAAATTACCTGTATTTTTTGCTAAGTAATTTTACAAACGAATTTAAAAAGAAGTAATAACTAATGATTAATCTTAATACGTTCTAGGCTTGTTGGGTTAATTATTAGGGTGTTACAAAATCTCTAGCCTTGAAGTTTTCTCACAAAAAGCATATCAAAGGTAAAGCAATGCAAGTTGCTAAAAACCTATGAAGAAGAAGAAGACTTAGAAGAGGAGTCTAAGGAAGAAATGGAGATAAGATCATCATGCTAATGAGAAAGATGTTAAGAACTTGGAAGAGCATAATCCAAAAGAAGAAAGACATCAACCTTAGAAAGGACAGGAAAGGTAGGGGAAAGATGGAAAACATGAGCTGCTACAACTGTGGAAAGAAGGGACACTTGAAAACGGGTCCCAAGCTCAAGGGTCCATAAAAGAATTCTGCTCCAAAGAAAAAATGGAATGCTTGCTAGTTGGAGTAACTTAGAAGAAGAAAAGGAAGGATTAGAAAGCCAATATGAGCTTGAAGATGTTGCCAATCTATGCTTCATGGCTTACTACACTTCTGAAAGAGAAACTAAGGTAAATGAACCTTAAAACTGATCTTTCTCATGATGGTCTTTTAGCATTATATGATGAGTTGCTTGAGAATTCTTAGACTTTAACTTCTCATTATCTCTCTCTTAAAAGAATCATCAAAAAGTAACTTTAGAGCTTAACAAAGTAAAAACAAATTATGAGAACCTGAGGCTTGAGAAAGAGGAAATACAAGGAAAAAATAAATTTTTAAATATCAAACTCAAGTCTTTGGAAAATGAAGTTTTTGATAAAAAAAATAGAAAGCTTAGAAAGAATTTCTAAACTTAATAAAACTTCAAAGCTTATCAAATCAGACTTAGAAAAAATTGGTAAATGGCTCTAAGTTTCTGAACATGATTCTTAGAGGATTGGAATATGAGAATGAATTGGATGAGAAAGCTAAAGCAAGCTCATCTAAGAAAACTAGATTAAAACATCCTGTAATTTCTATTATAAGAAGGGACATCAACCTAACAAATGCTTTGTGAAAAAGAAAGCAGTAAAAAAGGTTAGAAAAACCTCCCCCAAAGTTAACTAACCCAAGAAGACCTAAGAAAATGTGGGTACCTAAAATAAAAACCATTTTTGTTAGGTGTCTAGAATACACGTTAAGAAAAAGACAAATGGTACATAGATAGTGGCTGCTCTAGACACATGTAGGAAGCAAGAAATGGTTTAGAAACTCGAGACCTAAGAATTCAGGTTCTGTAAAATTTGCTAATGGAGGTAAAGCCAAAATCACATGCATTGGAAATGTTGGTAAGACTAATTCTCACTAAATTGTTGATGTATTATTAGTTAATGGCCTGGCTTACAACTTGTTGAGCATAAGCCAATTTTGTGATCAAGGTTTCAATGTCTAGCTTAATGCTAAGGTATGCCATGTGATGAATCTCACTTATGGACAAGTCATTTTATTGGTAAGAGATATGACAACACTTATATGTTATTCTTGGATGACCTTCTAGATCAAGATGTAAAATGTCTTGCATCCTTCATGAATGACAAGTGACTGTAGCACAAGAAACTTGGTCATGCTCATATGAAACTAATTTCTAAGTTATCTCAGAAAGAGCTTGTTAAAGACTTGCCAAAGATCAGTTATGACATTGACTCAACTCGTGATTTCTATGAGAAAAGCAACCAAATCAAGGCTTCTTTCCATAACAAAAATGTGGTGTCAACCACAAAGCCACTAGAACTTTTACATATGGATCTTTTTAGATCAACCAAGACTATTAATCTTGCTAGAAAAAGATACTACCTTGTCATGGTGGATGATTTATCTAGATTTCCATGGGTTATTTTCTTAGTGTAACATCCCTGCCTTATGGATTAAGGTTGCCAGCAAACCAACACGGGTCTTGACGTGTTTGTCCTCACTCGCACGCTTTGGGAAAACTTACAGGAGGTCACCCATCCCAAAATTACCAAGTCAAGCACGCTTAATTTGGAGTTCTTTAATTTGTTAATCTAGCAAGATCACTCCCTAATCAAGTCTTGACAACCTTAATTAACCATTACCTCACCTAAACACTTTCTTACAAACTCCTAATCAAATCCTTAATCAAAGAAACACCTAAACACATCATTAAACCACAATTACATGAACAAATCATCCTCCCCCTTGGCTGCACAAATTATGGCTGAATACTCCCCCAATTCATCACATGTTGATTTTGTTTCACTCCAAAGACCATGCCTTGAGCTATACTTTGGACCATACTTGAAGCCATACTTTACCATGCCTTGCCCATACTCACAACCATACTAATCAAGAGATATTTTTCCTCCCTAAAGCCATGAAAGGCCATCGGCCTCCTCCTCCCAAATCAGCCTCAATGTTGAAAATTTTCTATAAATACCAAGCTTTGAAGAACTTGGTTACACTTTAGAAGCTTTGCCAAGTTTAGCTTTCTTGCATTTTCTCTCAAAGTTCTCTTCATCTTGTTCTTCTTTGTCCTTCCTCAAAGAAACCTTTCCACCACCACAATCCACCATAAACAACCTTAAACCACCACTCCCTCACCTCAAACTACCTCTCAAACACCAAACCTTTCCATTTCCAAGCTTGCTTTCTCAAGGAAAAATCATCTTCCTTGAGTTCTCTTTGGCTGAACCTTCATTACCATTCAAGAGGAGATTTTGTCTTCTCATCTCTTCAAGAACACAAGCTTCTTTCCATTTCTTTCAAGACTTTTTTAGGTATGGGTTTTATTTCAAAGTTTGCTTACTTTCTTTGAGAAAAGTTCTAGATTTCTTTTGGTTTTTCAAAGCTCTTTCCTTCTCTTTTTCCTTTTCGGCCTTGGAGCCTTTTATGAGAAAAACTTTGGCTTGATGATGAGGTTTCAAGATAATGGTCTTGTGATGCCATGTGAGAAATCTCTAAAGCTTGAGAAACTTGGTCTTAGACCATATATGCTTTTGGTTTCTTTCCTTTTCTTAGCTCAAAGTTTTCGGTTTTCCTTTCTTCTTCTACTCAAGGTTTCGATTTTCTTTCCTTTCTTGTACCAAGTTTGATAAAAATGTTAAGTAGATCACTAAAAGTTTTGTTAAGAAAATTAATCATATGTTTTCAAGGAGCTCTAAGCTTACCCTTGCCAACCTTAAAGTTGGTTGGCCGTTCTAAGAGTTTACTCTAGATTGAAGCCCATGAGCAATAAAAGGATTGTTGTTTATTTCTTAGTCCATTTCTTGAGTTTGATGATGAAGTTCAAAAACCAAAGACTTCTTTGAAGACTTGGTGCTAAGAACTTTGAAGCTCGCTTTATGTTGTTAAGATACATATTGGGTTAAGGTTGTGATGTTCCTCTAAGCTTACCCTTGCCAACCTTAAAGTTGGGCCGTTCTAAGATTTTACTCTAGATTGAAGCCCATGAGCAATAAAAGGATTGTTGTTTATTTCTTATTCCATTTTCTTGAGCTTGATGATGAAGTTCAAAAACCAAAGAGTTCTTTGAAGACTTGGTGCTAAGAACTTTAAAGCTCACTTTATGTTGTTAAGATACATATTGGGTTAAGGTTGTGATGTTCCTCTAAAGTCTTATAAGAGCTCTAGTTAAGATAAAATGAACTTGCACTCATGTTCAAGTTTATGCCTTGCATATCATGTTTATTTTGATGCCATCACTAAGCTCTCAAAAATAAATAAATGAACTTGCATTATCATGTTTAAATTTCCAGGCTTGCATTTCATATTTATATTTCAAGCCATCACTAAATATTTAAAAATAATAATAAGGTTTCATCTCATATTTATTTTATACTCTCACTTTACTTTATAATTAAGAGTAAAATAAAGTGCATAGCATGTTTATATTTATGTCATCACCTAAATACTCTAGAGCTCAAAGACTTGTCCAAGTATCCTACATAAAGTTTTAGAAAATGAAGGCATTTCAAGAATGCCATTTCGGCCTTGTGATGATGATGATGGACTTGAGATGAGTTCATCTAATCATAAGTGCCCATAGCCTATGTCTTGGAATTTTTCTAAGCTTAGGTAAACTTAAAAATGTTATGAATAAGATTTTACGTTTTAAATCTATTCCTTGAGAAAAATAATTTAGCTACTGACCTAGCACACATTTAAATGATTTTAATGAGATGAATTGGTTTCTAAAAGAGTTTTGAGTTCCTAAAATTATTCCAAGAGAAACTAGCAACTTATATGCACTTAAATCATGAAATTATGTGATTTATGTGAGCTATATTTTCGGTTCTGCCTTGTGTACTTGGCCACTGTACAAATTCTAGTTTATGGTGTTAAAATGTGTAAAATTATGTTTGAGTGAAGCAAGGAACGATTTAGGTAAGTTAGGAAAGAACAAGTAACTAGAAAGAACTTAAAATGAGAATTCTAGAACACTTAGAAACAAAAATTATAAATTCTGTTAAGCTTGAACTTAAGGAAAATGGTGTATAATTAGTGGACATGTGTAGGAATCCCTCATAATTGATTTAGGAGTTGAATATAGAGCCTTAGCGAAGGCAGAACTTAGAAAGGGTCAAAGACGTAGATTCTAAACCCCATAATCTAATGTAACTATAACGCTTAGTTTATGCAATGCTGCTTGGAGGTGTTAGTAAGCATAAATATCAGAGGAAATTACAAGTAATGATCCCTAGGTGTTATAACGATCTATAATGGGTGTTAGGATAACTAGAACACATATTTAAGACCCGTAAAGGCCAAAGCATAAGACACCATAAGATAGGAGGTGTGATGCGAGAGACCGAGTGGGTATCTTCATGATGAATGTGAATATAATAATACCATGAATATAAGACTATATGTGGATTTGTGGCATGTTGTTGTGATGATGCAGTATGCTATGCTTAAGATGCATGAGAATGCGAGATATAATGAATTAGGAGGATATGTTATGATTGAGAGATTTACTTGATTGAGGAATTTCATGAGAACCACATGTGTTATTTGAGTTATGTGGCATGACTCAAATTTGAGGAAATTTGGTGTAAGTTTATGCTCCTGGATTTCTGTCAAAATTGAGGGACTTAAGAAAGTTTTGAGAAGAAAGATTTTATATGTGACATGTCGAGATGCATTTCTCCTGTACGGTGAGGAGAAAGTAAAACAGGATGGGGGGTATGGTCGTGGACCATCCAGAAGCGGACATGTCACTGGTCTTAACCGAGTTGATGCATTTCACAAACCAAGACGTACTTTTCCTCCTACGGTGAGGGAAGGTAAAATCGTGAGGGCATCGACATTAGCATGCCAAAGCGGACAAAGTCACTAGTCTTAACCAGTTGATGCGTTTCGGAGAAGGAAAAAGTCCCATGATGAGTGATCCTTAGGTCCCCTGCGTACTGGGAAGGGATTATTTTTATGATTATGATATGCTTATCAAGAGGATAAGTAAGACTAGTGACGACTAGTTGAGGTATGAGCTCATAGCCTAGTATCAGGGTCGGTTTGTTTTGATACCATGATGTCACAAGTTTGAGAACGAGGAAAAGATGTGAAGTTCCATGATTATGAAAGAGAAAGGTTTCCATGAGAAGTATATGCCACTTATATGAGAATTAATTATTGATGATATGTTTTATTGGTTAGCTGCATAAAGTATTGCCATACATTCATGTTTCGCTATGCTGTATACATGCATTAAAATTCATCGTAAAAGACACAGACCTTGGATAATTACCTTTTATAAAACCTCATAATGAACCCTTTCATGTTTAACCTTTTTATAATAAACCCAAGGTTCTTGGGACGTAAACGCGACACTAGGATAGGAGGATTTCCTGAGATTCTTTAGCAAGATTCTCACCCCCTCTATCTTCTTTTTGTTACGTCTTCAAGATTCCAATGGCGTTGTTCATGATCTTCATTGATATGCCTCTTTGGGAGGTGCACTACGACTCAGCACCAAGTCATATCATTTTGAGGTCGTTGGCTCGCATTTTTATGTACGTGGGACGCCGTTGCGCACCCGGTTTCCAGCTTCGCTTCACTCCCACCTCGCCTTTTGGCGACGACTTGATCTTTGAGAGGACTCGCCCTTGCGCAGACTCGTCGTGCCCGCTCTTTGGCTTCGGCGGTGCGCGACTACCCGAGCATGTTCTCACCCGGACATTCAAGACCGATCCGTTGAGGACTCTCCCTCCCATATCTATTGGAGATCTCCCTTACGGTTCCTATGGACATCGGGAAAGGCGGCGGGACACGGTGACGCTGATAGCTTTGCCGCGTCTACTATCAAAATAGTCTAAGTCCCCTTATTTGTAGTATAAGGTAACTCAGGTCATTCTTCCTAAGGATACACAGGTTATGTTATCAAACCAAAATTGCTAAATACAACAAAGGGGGGTTTGTGATTTTCAGAATGTAAAAATGACAGAAAAGAATGAAATGCTATTGATCAAAGAATCAATCCCAGACATCACGATTATTGGCAGAATTCATCATGGTTCAAAAGAGTCCAAATCCGGATGCTACTCTGTTAACCCAAATTAACTATATGATCATATAGTTATCATTCAACAACCTTCAAATCACAATCGCAATTTTAAATGAATGTTGAATTACATGCAGTTGGATTAACCTGGATAACTAATCAGTTACTCAGCCTTACTTGATTTCAACAACGAATTCGGTCCTATATAATCAGATATAATTCAAACATAATCATGTTCAATAACTGAATTCATATTTGAAATTGAAGTTGAGAAAGGAAAGCATACATACGAAAATGGAAAATTACAAAACAGAAACTCCAATTCAAACCAATTATCTATGATGTCAAGGATTGAAAGAAGTTTAGCCTTCCATGGATATCTCCATTGAAAGCTCTATTTTTGAATACAAAGGAAAAATAAAAAGACAAGTAGAGAGATGATAGGTTCTGATGTGTGTTCTTTGAATGAACAACTTAGGCTTAAATAGAAAATGAAAAGATAAGATAAAGCTTGAAAAATCTAAAAGAAGGATTTCCTTCCAATCAAAAGTGTCCCCTCGGATTACATCTTATCCAGATGTTATCTATCAAAATAATTCCAGATTTTGAAATCTGATCTGGATAAGATAATCCTCTCTGGATAAGCTTTCCATAGACATATTATATGACTCATTTGGACCAGAAATGAGTGAGATATGCCCAATTATGTGAGGAAAGGTCTTGGACCCGTCAGCACGAGCTCACAACTTTGCAGCCCAATTAGGCCATGAATCGGGCCGAATTTGATGAAGCTTGTGAAACCCAAAATTGTAGATCTCGGTCTTAGCTTTCAGAAGACACCAAAATCACAAAAATCCAATATTTATAGAGCCCAAAATGATCTGTGCAACATGGAAAGGTCATAGTGAGTGTAAAATCCGAGATTAACCAAGTTTTAACAATTAAATCCAATGAGACCCAATAATGCAAAACTCAATCAAATCATCAAAATTAAACACATGTAGAAACCAATTAGGCCAAGTATGCAACCATAATAGATGCCTTAAAATTTCTCTATCAAATTCCCCCACACTTAGTCTTTTGCACTCCTGGGCAAAATCCATAAGTTGAATCCTAGGGACCTCAAAATGTATGATTGGGAACAAGGAACAAACACTTTATGCACAAGAATTCAGAACACTTATGAATACATTCTTAACATCTCAAGACAAATCCAATCAAAAGATGAACCAAGAGTAATAGAATCTCACTAAGAAAACTCTTAAGTGTTTAGGCTTGTATTTACCCTCATAGCACATCATGAATGTTAACACTACCATAAGCTTGACAAACCTCTAACATCAACATTTGAAACACATGCACATAAAGATCAAAAGGACTTTTCAGGTTGTAGCGGGGTTAAGGTATGGGAGGATATAAGAAAGGATACTAGCTATCAACCTAAGAGACTAAAAGAGCAATGAAGAATGACTCCACATAAACATGCAAAGTTATCTCAAGAGATACAATGCAACACCAATGAACTCCATTTTGCCTCTCATCAACCAATTTTTTTCTTTTCAAACTCACCAACATGCACATCTATAGTATTTACAAATAAACACAACTATTTTTTTTTTCAACATTTTTTTTCTTCTTTTTTTTATTTTTTATTTTTTTTTATTTTTTTATTTTTTTATTTTTTTGAAATAAAAGATACACCTTTACACTTATTTAAGAACTCATTCCAAAGCTCTTTTACTCCCTAAGGTTAGGGTGAATCATTGTTTTTCACTTCATAAGCTTGCAATGAGTTATAAAACAAAGGATAGTTTAAAATAGGCTCAAATAGGTAAACAATGGAATCAGTGCAAGGTAGGCTAATTTGGCAAGTAGCACAAAAACAAAAATGGCCTAAATCATCTCATTACATGCATGTGAATCAAAAGCTTCAACAAGAGTCAAGTCAAGTTCTAGAGTAACCAGCAAACATGAGTGAAAACACACTAGCAAGGAAAAATAGTCATTCATATGTTGAAGGCTCAAAAACTCTCAAGGGATAAATCTACCACAAATGGTCCATCAATTGATCATCAATGCTCACTAAAAATGCCAAGAATCCATCCATATCATGTCATGAAAACTTGAGCACAAAGCCAAAACAAATTTTTATTTTATTTTATTTTATAAAGACTTAGAAAGATAAATTCCTAACTCTAAAACACTCCCCCACACTTAAATCACACATTGTCCTCGATGAAATCACAAAACAAAAGATAAAGAAACATGTGTAATTAAAGAGCAAAGGAGGAAGAACTCCCTTATTATGGTGGAAAAATTTGCACTTGAGGGTAAGTGGGCTTATCCAAGGATACCTCCTCAAGTTGCTCCCCTACCAATGTTGGGTTCTCATGAAAATGCTTCAGACGATGACCATTTACCTTGAAACTCTTGTCACTAGATTCACTTTTGATCTCCACTGCACCATAAGGAAAAATGTTAGTTATAACAAAAGGGCCATCCCATCTTGAACGAAGCTTCCGGGCATGAGCTTAAGACGAGAATTGAACAAAAGCACTTTTTGGCCAATAGAGAATTCTTTTCTAGAAATCATCTTGTCATGAAATATCTTGGTTTTCTCCTTATAAAACTTAGAATTCTCATAAGCCTCCAAACGAAGCTCCTCAAGTTCCTGAATGAAGTTTTCTTTCCACACTGCTTTGTCAAAATCCATATTACAACACTTCACTGCCCAATATGCACGATGCTCAATCTCCACTGGAAGGTGGCACGCTTTACCAAAAACAACACGAAAGGGACATCCCTATAGGTGTCTTGTAAGCGGTCCTGTGAGCCCAAAGAGCATCCTCAAGCCTACGGCTCCAATCTTTCCTGTTCGGTTGCACTACCTTTTGCAAAATTTTCTTGATCTCTCTATTAAAAACCTCAGCCTCCATTAGTTTGTGGATGATAGGCAGTGGAAACTCTATGAACAACCCCATACTTCCGAAGCAAAGCTTCTATGGTCCTATTGCAGAAATGACTCCCTTGGTCACTGATGATAGCACGAGGCACACCAAACCTGCAAAATATGTTAGACTTGACAAAATCTCCAACAACACGTGCGTCATTAGTCTTGGTGGCCTTGGCCTCCACCCATTTGGATACATAATCAACAGCAAGCAAGACATATGTAAATCCAAAAGAGTTAGGAAAAGGGCCCATAAAATCAATACCCCATACATCAAAAACCTCACAAAAGAGAATAGGTTGCTTGGGCATTTCCTGCTACGAGTAATGGCTGGTTTCTGCACCTCACAAGTTGTAAAAACTCGATGTGCATCCCTGAAAATGGTAGGCCAATAGAAACCGAGTCCAATACTTTCCTAGCTGTCCGCTATGGTCCAAAGTGCCCTCCAACAGGGGAGGCATGAGAAATGAAGTCCTGACTGATCTCATGATCTGGTATGCACCTCGAATTACCTGGTCACTACAAAATTTCCATAAATATGGATCATCCCACACATAGTATTTGGAATCACTTTTTAATTTAGCAATCTGTGACCTAGATGCATGTTGGGGTAAAAATGCAACCAAGAAATTAACTAAATCAGCAAACCAAGGGGAGGGTTGGTATCATGCAGCTGCATAAGCGCTCATAAGGAAAATCATCTCTGATAGGCAAAGGGTCAAGATCCTGCTCGATCCCTCAAGTGATCAGCTACCAAATTCTGTGCACCGCTCCTATCTTTGATCTCTATATCAAACTCCTGAAGTAGTAACATCCAACGAATCAGCCTTGGCTTTGCATCTGGCTTTTTCAATAAGAACTTCAATGCTGCATGATCTGAAAAGACAATCACTTTAGAACCAAGTAAATAAGAGCGAAACTTGTCTAATGCAAAAACAATAGCCAAAAGTTCTTTCTCAGTGGTAGTATAGTTAGCTTGAGCTGTGTCCAATGTCCGTGAAGCATAGGCTATAACATGAGACATCTTATCAATTCTTTGAGCTAAGACGGCTCCAAGTGCAAGGTTAGAGGCATCGCACATTAGCTCAAAGGGAAATTCCCAATTAGGTGGTTGGATGATGGGGACTGGAGTGAGTCGCCTCTTCAACTCATCAAATGCCTGACAAGGTAGATCAAAAACAAACTCCACTTCCTTCTCCAGCAATCTGGATAGAGGCAAAGCTATCTTGAAAATCCTGTATAAATCTCCTAAAAACCTGCATGGCCAAGAAAACGCACTTCCCGCACAGATACGGGGTAAGGTAAAGAAGCAATAACATCTATCTTGGCCCTATCAGTCTCAATGCCTCTCCTAGATACTAAATGCCCCAAGACTATCCCTCTGTCACCATAAAATGACATTTCTCAAAATTCAGCACAAGATTAGTCTCAATGCACCTATCCAAGACTCTAGACAAACTCTCTAAACATGCATCAAATGAGGACCCGTAAACAGTGAAATCATCCATAAACACTTCCATGCAACTCTCTAAAAGATCTAGAAAATACTCATCATGCACCTCTGAAAAGTACCTGGAGCGTTGCACAGACCGAATGGCATCCTCCTGTAGGCAAAAGTGCCGAATGGACAAGTAAAAGTAGTCTTATGGTGGTCCTGGTGCAATATGGATTTGAAGGTAACCTGAGAATCCATCCAAGAAGCAATAATGAGAATTTCCTGCAAGCCTTTCTAACACCTGATCAATGAATGGAAGAGGGAAATGGTCTTTTGAGTGGCTTGATTTAGCTTCCTGTAATCTACGCACACTCTCCAACTATTCTGGACTCTAGTTGGAATCAATTCATTATCCTGATTCTTCACAACAGTCATGCCAGTCTTCTTAGGAACCACTTGCAAAGGACTAACCCACTCACTATCTGATATAGGATATATGATCCCTGTTGCTAGTAACTTGCTGACTTCTTTCTTCACTACCTCCAAAATGGTAGGATTTAGCCGCCTTTGTGGCTGTCTTCCAGTTTGGCGTCATCCTCTAACAATATCCGATGCATACAAGTGGAAGGACTAATCCCTGGAATGTCAGCTAAAGACCAACCAATAGCTTTCTTGTGATCTCTCAACATCTCCAACAACTTATCTTCTTGATCTGGTTGGAGATCATTTGCCACAATAACTGGGAGCTTATCATTAGCCTCTAGGTAAGCATATTTCAGGTGTGAAGGTAGAGCCTTCAACTCTAAAGTTGGTGGCTGCATAATGGATGGTAGTGGTGGTCCCTTTAAATCTGCATAAACATTTTCTCCAGCATCTACAAAATTAATCTCATCACATTTGAACTCTTCACAATCAGCAAAATCATCAAAATCATCATATTCAAAGCTTAAATCTGCATAATCATCAACTAGAAAATCAATGACATCAAGATAGAAAAGAGAATGCTCTTCTAAGGATGTTTCATTGCATCAAAAATGTTGAACTGCACAACATCATCACCAAACTCCATAGAAAGTTCCTGCATCCACATCTATCTTGGTCTTTGCGTTTTCAGAAAGGGTCTCCCCAAAATCAATGTGGGTCCATTGCTGGATGTCTCATCCTCCATTTCTAGAATATAGAAATCAGCTGGGAAAATTAACTCATTCACCTGAACAAGCACATCTTCAAGTACTCCTGGATGTGTAGTGCTCCTGTTGGCTAATTGGATTACCACACCAGTTGGTTTCAAATCTCCAAGCTTCAATGATCTATAAACTGATGTAGGCATGACATTTATGGAGGCACCTAAATCCAGCATTGCATTCCCAAAGTTGGAGTTACCTATGGTGCAAGGGATTGTGAAAGTACCTGGATCTTTGCACTTCTTAGGTATGTTGGGCTGAATTAATGCAGAAACATCTGCCCATGCTCACCTTTTCATGACCTTTCAGCTTCCTCTTATGAGTGCACAACTCCTTAAGAAACTTTGCATATTTGGGGATCTGCTTTATGGCATCCAAAAGGGGAATGTTGACCTCCACTTTCTAAAAGTGTCAAACAACTCCTTATCTACTTCAGCTGATTTCCTTGTTTGAGCTATTCTTTGGGAAAGGGCAATGGAGGTATCAAATTAGAATCTGCAACACTTGACTTTTTCTGAATTTCTATTTTTCTCCTGCATCATTTTTTTCTAGGCTTATTTTTTGTTTCATCACTGCTGCAGATTCATTTTTTGTTTCTCCAACTCCTTACCACTTCTCAAGGTAATAGCACTCACATTCCCTTTTGGATTGATGACTGATTGAGAAGGATTTGGCCTGAACCTTCTGACTCATCTTGTTGACTGAAGTTGCCAGTCCAATTGTGTTCCAGGTCTTGAATTGTAGAATTCACATTCTCCTGGAACTGTAGGTTACTGGTCGCCATTTGTTTCACCAAATCCTCCAAAGTAGGATCTAACTGGTACTCTGCATGGGTTGCATCATATTCCGCTCTAAATGGAGGTGCCTGGTACTTATTGCTTTGACTTGGACCTGGTCCTCCTCTGAAATCTTTGTTGTTGTGGTACATTTTGCTCATAGGACCATATCTCAAATTAGGATGATCTCTCCACCCTGGATTATACCTCTCAGAAAATGGATCATATTTTTGCTGTTGTTGAGGTCTGGATGGTTGCTGTTCCTGCCCAATGAACATTCCAGCCATTAAGCTGGGTCTTGCACTCCTTGATCAGCTTCTTGTAATGCAGGACATGCATCAAGTATAATGATCTGTGGTGGCACATATGCTGCATACTTTTGGGGAATTTGATTGCCCTTGATTTGCTTGGTCCTCTCCAATAGCCAGCTGTCTAACAAGAGAAGTAAGCTCAGTCTTATTTTCCAGCCTCTGATTCTCGCAGTCAGTCACCTCATTCACTCCCTTAACTGGTGCAAAAGATCTCGAGCCAAATTGCTGAGTTGGCTGCCATGTTAGCAATTAGAGTTCTGGCTTCTGCAGGTGTCTTGTCCATCAATGCTCCACCACTTGCTACATCAATCATATTTCTATCATTTTGAATCAGTCCTTCATAGAAATATTGGATGAGAAGCTGGTCACTAATCTGGTGGTGAGGACATGTTGCACACAACTTTTTGAATCTCTCCAAGTACTCATATAATGTCTCCCAAAACTGCTGATTCCACAAATATCTTTTCTAATGGATGGTGTTCTGAATGAAAACTTCTCTAAGAATAATCTTTTCATTTCATGCCAGGTAGTAACAGAACCTGGATGAAGGTAATACAACCAATCCTTTGCTTCAGCATCTAGAGAGAAAGGAAATGCTTTCAACTTGATATGCTCTTCGGGCACTCCTTGAGGTCGCATAGTTGAGCACACAACATGAAACTCCTTAAGATGCTTATTAGGATCTTCTCCTGCAAGACCATGAAACTTGGGCAGCAAATGAATTAGACCAGACTTAAGCTCAAATGGCACCTCTAACTCAGGATATTGAATACACAAAGGTTGATATGCAACATCAGGTGCAGCTAATTCTTTCAAAGTTCTGTATGCTGATTAGCCATGTTATCAACACTAGTTTCAGATGCACAATCAGATGCACTATCAGTTAAATCAACACTTTGATTACCTGCTAGTATTATGAAAAGCTAAATTCCTATTTACTCTATTCAATCTATGAAAAGTTCTATCTATTTCAGGATCATGTGCATATAATTCACCAGGATCAGACCTTGTCATGCACACACAAACAGCATAGATAGAATTCAGGCACACAACTCAAAATAGCCTATATAGCAAAATAAAATAGAAATTGAAAAATCGTATTAGCTATTTTTTAAAAAAATAAATAACACCAGAATTACTCTAAAATGCTAGGGAAGTAAGCTCACCAATTTTTTCATTTTTAAAAATAGTGAAAACAATAAAAAAAATAAAAAATGGCCTAAACGAAGGAATTTGGGAAAAATAAGCATACCAAGGCAATCACTCTGTGAATGCCTTGTGTCAATTATTTTTTTTCTGATTTTTATGAATTTTTTCAGGGTAATATAAGAAAGTCAAAAATTACCTGTATTTCAGCTCCAGTAAAAAGAAACGCAGCCTGCAAAACCACTATTAGTGACAAACAAAAGGAATTATTCAACACTTACTTATATACAAGATGAGATAACATAATATGTGCATCCAGGAACGCCAAATTTTTGATAGCTTTGTCGCGTCTACTATCAAAATAGTCTAAGTCCCCTTATTTGTAGTATAAGGTAACTCAGGTCATTCTTCCTAAGGATACACAGGTTATGTTATCAAACCAAAATTGCTAAATACAACAAAAGGGGGGTTTGTGATTTTCAGAATGTAAAAATGACAGAAACAGAATGAAATGCAATTGATCAAAGAATCAATCCCAGACATCACGATTATTGGCAGAATTCATCATGGTTCAAAAGAGTCCAAATTGGATGCTACTCTGTTAACTCAAATTAACTATATGATCATATAGTTATCATTCAACAACCTTCAAATCACAATCGCAATTTTAAATGAATGTTGAATTACATGCAGTTTGGATTAACCTGGATAACTAATCAGTTACTTAGCCTTACTTGATTTCAACAATGAATTCGGTCCTATATCTAATCAGATATAATTCAAACATAATCATGTTCAATAACTGAATTCATATTTGAAATTGAAGTTGAGAAAGGAAAGCATACATACGAAAATGGAAAATTACAAAACGAAACTCCGAATTCAAACCAATTATCTATGATGTCAAGGATTGAAAGAAGTTTAGTCTTCCATGGACATCTCTATTGAAAGCTCTATTTAAATACAAAGGAAAATAAAAAGACAAGTAGAGAGATGATAGGTTCTGATGTGTGTTCTTTGAATGAACACCTTAGGCTTAAATAGAAAATGAAAAGATAAGATAAAGCTTGAAAAATCTGAAAAGAAGGATTTCCCTCCAATCAAAAGTGTCCCCTCGGATTACATCTTATCCAGATGTTATCTATCAAAATAATTTTAGATTTTCAAAATCTGATCTGGATAAGTCTCTGGATAAGCTTTCCATAGACATATTATATGACTCATTTGGACTAGAAATGAGTGAGATATGCCCAATTATGTGAGGAAAGGTCTTGGACCCGCGTCAGCATGAGCTCCGCAACTTTGCAGCCCAATTAGGCCATGAATCGGGCCGAATTTGATGAAGCTTGTGAAACCCAAAATTGTAGATCTCGGTCTTAGCTTTCAGAAGACACCAAAATCACAAAAATCCAATATTTATAGAGCCCAAAATGATCTGTGCAACATGGAAAGGTCATAGTGAGTGTAAAATCCGAGATTAACCAAGTTTTAACAATTAAATCCAATGAGACCCAATAATGCAAAACTCAATCAAATCATCAAAATTAAACACATGTAGAAACCAATTAGGCCAAGTATGCAACCATAATAGGTGCCTTAAAATTTCTCTATCACGTAGCGGAGGCTAGCCAGGACGCAGAAATGTGCCCATGTCGAGGAGGTCATGCCTTCCCCCTTTCCGCTTGCACATCCAGAAGCTCGCACAATTCATTGGTTACATACCTTCGAGGGATGATGGTTAAGCCACCAGAAGTTTTCGAGGAGGGGTAGTTACGCTGGAGTTTGATCTTTTGGGTTCCCTTATACTAGTTGTTTATGCTTTCCTTTCTGCTTTATGTATTGCAAGCTCTACCCATCCTTATGTGGGTATGACTATATGTTTCTATTTCCATTGATGTATCCAGTTATGTACCAAACTATGTTACTTAATATATCATGGCTTTTGCTTTTATGAATGGATGTATTCTTTATTGCTTTCAATTGTATGTTTATTTCCTTTTGCCACTTTATGTTTTGCTCATGTTGGTAGTACAATGGCTCACATCTTGTTTTACATAATTTCAAAAAAAAATTTTCCTGATTTTCTAAGTAATTTTACAAACGAGTTTTAAAAAGGAAGTAATAACTAATAATTAATCTTAACACGTCCTAGGCGTGTGGGTTAATATTAGGATATTACAATGAAACTTGTAGTGCAGCGAAAATTCATTAGTGGTTTCAAAAAGTAGATTTCTTAAGTAATTGATAAATAACGTGAAACTTTAAAACCTTATACCAATATGAGTTCAACTTGTGAAATATAATTCATAAAGAGATTTCTAAAGTGAATGATAAGAAATATAAAGGCATAACACATTATATCAAAATAAGATTAACGTATAACATAGCAAAGAAAAGATAAAGGAGATCAAGGAGAAAATATAACACCCTAATATTTAACCCAACGCCTAGGACGTATTTAGATTAATTATTAGTCATTACTTCTTTTTAGAACCTCTTTTAGAAATTAACTTAGCGAAAAGTCAGGTAAATTTTTTTTTGAAAGGAGACATGTAAAACAAAATGCGAGCCTTTGCGTATAATATAGAAACGTAAAGCGAAAGAATAAACTAGATCATCCTACAGAGCCATAAAGAACACATCAATCATGGAAACATTCCTCATAACATTAATTAACGTATTTTAGTACATAACCACTGGAATGAAAAGGAAATCATAAAGTCTTAACCATATAAGTGGGAAGAGCTTCCAGTACAATAATATGAATAAGAAACATAACGATGAATACATGGAAACAACCCAAAAGATAAAAACTCCCAACTATCACTACCCTTGCCCTTCACGCCTATGACGCTGTCCTCGGATGGGGAAATGTAGCCCGGTGACGGAGCTCCTCGGATGTAGCCCAACGAAGCGGAGATCTAGGCATAGGAATCGAGGGACAGGCATGGCCTCCGCGTCGTGGTCGCCTGGCTTCGAACGCGCCTCGCATGCCTAAAGCTGGGTGCGTGTCCTCGCTACCTCCACCGAGATCCATAGGAAATGAAGGGAAGAGCCCTCAGAAGGATCGGCCTCCAATCGAGAACGGGGAACATACTCGGGGTATCTACGTGCGCGATGAGAGGAACGGGCACGCGGGTTTGCTCGTCTCGGGGTCTCGATCCTCTTAAAGAAGTCGTCGCCAAAGGGTGAAGTCGATCGAAGTGCTAGCTGGAGACGGGGAAGCAAAAGGAAGTCTCACGTATGCAAAACGCGCACCTCGCAATGACCCTTGAAGTGATAGGACTGATGTCGGGGTCATAGTGCATCTCCCATGTGGGTGGGTCAATGAAAATCACGAATGACGCTCTGAATGTCTGAAGACGTAACAAAAGAACAGAGAGAGGGGTGAGAATCTTGCTAAAGAATCTCATAGGAAAAACCTCTATCCTAGTGCCATCGTTTACGTCCCAGGAACCTTGGGTTTATTATGAAAAGGTTAAGCATGCATAGGTTCATTATGAAGATTTCTCAAAAGATATTTATCCAAGGTCCATGTCTTTTATAATGAATCTAAATGCATGTATGCAACATAGTAGCTCATGGATGCATGACAATTCTTTAGGCAATTAAACAGAAATCAAACAACATTTAAGTGGCATGAAACTTTTCTTTGAACATCATCCTTCATCTTAATCTTGTGACACCAAACATAATAGTAACCGCACCCCTTAACTAGGCTATGAGCTCATACCTTAACTAGTCGTCACTAGTTCTTACTTATCCTCTTGATAAGCGAATCATAAACATAATCATAATCATCATCATAATCCCGACTCACGGAGTACGGGTAGGGGCCTAAGGATCACCCATCATGGGACTTTTTCCTTCTTCGAAACGCATCGACTGGTTAAGACCAGGGACTTTGTCCACTTTGGAGGCTAATGTCTATGCCCTCACCGTTTTACCTTCTCCTCAGGGACAGGAGAAGTACGTCTCTGTGTCACCTTAAACATCATGATTCTCAAAAACTTTCTTATGTCTCTCAAATTTGACGGAAATTCGCGGCATACCTACTCTCCGAATTTCCTCAAATTTGAGTCATGCCACATAATCTCAATCACAGGCATCATTTTCATGGAACTTTCTCAATTCAATAACTTTCTAGTTCACATGAGCGTATTCCTCAATCTCATTCATATTTTGAAACCTCATGCATCTTAAATACTTGGCACAACACTTCATCATATAAACATATCAATCATTCACATAAGGTTTCATACTTGAAATGTAATCATATTCACGTATCAAGAATACACTCTCTCGGTCTCATGCTCACATCACACCTCCTATCTCATGGTGTCTTATGCTTTGGTCTTTACGGGTCTTGAATTCTCTTCTAGTAATCTTACTACCCATAGCAGGTCTTTATCATATCTAGGGGAATTATTCTTCATAGTTCTTCTACATTAAACTCACTAATTCATCCAACCATATTATATAGATTATTCGTCAAGATCATTTATTCAACCATGGGGATTCTAGAAGTCTATGCCTTAAATTCTTCTCTAAGTTCTGCCTTGGCCTAAGGTTCTAGGTTCAACTCTTAGGCTTAATCATCAATTATGTACCATCTTCCTTAAGCTCAATTATGCTAGAACGAAGTTATTATTCTTGTGTCTAAGTGCTTTAAGGTTCTAGTTCCAATTCCTTCCTATTTGTTTAGTCTTTCCAATCCTAAAAGCGTTCCTCACTTCGCTCAAGCATAATATTACACATTCTAACTCTTCAAACAGAATTTATACAGTGGCCACAAGATCAGACAGAAACCAAAAGTGTTCATCACACGTAAGCACATAAACTCATGTTATAAATGCACACGAGTTGCTAGTTTTCTCTTGGGACAATTTTAGGAGCAAAAAGGGTTTTGGTAATCGATTACATGTGCTTGGTAATCGATTACCAGGAACTAAATTATTTCTAGGGTTTAAAACAACGGAGTAATCGATTACATAGGGAAGTAATCGATTACTTAGGTTAAATCTTTTGGAAAATGAAGAACATCAGAGTAATCGATTACACAAGTAGTAATCGATTCCAGTTTTAAGAGCAAGTTCTGGGCATGAAGAATAGCCTTGGTAATTGATTACATTTCATGGTAATCGATTACCAAACCAAAATTCTTCGAAAAGCCACTCTGGTAATCGATTACATTGGCCTAGTAATCGATTACCAAACCGGAATTTGAGAAAACATGATTTTTGACACATCCCATGTCATTTATGCACCTAGAGACCTTATAAAACAGCTTTTCAACATTTACCTAAGATCATCCTTACATTTTACAAAATCAAATCATCATCGTATCATACTAAAACACATCCATTCCTTTTCTTTTAAAGGTTCCCATTGAAGACACTTAGGGCAAGTCTTTGAGCTCTAGGAGGGTTAATGATGACATGAACTTAAAGATGATATGCACTCATTTTATTCTTTATTAGAAAGTAAAGTGAGAGCATAAAATAAACATGAGATGCAACTTCATTATTATCTTTCAAGATTAAGTGATGACTTGAAATGTAAACATGAAATGCAAGCTTGGAAAATTTAAACATGACAATGCAAGTCCTCGTAGTTATTCTTGGGATTTTAGTGATGGCATTGGAATTAAACATGCTATGCAAGGCATAACTTAAACATGAATGCAACTTATTTTTAACTTAACTAGAGCTCCTACAAGACTTTTAGAGGAACATCAATAGCCTCAACCCAACATGTATCTTATCAATCAGAGGTGAGCTTTAGAGTTCTTAACACCAAGTCTTCAAAGAAGTCTTTGGTTTGAACTTTATCATCAAGCTCAAGAAAATGGGTTAAAACCAAAACATCAACACTTAAACAAGACAAACATAAATAGAACTATTCATATTCTTTATTTTATTGCTCATGGGCTTCAATCTAGAGTAAAACTCTTAGAACGGCCGACCAACTTTAAGGTTGGCAAGGGTAAGCTTAGAGCTCTTTGAAAACATAAGATTAACTTCCTTAACAAAACTTTGGTGATCTACTTGACATATTTTACAAACTTTGTTCAAATTCCAAGGAAGAAAAACTAAAGTCCTTAAGGGGAAAGGGAAGAGGAGAACTGAAACTTAAGCCAAGAAAAGAAAAGAAATCCAAGCATGTATGGTCCAAGACCAAATTGTTTCAAGCTTTAGAGGTTTCTCACATGACAACAACAAGTCATTATCTTGAAACCTCATCATCAAGCTCATGTTTTCTTTATAAAAGGGCCTCTTGGCCGAAAAGGAAATGAAGAGGAAAAAGGATTTGAAACCAAGAGAAACTAGAACTTGTCTTGAAGAACACAATCAAAAACATTAAAACATAACCCCTACCTAAAGAAGTCTTGAAGAGAGGAAGGAAAGCTTTGTTTCTTGAGAGGAAAAAGAAAGAAATCCTTCTTGGAACCTTGCTGGAAAACTCGGCCAAGGAGAGAAGGAAAAAGGGCTCTTTGTGTTTGGAAAGAAAGTTGGAAGTTTGCTCAAATGTGTAAACATTCAAAGAGCTTTCAAGCTAGTGTATTTATAGAGGATTTGAGAGCTCATGGATGGCCTTTGAGGAGGGAGGAGGAGCGGCCATTTGAGAGGAGAAAGGGAAAATATCTCTTGGCCAAGGCATGGTCTTAGGCATGGTGTTGAGCATGGGCAAGGTATGGGCAAAGCATGGCCTAAGGCATGGGCTTGGAGTGCAACAAAAATCAACATGTGGCACCCTTTTTGGGGGCAGATTTTGGCCAGCCTTATCAACCAAGGGGGGGATTTTTGTTCATGTAATTGTGGTTTAAAGGTGTGTTTAGGTGTGTCCTTGATTAGGCTTTTCATTAGGAATTTGTAAGAAGGTGTTTAGGTAAGATAATTGGTTAATTAAGATGGTTCAAGACTTGATTAGGAGAGCAATCTTGTTAGATTAGTAATTTAAAATAATTCTTTTGATCTAATGAGGTATGACACAATTCCTTAATTTAAGGAATTGGAGAGAAAACACTATTCAAGATTCCATGACTAGGAATCTTAAGTTAAAGAATGCAATTAGAATTTAACTAAGCAATCTTAGGTTCTAATTAGCCTTAATAAATCATTTTGACTCTAGATTAATTATCAAAATAAATTAATCTTCGATTAGAGCCTAATATTGCTTAGGTTTGCTTAATTGCGTCCTTAGACTCACTGTACACTGTTCTAGGGGTAAAATGGTAATTTTGCACTAAAACTGCCTGGACCTTCCGGCCTAACTAAATATCAAACATTGCTCAAAAACATCATTCTAAACTTCCTGGAAGAATTTTGGGCTCAAATGACACCTTTTACCCGCGTAGAACAGGAGGGTATTTTGGTCATTTTGAGCCGAAAGTTTAGAAAACGAAATTTTCACCTCGGATATCATTCATAACAATTATAACCCCTTCAAACATTGAGTTGACCCATTCGAGGGTTCCGGGGCAATGCCTAGTTCTGGGTAAAACCTAGGGGCATTTTGGTCATTTGTACTCTAAGAGCAGAAATCCGGGCGTTATAGAAAGATGTGACACAAGGATTTTATACTGGTTTCCCAAACCTTGCACATCCGTACTAACAAACATTGAGGTTCCACTAAACACCTTTTCAAACTAGAGAAAGAAAACTAGATAGTCTTTACATTAGCCTTCCCAAGCTCTTAATTATGACCAATGAACAACTCCCACTGTCACAAGTTTGAATAGTGATTCACTAGCCTTTCCAAGATGCAACCCATGACTAGTAGACAACCTGTATTGCCACATTGAAAGTAGTTATTCACCAACCTCTCTAAGCTCGGCTGACTAGTCTCTGCCCATCCTCTCTAGCTACAACCCGTGACCAATAGACAACCTTTTCCTGTCACGTTGAAAGTAGTTATTCATTAGTCTATCTAAGCTAAACCAAGTAGTCTTGCCCTAGCCTCTCCAAGCTTAACCGTGAGAAGGAAAACACTTACCTTCGCGTTGTAAGTAGTTTTACATTAGCCTTTCCAAGCTATCTCATGCTGACCACGATTGGATCAAGGATACAAAGGTTTGTGTTTGAGTTGCCACTCAAACTAACCTACACTTAAGTTTCCTTAAAATATACATGAATGATCTTGGGAAAAACTTGAATGACTCCTTTCTATCATTTCTTCCTAAGAAAAACATATATCTATTCAAGAATGTAGAAAGAAGATTTTTACAAGTAGGAATCTGATTATATAATGATATGAACCTTATTGGATGTGATGAGAGATTTTTGCAGAGTTTCTTTTCTTCGTAGAGTCTCGTTAATATTTGAGCTCAACATCTTTATTTATAAAAGGTCTTCCTTGTGACCGTTGCCCTAATCAGAATCTCCAAGTAACACATGTTGATTATCCATTTCTATCTTGGAAAACGTTAGAAGAGTAGGTTTACACTTGTCAGCTTCATCAGAGACGTTGTGGTGTTGTGGTTTCTGATGTCCCTTTAAACTACTCTTACTTTCTTAACGTGGTTCCTCAACTCTTTCTTCTAGAAGTTAGGGAAAGTTGATCCAGTTGGTAAAAGAGATGACACGCCAGTTCTGAACACTAGGTTTGACTCTAAATTTGAATTTCAAAATTCCCTCCTTTTTCAGGAATTTCAGCGCTTCACAGTGAAGTGAGCTTTTTGACGTGCGGTAATAGATCCTTGATGATTCTTAATTTCAGTCTCAATTTAAGCTTTATGATGATGAAGGAATTGCAATTATGTTGATTGAAGATAGTGTAATACCTGGTTCTAGAGATTGTTTGATATCTTCATTGTAAACGTACTTTTTATATCTAGTGCTACTTTTTGAAGTCTCAAATCTTGGTTTCTTACAGCACTGATTTCTTCTTCCAATTGTTAGCTATTTTAAGTTTGAATAAATGTATAATTTTACTTCCTTTTTAGCTCCTATCTCTTACCATGAGATAAAACATGTTTGCATTTGCAAAGTAAAATATATCCTCGTTTAAGTAAGCCTTGCTCTTGCTAAATGATAGAACCTTTAAACTTACAATAAACTCAAGACAACTATAGTCGTTCTTCAAAGTATTTTCTTAAATTGGTTTTGTTATCATTTAAAACTCGTAAACGCTTCATGAAAGGGTCTGAGTTGGCAGTATAAGTGCAATATAAATACTTAAAATTTGACAAAAGGTGTCAGTTGTATTTCACAAATCTTTAGTGAAGGTGGTGTAATTTACCTTAAATTAATTATATTAGCTAAGCATGAAGGGTCTCAAATTTAGAGTAATCAAGCTCTTAATTGTGTTTATGATATTTAAAAATGTGAGCTATTTAAATAGAGTATGAAAATGAGAAAGAAGTAAAAAGATTCAAGAATTATTGAGGATTTAGATTTTATGAACAAAAAGAGGATAAATTTGGGATTCAAGATTTTTTTGATACATTTTAGAATATTTTAGGAACTATTTTGCACATTAGAAATTTCAAAAACAAATCTGAACCTTTTTTATTTGGTGCCATGTCGCATGCCACGTAAATCAACATTACATGTTATCGACAAGTAACATGTCACGTGTCACTTAACTCGTATATCAGCGGAAATAACCCTTGACTAACGTTTGTTTGAATAATTAAAGTGATTTACGATGAAATTTCAGGAATTAATAAAATTTAATTTCAAAATTTTAACGATTAATGTGAAACACACTTATAATTTGAAGGACTAAATTGACACTTTATTACTCCATGATAGAATGAGAAACCGCATAAAAATTAAACTCTCACTCCCAGGAGAGAGAACATGTAACATTTCTCGCGTGTCAACATCTCACCGTCCAAACGCCAAACACGTTCCAGATTTAAATCCAGGGTTTGAAACTCATCCAGTCCGCCCATTTATGTTTGATTTGAATACCACCTTCCCAACGGCTACCTTTCTTTTCTCTCTTCCTGCCCTCTCTTTCTCTCAGTTCTCACAACCTTTTCCTTTCTTTCTTCCATTGCGGTCCTTGCAGTGCACTTTGTAGATCCTTCTTCCCAAAATACCTCCGTCCTCGGATCTGCAAATACGCACCGCATCGATCCTCTCTTAGTCCCACTCCCCTCTTATCTCTTTGCCAATGGATTCCTCTGTTTTCTGGTAACTTTAATTTGAACTTGATTTGTTTGGTGTGCTGTCATTTTCAACTTATTTGTGGTTTCTGAATGTTGACTAATCTCACTCAATTAATAAATAGTTTATGTATGTTTCCGTTTAGATCAAACCATCCAAGTTTTTGAAATTTGAAGGCAAGGAGCATTAGTTTCAGTAGCCACCGCATCATAACTTTGCAATTATAAAACAACCGGGTCATATCATATCAAAAGTAAAGTAACTGTATTGACAGCCAGGTTGGTGTTTGATTTTTTCATATTAGCGATTCAGATTTTTTTTCTTTTGTCGATTTTTTTGAATTTATATTAGCAATTTTTGGCCGTGGTTTCTGTGTTTGTTTTATGCAGGAGTTGCTTGGTGCCCGTTGCTTGGAAGGGACTAGAATGATTTGGAGGACCAACTCCAGAGAGAGTTGCGATCGAGTGGGAATCATCGTCGTGGCATGGTTTTCTACTTGTATACCAACAAACTATGGATGGTGACCGGAAGATCCCTGATCCATCGGATGGGCAAATTGATGGTGTTCCGAAGATTAGAGCATTGCATGGGTAATTACCAAAAATTTATCTGTGTTTCATTATGTTACGATGCTTTTGTTGTTCTTTTCGCTGGTATCACCCTTCTAGGTTGTTTAGATGGAGGAGTTCGATGGGAAAGGGAGAGGGAAGGAGTAGAACTTTCATTTGAGTGGGGTCGTTTGAGTAAAATTCAATGTTGATTTGTTACCACTTATATTGTCCATTATGAGCGAGAGTCTATGATAACACAACCATTTTTTTTTTGTACGTTTTAAATTAATCATTCGCTTTGTTACCTTCCGATCATCTATTATTCTTTGTCATCAAATTTGAAAGTCAAAATTATGGCTTGGGGAATAAATTCATCAGAGATCTTGTATTTCAAGATATTACAATCGAGTACATTTCAAGATATTATTATTATTATTATTATTTATATATTTATATATATATATATTTATTATTTATATTATTTATTTATTATAATTCATAATTCATTATTTAATTTAACTTATTAATTTATTTAATATATTTAATTTAATATATTTAAATATTTAATTTATATTATTTAATATTAATATTTAATATATAGTTAAAATTTATAATTATTGTTAGGATTTAATCTTGATACATTGTTAATTTGTGATACAGTCATGTGTGGCTATATCTCAGTGAAAAATTTTAGTACATCAAAATTAATCTCGATTTCTTATCCCAATTTTATCCTTCCCTTCTCAGCAAACCCTTAGCAATACAGGATAGAGTGACAGGTTAATATTGGTGCTTCTTGTGTGTCTCCATCGCTTTGAGGCACTTTTTGTTGTTGCCTTTCTCTGTTTGTGGCCCTTTTTCATGAATCAACAATGTTCAATATTTTAGCTAAATTTTGTATTAGGTTAGGTAACCACGGTAAGTATGTGCTTCTTTCAGTGCTTTGTGAAACTAGTGATGAGGTTAAGTGAGTTTTTGCTAACCATGAAATATCTATTTGTAGGAGGACTACTGGCCCCACAAGGCGCTCTACAAAAGGGCATTGGACACCAGAAGAGGTGGTTTTTTCTAGTTGGAACATTTTTACTCTTCTTAAGTTTGGGAATTGGTAGCGTTTTATTAGTGCTAAAATATTGTGCAACTTAATTCATCTCTCTATAGCTCCGGAATGCTATGTTTGCACATCCAAATATAATTAGGCAATATTTTATGTTTATATTTTCATATAAATGTTTTTCTAACTGTTGATTGTAGTGATACTTATAGGATTTTTAACAGTTTATTTCTGCCCTGGTTGTTTTCTATTGTTTTTTATGTACCAAAGCATTTAGGATTTTGGATCCTACAAATTTCCCTTTGAATTTTAATGACTACAAATTATAAATTATTATTAATTTTCATCGTAATTATTGTAAAAATACTTAAAAACAAGTGTTACAACTTTCATGTTATATATAAAGTTCTATAAATAGTTTATTATTTTTCTTTCTTCAGGATGAGATCTTACGGAAGGCTGTTCAGCGTTTCAAAGGAAAGAATTGGAAAAAAATAGGTATTATATTATTATTGGTGCCAGTTTGTACTTACTCATAACTTTTTGTGAAATTATTCGTGATCCACACCCACTAGCATATTCAGTATGTGCCTGAGTGCACATTGCGAGTCCTATTATTATTATTATTATTCTTAATTCTTAATTATATTATGCTTGGTTAAGTTATACACTTGAAAGTAGAGTTTTCTTCAGGTAGACATTTATATATGTTTGACTGAGTTGATTCAAGTGTAATAATATAAAAGCTGTGCACCGTTGTGGGGTTCATCTATTCGTTGGTAAGTTTCTAATGTTAAGAGCATAAAATTCGTTTGTTAAGGTCCCAAAGCCAGTTCTCAAGTTCTAATGTTATTGTGTTGCTTGTTAGCCATCTTAAAAACATTTTTTTTTTTTAATGTATTCACTTTTGTTTTGCGTTATTTTGTTTCGTCACTTGTCTAATTGCCATATATCTGTGTTTCTAGCTGAGTGTTTCAAGGATAGAACTGATGTACAATGCCTACATAGGTGGCAGAAAGTCTTAAATCCTGAACTCGTCAAAGGTCCTTGGTCTAAAGAGGTGATGTCAACTTTTCATTTCTCGTTTGTGTTGATCTTATTTCTGCACTTAGTTGATCCGATATGACCATGGATTGTATCAAATTTCTTGTTAGATATTTCATATGAGCATGCCTGTCTAACCCAAATGCAAACAGGAAGATGAAGTAATTATTGACTTGGTGAACAAATATGGGCCTAAAAAGTGGTCTACCATCGCACAACATTTACCTGGACGTATTGGTAAGCAGTGTCGAGAAAGGTATGGCTGCTGGATTCTACTTGTTCTTTTATCATTGGAGTATCTTTCTTCTGTCCATAAACAGAAAAGAAAGTTTTCCATCCATATATATATATATATATATATATATATTCGCTACAGGCTTATCCATAAACTATATTGGAATTTTTTTTCCATCCAACTTTTCATTAATACATTTGGTAAAAACTTATTAGGTGGCATAATCATCTTAACCCTGCAATAAACAAGGAAGCATGGACACAGGACGAGGAGTTGACCCTAATCCGTGCTCATCAGATTTATGGAAACAGATGGGCCGAATTAACGAAGTTCTTGCCAGGGAGGTAATTATCTATTAAAATCTTCTTTTATTGACACTGATTACAAGAGGGATCAACCAAAAGTACTGCAGGTTCTGGTAAGAGAAAATCAAAGTACTAAAACTTTACATTAAGTTTATTCTCAGGACAGACAATGCTGTAATCAGAATGTGCGTGGTTTTTCCATGAGCCCGTATTAGTTTATTCTCAATTAACTGTTTATCTAGTGTTCAGAGTTGTGATGTTACTATGCTTCTGTTGAAACAGGACAGACAATGCTATTAAAAACCATTGGCACAGTTCTGTCAAAAAGAAATTGGATTCTTACCTGGCATCAGGCTTGCTTACTCAGTTTCAATCTGTACCACACGTTGGCAATCCAAATCATTCAACAGTTTTAACCTCTTCTAGGATCATGCAGTGTAGTGGAGATGACAATGGTTCTAAGAGGACTGAAGGAGAGGAAGTTTCAGAGTGCAGCCAAGAATCAGCTAATCCTGGTCACTTCCCATCTGCTAGAGAGATGAGTAATGTTGACCTACAAACTAGAGAGGAATATAGGCCAAATGAAGAATCTAGTCTAGGAAAGGACCATAGTCTCAGTCAAGCATCCTGTTCAGAGCCATATTACATTTCTCTTGATGATATGAATATATGCATCCCAGACATTGCTTGCCATGATGCTCGCTCTTATCAATTCACTAAGCAGCAATGCTCACATGAACATGGAGATTCCATAAGTGTGGATTGCCAGTTTAGTTGTGTAGATGGTAGTGAAATCCCTAATATGGTAAATGTTCCGGCTCAGACTCCAGTGGGGTTGGGTGTTCCATCTTCCATGGGACCTTCAGCTATGGATTCTGTTAAACCAGATCACATGTTGATATCTGATGAAGAATGCTGCAGAGTCCTATTTTCAGAAGCAGTAAATGATGGATGCTTTTCCTCTGAAGATTGTACTGAAGGTGTAGATATGGTTGATTTATATGGATGCAAGTCATTTCTATGTCAATCTTGTGATATCCAGATACCTGAAACTGGTGGAACCTCAACTTTGCAGCGTACTTGTTCTCGTTCGAACAATTTTAAAGTAACTTCATCATCTCAATTTGTCCCACCAGTACCTTCTTCTAGTGATGGTAGATTGGTGAGTACTGTCAACGACAATCAGTCATTCAGGCAAGAAGATCAGCAGTTTGTCTCCAGAGCACCTGATGACTACATTTATCTTAATGGCGAATCCAGTTCTACTTGTATTGATGGTATGGATAGTGCAGCAAAGCAAGAGCCACCAGATCATCTGAAGGATACTTCAAAAGTGGTCCCAGTAAATAGTTTTGGCCGTGGATCAAATTCTAAGCTGATTTCTTGTCAAACAGATGTAAAGCCAAACGTTCATTCAGAAAACAAGGATACAGGAGCTCTATGCTATGAACCCCCGCATTTTCTAAGCTTGGATGTTCCCTTTTTCAGCTGTGATCTTGTACAATCTGGGAGTGATATGCAGCAAGAATTTAGTCCCCTTGGCATCCGCCAGTTCATGTTGTCTCCTATGGCCTGTTTATCTCCTTTCCGGTTGTGGGACTCACCCTCTCGTGATGATAGTCCAGATGCCTTGTTGAAAAGTGCAGCCAAAATTTTCTATGGTACACCCTCCATATTAAAGAAACGACACAGAGATTTGTTATCACCACTTTCAGACAAAAGAATTGAAAAGAAACTTGAGACTGACATGACATCCAGCTTGACCAGAAGTTTTTCCAGTTTGGACTTTATGTTTGATGACAATGTGAATCAAGAAGCAGACATGCTTTCTCCATCTTCATTGCAAAAACTGAAGTCTGGTGTGTCTGTTGATGATGATAAAGAAAATTGTGGTCAGGCTTTTAAAGGGAAACAAATAGAGGAGAAAATTAAAGCAGCAATTTTGGACGAAAAATGTTCAGAAAATGGTACTGTTGAAAATAATTCTCAGGGTAAGATTAAGCATCCAGTTGATTGTAAGATGAAGAAGATTGATGTTGATGCAGCTGATGAGATTGTAAGTACTAAGTAGTATGTTCTTCATCTGTTAGTGTAATGAGTTTGTATCTAGAATTGTGAATAGTTACCTCTCTCTCTCTCTCTCTCTCTCTCTCTCTCTCTCCCTGTTGATAAATAACTCTTTTTTATTTTGTTTATCAGGAACATCAGCCTCCTGGAGTTTTGGTTGAACATGATATGAATGACCAATCACTGTATTCTCCTGATCAAGTTGGTTCCAAATCAGACAAAGTTATGAATTCAAGTGCTAGAACTACCAAAAGCTTGAGCACTGGGAAGTTGGAAGCAGTCCCAAATCAGAGCGACCCTTTGAAATTGCCTTCTGAAAATCCATGCTCAAGTGTTAAATCTCTCTGTGTCCGTGCAAAGGAGCATGAAAAGCTTACAGTTGCTGTCACTTGTGTACCATCTGTCTTCTCATCAGTCACGGGGAAGAATTCAGGGGAACAGACCGGAAATGATGGTGGTTTTGAAACTAGTAGCATGTAACATTCTTTAAACTACTAATTATGGTTTTCATTTGATTGGCGCTGTCTTTTTCCATTTTTCATTACACCTTTTGTCATATGTGCTTGTAGTTAGTGATGCTGAATTATTGCGGCATTGAAAACCTTAGATATTAGCAATACTGCTTATTGATTTATGTTGCATCCTTGAAAAATTCTTCTTTGTTTGGCCCCTGAAAATTCAGTTTCTGATTTTTGTTATTTGCGGCACCATTATTTGCACTTGTTCTCGTGCTTCCATTTTCACAAGTTATTCTAAAATTCTCACCGTTTCTGACTTGTCGCCTGCTTGTTCGTTGATAGATTCGGTGGAACACCTTTCAGGAGAAGCCTTGCATCACCTTCTGCATGGAAATCTCCCTGGTTCATCAACACTTTTCTGTGTAGCCCCAGGATTGATACTGAAATTACAATTGAGGTACTGTTGGTTCTGTACGACAACTGCTGCTTGATCTTCCAGTAGACTTTATTTTTCCACCTTGCTAAAAAGACACTACTGAGCACATTTGCAGGATTTTGGGTATTTCATGAGCCCTGGTGATAGAAGCTATGATGCCATCAGTTGGATGAAACAGATAAGCGAACAGACTGCTACCGCATATGCTAATGCTGGGAGATTTTGGGAAATGAAACTCCCAAGGCGTTGCCTGAAAATGCGTCTGGAAAGGACAAGGATGGGGACAAGGAAAAAATGATCCACACAAACAGCCTGGGAAGCATTCCCAGTCGGCTTCAAGTGCTTTGGTAAAGCTGGATTTTCCCAACACTGCTGCCAACATTTTCCCTTCCTCCCTTCCCCCTTCCCCTTAATCATGTTGCATGAGAATCCCAATCTATCCATTTTATGAGATTGCATATTCTTATACAGTTTGCCCTGAATTGCAATGATGTTTGAATCAAATAAATGTTTGTGTGTTTAACTAAATTCTATTTTCTCTTCTTTTCCCTGGTGAACTTTTGCATTTTCTAGTTTTTCCTAGAGCGTATAGCTGAATTGGAATTTTTGGTTTACAGATGGAACGACGCATACTTGACTTTAGTGAATGTGGAACACCAGGCAAGGGTGATAACAGCAAATCCACACCTGTGACCTTCTCAAGCCCTCCTTCGTATTTGTTGAAGGGTTGTAGATAGATAATTGTCACTGGCTAAAACCTCTATGTGCATGAGTTTACTCTGCATATTAAATATATTTTATAAATTTTATAAATATATACATATATATAGAGCATGTGATTTCCTAAGATTTAATTTTTTGTTTGCGGCTTCTATAGTGATCAGACTTTCACTTGTAATGGAAATAATACTGTTCTCTTTCATGCATGAGTCACCAATACAACAAACAAATTATAATGACTTGGAAAGATTTAGACTTTCCTCCCACTTGAAGAAGTTGAATCATCGCTCTTGATTAAGTTCTTGTGCCAAACACGTACTCATCCAAAGAAAAAGTCTCTGAAGGAAGGGAGAAGAATGTTAAGTTTTAGGGTAGAATATATGGGCAATAAATTAAGAAATTCTAGGCAATAATTTAGTTTTCAATTATTTCTGTGTTAGTTACCAAAACCCCCTGTAATTTTGATTGTAATATGTCATACACTGCCATGACTTCTGCATACTCTACAACCTTCGGTTCTAGAAGGCCTCTTCACAGCCTTTCTTGCTTTTCCTCCCTTTTTCATATCGACTGCACTGGGCTGATAGGGTGTTCCCATGATCGTCTCCGCCAATGTCCTGAGGTGATCTACTAGCATTTATTTATTATTTTGAACAGAAATGTAGAGACACTAGACATAAACCTGTTTGGTGGTGGAGACATGAACATAGGACAAAATTTTTCTGGAAGAAAAATACAAAATTTTTATATCTCCAAAATGTGGAGACAATGAAACATGAGACATAAATTTATTATTTTTGTTTTCTAATAATACCTCATACATATTTATTATTTATGTTTCCGTCTTTACTATCTTCATTGTTTCTTGTTTTTTCTCTGTCCATATTTCCTGACTGGTCCAGGGCAGGAAACAAACGCTTCCTTCACTTGTGTTGTAGGGTCATGCCAAGGGTGTGTGTGCTTGAAGGGAGATGTTAAACGCACGTTTTGAACTAGGCAGAGCATATACATCTTTTTCATTGTGTGGACATTTGTTGTGCAGCTCAATATTGGCAGAAAAATTTAATAAGATGGCGAATGAGAAGAAAAGTGAGATTATGTCCTCCAATACCAGAATCATTGATAGAAAATTGAACGATACAAATTATGTTTTATGGAAGGGTTTTGTTAAGAATCTGTGTTTAAGCGTGGCCTAAGTGAGCACCTCACAATTGAACTGCGGCAGATGCGACCAAAGACGAGGATGAAAATTCTTAATCAAATCTTAAACTCCTCAGAATACCATATACAGATTTGGTAGGACCCTGGAACACGATAATAGAGGCATTGGCATATATTGAATCTTTATATGCTAGGAAACATGTTCTATGTTCATGAGCTATTAACAAGTTTATGGCGGGAGCATAGAAGTGGTGATCTTTGTTGGCATAATATTTTGATGTCAACCACATGTTTGAGGAGATGAAAGCTTTGTGTCCAATAACTACCAATGTCATAGATATAAGGAGTAAGGACAATGAAAAGCAATATGTACAGTGCTTTTGGCTTGGCTTAGGCCTGTTGGTTTGAGTTTAGTTTTCAGTTCTTAAGATTTTATGAAGAAAATGCTAAAAATTGAAAACTAAAATTTGTAGTTTTCAGAATTTTCAATATTTCCTTCACAAATATGAAAAACTAAAAATCAAAATGAAAATTGAAAACTGGAGACTTAAACCAAATAGACCCTTAGATTTTGAGTATGTGGCAAGTTGCACCCAACTCTCACATAGGCTTAGAAGCCTTCAAGGGGTTTGTAAAGATGTTGGAAATGATGCTTCTCCTAGAGTGGAGAGCTTATTGCCTTAGTTATCTCCACATTATGGACCAACAATACTAGTGGTGGGAGAAATGGTAGACGTCGCAAGGTAAGGGGAGAGATGGAGGTAGAGATAGTCCTGACCTTTATCAGACTGAGGAAACCTAGATTTGCTCATGCTGCCAGATAAGAATGCTAATACCTACCCTTTCTACTCCAATGAAATCCATGGTAGAGAGCAAGGAAGAAAATTGGAGAGGATTGAGATTGAATGCAAAATAGAAATTTACTAAATATGATAAAGTGTGATATAATGTGAGAGAATGCATGGCTTAAACTCAATGAGGTAAAGGAAATGGGTGAACTGTGAAGTGTGTGCATAAACATGTGTGATAATATTTTGGAAGAACTACTAACCGATTAACAAATTTTAATAACATTTAATACCCTCCTACAAGTTGGAGGATGCATATGTTAGCATCTCCAACTTAAGACGAGCAATACAATAAACTCAAAGTAAATGAAAAAACAATTATGTAAGTAACGAACCTAGTTCCTAGAAGTCTTTGATCTTCACTTGGGTCCCTTCAATCTTCTTTTGACGTCTCCACAATGCTCATTGTAGAAGAAATTCCAAGTCATTACTGGATTAAGGTTAAAGCCATAGGGTATCAATGATGGGTTAAAGTCACTAGACTATCCAATGCTAAATTATAACACTTAACCATCCAAAGCGAAAGCAATAACTTGCCAAATACCCAAATTGTACAAAAGTCATAGGAAGACAAGAATAAAGAACCCAAGAATGAACTTGAAACCAAAATATGAATCAAGAAATTTTGATACACCAAAAAACTCCACAAATTATGTATCAAACAAGGCAAAGGTTGCCATGCTCTGTGTAAGTTAATGTGTGTGACACCTTATAGTTTTATAGTAGATTAGACATCACCTAGAGCTATAGATGGTTACCTTCTTTTCACACTTTATCTAGTAATAATTAATTGATAGTATTCCTCCAACTTGTGCCATACCTGCCATGGGTGATCATAATCAACCACTAAGGTGAGAGTCGAGTAGACATTTAAGCAAGCATCCATGACAAAAGGAGTTGATCTTGACGTTCCAAAGCTCAAAATCATTAGAGATTTTCCTTGCGTGCTTATCAGAATGGATGCGAACTTTGCAAGACGTTTTCCTTTCGAATTTATGTATTGGATTATACCTTTGATATTGGCCAAAACTCGGCATTTCCATAGGATAAAGTTCTTTTCATCTTATTTGATAGTGAAAGGATGAGAAAATTGACCTGAGAAAATGGTGTGAGATTTGTAGCATCTGTTTGCTTCGAAGGATTTGGAGGCGAGCATCGTTGGTTTCATCATCGCTTGATATGGAAGAGTATACTTGATCATGGAGGTTGTTCATGGTGGAAGAAGTGGAGTTTTGAACTCACAGATTGAAGCTTTGCAGCAATTAAGCTCTAGATACCATGAAAGAATCCATGGATACAAGTAAGTTCATCTTTGAGCTAGAGAAGAAACAGAGAGAAAGAGAAGAATGGAAAGAAGAGAATGTGTAACTGAATGACATCTGAATGAATTGATGTTGAATGGGTGTAGTACACACACACACACACACACACCCACACACACATGTAAGGATGAAAGGGAAAAGCTTCTACTACAAGTTTTTGTAGAAGGTGAGGTGGGAAAGTTAGTTACTCTAACAACTAATCATTAACAACTTATTTGCACCTAACATACTTAACAATATCTAACTACACTTAACAGAGACTCATACGTCAATCCTCAAAAGCTTATCCGCTCTGATTCCCACAATGATGTTTCTTGATGAAAGAATATACAAAGGAAGATTTAACTATCTGCTCCTCTCACACACAAGACTCATAGAATCTAATGGCACAAATGATGATTGATAAGCAAAAAGAATTAGTGCTAAAATTATTTTTTATCATCAATGTGATTGAATACCCAAAGAAGCAAAGATTATACTTTGTTCAAGCAATACATACTTGACACTATTATCTCTTCTTGCAAGCACAAAAAATTGAGACACAACACCTACCAAAAAAAAATTACACATTCATGCTACATTAGTTGGTATCAAAGCAAGTTTCGATGGTTGGTGTTGGGGAGAGTTAGTGGCTTTCCTCATGATAATGATTAGAGGTTTGAGGCTTCTTTGAATAAAGGGATAGCATTAAAGGCTTTAGAGAAATTGCTTAATCAGTTTGAGGGCAGTCGATCAAATAGATGGACACTTTGATAATCTAATCATTTAGGTGGAAGCTCTTGGCCTTGGTGCAAACAAAGAGTATGATGATGATGAGGTGTGCTCAGATAAGATCACTCATAGGTAGCCCATTGGTAGACCCTATATGGAGTTAGGCATGGAGTCTATTTTGAAGTGTCAAAGGAGGATGAGGAGTATGAAGAGGAGCTGTGGAAGAATCCAAGGCCCAAGAGATGTGATTGATAGGGATCATCATGCAAATAGATCAAAGGTTGATATCCCTATTTTTCATGGAAATTTCAATATGGAAGAAAATTCGGAGTGGCTTGCAAATGTTGATATATTCTTTGAATACATGGATGTGCTTGAATAGCAAAAGGTGAAGCTTGGTTGCTTATAGACTGAAGGTGGAGTATCAGCTTGGTGGGAGATACTACAATCCAGAAGAAGGTGTGGGAAGAGACATGGTTAGAACCTAGAGAAGAATAAGGCAATAGTTTATCGCTAATTTTTTACCTCCAAATTATGAGCATATCCTATTCCAATGATATCAAAGGTGTCAACATAGTCAAAAGCCGTCCATAAGTACACTATGGAGTTCATGAGACACAGAGGAATGATTTGTTGGAGATTGAAAGACAACAGGTGGTGAGATACCTCAGGGATTGAAGCCAACAATCAAAGACAGAATTGGCATTCAGATGATGCGAACATTAGTTGAGGCAAAAAACATGGCCTTAAGGGTCGAGTTAATTTTCCACAATAGAGGTCAAGATGATTATTCCCATTGAAGATATGGAGGAACTCTCATCCAGTTGCTAGTGATCAAGACAAAACTCCTGATGACACCTCTACATGTAGAGCAAAACACGGAGGAAATAGTAGTAGAGAAGCAAGAAGCAAGGAAGCACCAAAGGCCATCGCTAATCCATATGTAAAGCTGACAACGGGAAAGTGCTTCAAATGTAATCAGTCTCAACATGGATCAAATGATTGTCCACTTTAAAAGACGATCAACATAGTAGATCAAGAAGAGGATGACAACGGTGTGGTCTTTTGTGGCCCAAATGGAGATGAAGAAGATGATAGTGATGGTGACAAGGAGGTGTGCATTGTACAATGATTATATTGCTCTAATCAAGGTCGCCCTCGTGAGCTTCTCCTACTAATTGATAAATGATAAGCACTTTGTCGACTTTTGGTTTACATAGCGTTGGAGGCGTGGACGGATATTGCTTGAAGGTTTGAAAGGCCCATTCACATTGCTTTGTCCATTCAAAATTCTTTTCTTTCTTCAATAATTCAAATAAGGGTAAGGACTTAGGACTGAGAGTGATAAGAATTTGGAGAGGGCTAACCTTCCTATAAGCTTTTGTACTTTGTTTATGTAACACCCTAATAATTAACCCAATACACATAGGCGGTATCTGATTAATTACTAGACTTTACTCTTTGCTTCAGTTCCTTAATCATGCTTTGAAAATATTTAGTGAAATTACGAGCCATTTTTTTTTAACATAATTGAAAACGTGAGCCGCGCTTAACGTGAATGATTTAGCAAAATTTAAAAGACACATAGGAATTTACAAACATCACATTATAATATATTGGCTCCATCATCCAGCATCCATAATTACATATCATATAGATATTTTGCCTACCAACGAATAAGACTAAGTGTAGGCAATCTAACAAAACATAAATAATATATGGATGGAAGGACATCCATTAATGGCACCTAGTAATAACACTCCAGGGATAGGGATAGATATCTGAAATATACGAGTGAAACTAGGGATCAAGTTCAGCTACACGGTGAAAGCCTCAATGTGATTCACGAATGCTTCCTTCTATTTCTGAAGACGAGATGGAAAGAAAAATAGAGGGAGTGAGAAACTTATAAAAAGAATCTCAGTAGGGTACTCACCTCATGATGCATTGTGTCATCATCATCGTCCCCAGGAACCTCGGGTTATTATGAAATAATGAGCATGCTAAGATTGATTTATTAGTTTGAAAATATACTTTAGAGGTTCGTCGTTTAATCATGCGTCTTATAATGCATCATAAACTTAGCATGTCATGTATATAATGAACTTTTCCTTTCATATATAATAACATAGTTATGCATAAAATCACATCATATTCCTCATCATCATTTCATAATACTATGCATAGCAGAACATCATATTTCTCATCATCATCTCATAAATACTATGCATAGTAGAACATCATATTCACATAATGCATTTACTTAGTTTCTTAGGTGACTTAAAGTTACTTTCATCATCATTTTCCTGGGCCACCCTATACTCCACCCTTTTGGGAGTAATCTAGGTTATGAGCTCATACCTTGCTAGTCGTCACAGCATATACTTATCCCTTTTGATAAGTAAAAATTTCATCTCTACCCTTTTGAGAGAACGACTAGGGGCAAGAATCACCTTTTCACCACCTATAGTTTGAGGTCCAAAGGATCATTTTCTCAGGATCACCTTTCACCACCTATAGTCTGATGGGTCCAAAGGGTCATTTCCTCATATATTTTGAGTCACCTTTAAGTCTTTGCATGTTATATCATAATCATCAAGATGCATGAACATTCTCATTGTTTGCAATAGCAACTATAACATGCAAGCCATGAAATCATTCAATAATATCAAATTCTCAGTAGGCATTACATCATCATATAATTGACATTCCAAAGCATCAAATCTCTACATAGACTTATCATTTAAAACATCAAGGAGGCATCATCATCAATTCTTACCAAAAGCTGTCTCAATAATTGAAACTCTAGAATGGACAACCTCAATTATTGAACTAATTAATTATGCATCTAAGGGATTCATTACCATCATTACCATCAATTATAAGCCTTAGGAACATTATTAGACTATATGGGGCAGCATAGACAGTAAGTCATTCTTAAGGTTTTATGCTAGAAGTTGCGTTTTTAACCCTTTCTACCGTCTTTCCTTGATGCCAAAATTAATTACTAACCCAATTATGAATCATTCTCCCTTATCTAAACATAATAAAATCTGGTTCTTAAGGCCACTAAAGGTTCTAAGAATTATAAATTTCATTATCTAGAGTTCTAGAAATCTTGCTTTACGGTTGTTTTATATAGCTAGTTTCTCTTCTAACTTGCATATAATTGTTCCCTCATCAATAAACATAATAATCACAACTTAAACATATTAAATCATCATCATACATTGGTAATAAACTCAGATTAGTGGCTGAATCATGAACCTATCATAATCACATTTTAAGTGTACATGGAATACTAGTTTCTTGTAAAATCTTTGCAAGGCCTCAAATTTCTTTTAGAAACTAATTCTTTTTGCTAAACTTGAAAGAATCTTCATGATTAAAATTCTCACTTAAGATAAAAGGAGCAAGTCTTGATCTTAAGAGATTTATGTGATATCTTAGAATCATAAACATGCTATGCAACCTCATTTTAATCTTATCATTATAAGGTGATAACTTGGAATTATAAACATGATATGCAAATCCATTTCTTTATCTTTAAGATTTAAGGTGATGACTTGAAAATTAAACATGATGCAAGAGCTTGAAATATAAACATGATGCAAGAAAATGGAGCGGCGTAGTCGCAAGGACAAGTGGAGGGAGAAGAGAATCTTAAGAAGGAGCGCGGTAATCCGCACTGGACCGGTGAAGGGAGAAGAGAATTATTATTACATCTTTTAAGCTCCAATCTCAAGACTTCTTAAAGAATTAATTCTTTAACTCCAATAATCTTATTTCTTTGCTTGTGATACTTGGGCAAGTCTTTGAGCTCTAGGATCTTTAGGTGATGACATAAAAATAAACATGTCATGCGTTGATTCTTTTAGCCATTATAAAATAAAGTGAGAGCATAAAATAAATATGAGATGCATCTTCTTTATTATCTTTGAGATTAAGTGACAACTTGAAACATAAACATGAAATGCAAGCTTGGAAATTTAAACATGAATATGCAAGTTCATTTATTCATTCTTGAGAATTTAGTGATGACATAGAAAGTAAACATGATTATGCAAGGCATAAACTTAAACATGGATGCAAGTTCATTTTATTTCTTTACTAGAGCTCCTCCAAGACTTTAGAGAAATATAAATTCAACCCAATATATCTTAGCAAGACAAAGTGAAAAATACATCTTTCAAGTTCTAAACTCAAGATCATAAAAACATCATAAAAATATTATTCTTTAAAGTTTTGCATCAAGTGGAACTTTCAAGCTTTAGAGGCCTAACTTGTGATGGATTCACAACCCACCTTCAAGGTCCTCATCATCAAGCCATCATCTTAGTCCCACCTAGGCCATATGGCCAAATTGGTTAAAGAAAAATGAAGAAGAAAACCAAATAAAAACTAAGAAAAGTCCATGAAATTTTCATTTTGAACTAAAAAACAACTTAGCAAATCATAGAAATAAATTAGAAACAACTCCCTACCTAATCTGATTTGAAGGAAAGGAAGAGAACTTGGTTTCTTGGAGTGAAATGAAAGAAAATATTCTTGAAAACTTGAAGAAAGAATTCAGCCAAGAGGAGGAGGAAATGAGAGCTTTTGGTGCTCCTAAAACTAGAATTTGTGTAAGTTATGAGCAAGGCTTCCAAGGCTCCTCAAGCATGCCTATTTATAGAGGAATTCAAGCTCATGTATGGACAAGAGGAGGAGGCATAATTTTCGGATTTTTCATGGGGAACAAAGGGAGGAAAATCATTTCTTTGTTTAAGGCATGTTTTATGTCATGTTTTAGGGAATTTTTGGCATTTTGTTTTAGTGTATCTTTGCAATTATTCTGATGCATAATGGCATCAATAATTTCGTGCATTACAGCCCAAGGAAGAGAAATTTGTGTGTTCCATGCATTATTTAGGTGTAGGCAAGGTATTCATGCAATTTAGAGAATTTACGGTTAAGGGCTTAGGTGAATTAGTAAGCAATTTGAGTGTTTTAAAGCAATTTTAGGTTCTAATCAATTTAAATAAATAATTTTGACTCTAGATTAATAATTAGAATTTAATAAGCTTTAATTTGAGCCTAATATTGCTTAGGTTTCGTTAGCAAATCAAAAATCTCAAAATTTGTAAAACTGCACAAAAGAGGGGCAAAACGGTCATTTTACTTAAAAATTGCCCGAGACCACCCGAGCTTAACCAATGGTTAATCATGGCTTAAAAACACCTTTTAAAACATTTTAGTGAGGTTCGGCAAGTGGGCAAGCAAATCGGAGTTAAAACGGGGCGGGCGTTTTGTCATTTCGCGTTGGAGCTCAAAATTAGGATTCTTTTCCTCTATTAACACACATAACACAAACAATCCCTTATTAACATCAAAACATCCCCTTGAGGACGGGTGGGGCCCACGATCCTCATTTTCTGAGTAAAATAACCTCAGGGGCATTTTGGTCATTTTACACGTACAGAAAATCGGGGTTTGCAATATTGCACGAATTGCTCCTAACTTCTCTTCTAACGTTATATTCCTTTATTAAGGATTGTTTGGTCTCAAATTTTATATAATATTTACCTACGGTAATTCGGTAATTCCTAATGACAGTAAAAATTACAATAAAAATTGGGCGTTACAAGTTTACACAGGTCAAGTTTCTCATTTCCAACATGGCCTTGCATTTATCTAGGTTAGCTTTGATGTCGTGGGTGAGCATAAATCTGAGGATCTTTCTTGCATCTCCTGTGAAAGCGCACTTGGTTGAGTTTAATATCATCTGATGCTTATGAACACAATTAAAAAAATTTGACAAAGGTTAGGAAGGAGGTTGCCAACGTTTGCCTTCTTGACCAGCATATCATTTATATAGACCCCTTCTTGTTATTGAGGTCCAACTAAAGATTTTGTTCATCAACCTTTAATAAGTGGATCCACATTCTTTAGTATAAAGGGCATTACCCTATAGTAGTAGTTAGCCAAGGGTATTGATGAAAGTTGTCTTCTCTTCATCTTCTGATTTCATAGGGATCTGTTGTATCCTAAATAAGCATCCGTGAAGCTAAAATCAAAAGCTGGAGGCTAAATCTATTAGGTTATTGATGCTCAACGTGGGTATAGATCTTTTGGAGGCTGTATTTAAATAGATGTAGTCACGCATATTTAGAGCTTTCCATTAGCTTTCAGGACAAGCACGACATTCGATAACCATGTTGAGTAGAAGACTTCTTTTATAAATCTCGCCTTTAAGCTCGAAGTCTGCTCTATTACTATTTTTTCCTTTCTTCTAACATCCATCTTCTTTTTTGAGCTACCAGCTTTAGCCAGGGTAGACTGAAAGATGATGATTCATGACTTTCAAGCTTATTCCCAGCTTATCAGCTATAGACCATGAGAACATGTGCACATTATCCCTTAAAAATTCTACCAAGAGTTCTTTCATAGAACTTGGGAGGTTTTTGTTTAACTTTGTTGTTTTGCTCGGATAATTTCAGATTTGAATTTTCTTGAGCTCGCCTTCTGGCTTAGGCTTGTTATGTGATTTTTGGCTTCGCATATCCAGATCTACCATCATCATATTCTAAGCACCTTAGCTTCCATTCTTTGACTTCTTGCTTTCTACTTTCAGGCTAAAATTGTAACACTACCTTGCCACTACCTAGTTGCCTTTTCCTGTGATCACCTCCCCGTCCTCGAGGGAACTTCATCACCAAATGTAGGGTCAAAACTATTGCTTCGAGCTTGTTTATTATTGACCAACCAATGATTGCATTGTGGGCTGATGGGTAATCTATCACAAGAAAGTCCACGACCACCGTTCTTGCAATGGGCTTGGCTCCTATGGTGTTGTGAAGTGTGATGAATCATTTTGGCTTCATTGTGGCTCCTGAGAATTCGACTAACTCATCGAGGTAAGTTTAGAGTTCACTTTCTTTTAGATCGAGCTTCTCGAATGCATGTTTGAACATTAGATCGGCTAAATTGCCCTGTCTACCAGGATTCTTTTGACTTCAGCATTCATCCTTATTCCTAAGATGACCATGGGGTCGTCATGTCATGGTATAATTCTGAGATTGACCTTTTCCAAGAATACTAGGTTGGGGATAGCCTTCTTTTCCTGCCGTCCTTAAAGCTCGTGCCCACTGGCATACCTTCCTTCTATGCCCACTTCCAAGCTGACTTAGAGCATCCTCCCAAAGCAAAGCCTCCAGCTTGTGTGTATTGTCTTTGTCGCCACGTCCTTAGACTGGTTGTTATCTCGAGGTCGTTTGTTTTGCACCTTGAGATCTTCCTGCTTGGGGATTGTCTTTTTCTTCCCAACCTTCTTCTGTGGCCAAATACTTAGCTAGTTTCCCCTTTCTCATTCTTCAACTGCATCCCTAAGGTCTCTGGAGTCTTCCATCTTGTGACCAAAACTTCATCCTAAAGAACTATTACTATAACGAATGAGAATGCAAATGTGTCAATCCTCTTTGCAGCAATCTACGACACAATCATAATTATACAAATAGCTACTTGTCAGTTAGTTCCTTCAGTACTTCACTAGATGCTTCGTCTATTTATGATGATGACACGGAATGTAGGAGTGAGAAATATGAATATTTCTCAATAGGATTCAAACATGATAACTGGTGTCATCGTTGTTGTCCCAGCTACCTGGGTTTATTAAGAATAAGTGTTTCATACAATTTTTATAGTTTAATATAGTTTTTTTGAAAATCTGATTAGCCAAGATAGATTCATTTTAATTATGCTTCTATACTTATCATACATGTCATGAATGAAAATTGCATTGACATAAACAACCGTAAAGGTATAAAACCTTTTTCGTAATCATTCAATTATATATAACGACATCATCAAGATAACCTAGTTCATTTTATAACTACTTAAAAGTCATGTAAGAAATAAAATATAATTAGTTAACAACATAAAATATTTTATAGTATATCCATTAAGTCCTATATTACCTAAGGATATGGTCAAAATAATCTTTATAAACACTTGGACTTCCCTCCTCCCTTGAACTAATTTTTGGAGTAAAGTTAGATCCTCAATCTTAAAATAATATTAATATATTTTGTTATTGATATACATATATTCAAATTTCATGCTCTAGATCCTTGTGGAAATATAGCACATCACATGTTTGATTTGAAGTTCTTTAAAAAATCATAAGCAAGTCATTACATTCTCGAAAATAAAAAATGTCCAAGTTTTATTTTCATCTTGTCCATTGGAATGTTGGATTTCCCTTGGTAGGGAATGCTTTTGAAAATGAAAATCTTAAATTGGTCTCAAACCCTAAATCTTGAACAAACATCAACAACGGTTAACCGCTCCTGACGGACCATCACCTCTAGTCATTAGACCATTGTTAACCACCAATTCCCATCCTAACCATCACTTGGCCACCATCGGTAATTGCTAGACTTGTTCTAGCCATTGGTAAGCACCATTTTATAATAAGTGTTTTTTGGAGGAAAAAAAATATAATGTATCCATGGAATATTGCTCGAAATTTAGTTTGCATACCAAATGCTTCTAAATGCATTCTTTAAGAAAGTTATTCTCAATAATAATATTCCTAGTAAAAGTTATTTCTATGAATAACTTTCATAAGAATTGTATTATCAAAAGTGAAAAATCATTTTGCGAACCATGTAGCCCTTTCTAAAGATATGGTTAAGATAACATTTATAAACTCTTGGGCATATCCCTCCTTCTTTGAATTAGCTTTTGGGCTAGATATTAGTATACTATCTCAAGAATATCCAAATTATTCACATAGAATACAATGGAAAAGTTTATGATCCTCATTAAATGTTTGAAAGGTTGTATACTCGCAATTTTTCCTTTACAAATGAACAATATTTGGGGAATAATGTTTAACTTTAGGGAATGTTTAGTTATGCTATGATGATTACAAATCATTCCCTCTCTAATTTTTAATCATTCTCTCTCTAACTTTTCAGTTATATCATTAGCTAGGTTGAGATTCGTGTATAAAACTTGGGAACGTAACTTTAAGTTCAAAAGACATTGTATTCAAATACGTATGCACGTATAAACTTATTTATAAAAGAGTTTTATTTTTATACATCGATAATATAATTTTTTTTTGTTTAACTAATATGCAAGTTCTATAGTATCACTCAATTTTCAATTAGACCTTATAGTTTTAAAGTTTGTAAGTAAGTCCTTATATTGCATAAATTTTTTCAATTAGATCTCTGTCTTTAAAAGACATTATAAAAATGTTAAATTAAATAGAATATTTCTAGGATATTCTTTAACTATAGTTTTAGATTAAAATAATATAAATGGTGGCTTCCTTGTGTGCTCAAGATCCTACACATAAGCAATACTCAATCTTAGACGTTTTTGAAGCTACATAAATATGCACATTATGATGAGCGTGTCTAATTTGTTAGGATCAACCACTACTATCAAAGGTATTTGTTAGGTTTAGAAGCGAAACCTGAAAGAGGGAGAGCCTACAAATGTGAGATGATCTATATATTTCTTCCAGTCCTCGAAGATGCATCGCATGCTAAGAGGACCCACTCCTCATCGTCATCCAAACACTTGGGGTCCATGTTGTTGATATTGTTTAGATTGAAATGCCTTGCAATTTCAAACCATCTTCAATACAAGGTAAAACATGTCGTCAAACAACACCATAAAAATTCATGACCATAATTGACTACTCACCAACTAATTAAACAATATAATTTTCTTTTCTATCCAAAAGAAAAGATTGAAGTTTTTCATTTCCATCCAATAACCTTGTATCAAAGCACACACCCTATGAAACGAGAAAAAAAAACCCAACAATTTCTCTTCCTAATTGAAGATTCCAAACTGACCAATTCTAAAGCAATAAACTTGAATGGAATGTTGTCGGTGTAGTAGTTGGCATGGTTGAACCCTTGAATCTTGCAACAACACAACATCAAATACATATGTAAATAAATAAGTAAGGTTGTATGCCATCGTGAAATCGAACTAGATTCTGCCTCTCTGCCACCATCCTTGTTGTGTGTGTCACGGTTGTGGTTGTTGCAAGGAAAAGTGCATGCAAATATAAAGTTGGTTATGATGAGTAATGGTATTTCAACACCTAAAAGTGTTTGTTCAATTGAGACACCCTCCATCACCATTAGATATGATAGACTGGTGGAAAAATGAAGGCCATTATCACAGCCAATGTTATTTCAACAAAAGTGGGTGCCCAATTGAGACACTCACTCCATCACTATTGGATGTGATGATGGTCTTCACTTTCCACCAATCTATCACTCCAATGGTTAATAAAGTGGGTGTCTCAATTGGACATCCACTTTTAGGTATTGAGATAATATTTCCCACCACGCTTCCGATTTCCTGAATCCCATTTATTTGAAATCTCTAATTCCCTCATGCTACATTATGTTTATTCTACTATGTTTCCCTTTTTATTATTTAAAAATGCTGTGACTTATTTATTTTAGGTGATGCTGATGATGGATGATGAACAAAGGTAATGATGATAATGAATGAGGGCGATAATGAACAATGGTTGTGGTGGCCAGCGACTTTTTTTTTAAGTTTTTTTTTATTGTAGTCTAAGAATATTTCAAGAATATTCTTTTTAATTTAACATTTTTGTAACACTTTATAGAGATAAGAATTTGATTGAAAAAAATTATTTAATATAAAGACTTAATTACAGCTTTTAAACTATAAGGACCTAATTAAAAATTAAATGAAACTAAATGGATTTGCAGATTAATTAAACTTGTCATCCAATCAAATGCTTCCATTTTCATGAACATTCAAGTAATAGGTGTGAATGTCAATCATATTTGCTAATGAGACAACACATAAATTGAGTGACAATATACAATTCTTTTATATTGCTAAGGCAAGAAAAATAATACTTTTTAAAATTCCCATGGCATAATTATAAATACCTTAAGAATTTAACATTGATCCACATTCTATTTTTTAAAAAAATCATCTCTCTCTAGGCTTTATTAAGAGAAAAAGTTGGAGAAGGAATAATTTTTCAACTAATTCACAAAGTTAGTCACAAATTAATATTTTAGGAGACAGATTGATTTATAGGATTTGAAAGTCTCTCTATGGCCTCTTATTTTTCATAAAAGGGAAATATGTTAGTCCTTATTTTAACTCATCATTTGCAAAAATTGACAAACAAACATACGTGCTTTGTTAAATTGTTGATTTGGTTCTTTGTTAAGGTCCAAAATGACATATTACTTGTCTCTTTCAGTGAAATGTCTATGGTTTTGTTTTTTTTCCCTTCCTTTAATTAACTATGTTTATGCATCCTCAAACTCTAATTTTATTCATTCTCTAGTTCTTTATTTTTTTTCCTTTTCATTTTCACACATTTCAAGTCAAAACGACGTTCTTGAGTGATGTCATGGAGTTTAATGGAGGCACAACAACAATTTATTGAGCAATGCATATTTTTTTTGTCAAATATTGGAATGATAAGTTGATAGAGGACTACATGCCCGTTTTTGTGAAACGTGAGGAACCATAGGAAAATTTTCAAATCCTAATAGATCAATTTATTCCCATAATATTAGTTATAGGAACCAACTTAGGGGTTTAGTCTAATTTTTCAATCTTAGTTATCCTAAAATTTAAATATTCATTCCAAGTTTTATGGTATAAGTATTTAAAACTCCAGCATTATTAAGGACGATAATATTCTCCTAATATCTATAAATATTCATCCAATATAATAAAGGACATTTCCCCTTCTGGTGTCCGATATTTGGAATTCTAAAAAGCTCTGCCTCTTTAAATTATTCTTTTGGTGATCAAACAATATCTTCTCATGCTAACTACTCAAGTCCACTTAAAACTACGATAATAACTTCTCTTACATTAAAAACTTAGAACAAATTATTCAATACTCATAATTTCTTAAATACAATACAAATTTAGGTTTAAATATGTTTTAATCCCTATAAATATGATCGTTTTGGTTTTGATCCCTCAAAAATTGTTATTTTGATTTTTGTCTCTGTTTTTTCCCTTTATTTGTTTGAGTCCTTGTCGTTCTAAACTGTGGCCTCTATAACTATGATAGAATAAGCTTTTGGTCCACGTAAAAAATAGCTTTTATTCAATACAAATATTAAAAATATTTTTTGTCCTTACAAATTTTTATGAATAATCTTCGGGTCCTTATATATATCACTACTTCATGTCTATGCAAAAAAGGACCAAAAAAGTAATAATGAAAAAAAAGGGATCAAAGTTAGAGCAAAAAATTTAGAAGAACTAAAATCAAAACAATTTATATTTATGCGAATTAAAAACATATTTAAGCCTACAAATTTATTACTGGGTTTTTTTAAAGAATTTAATTTTGATTCACTTTAGAGTAAACTGGTTTAAACAAGTTTTACATATATATATTGATCATGTATTACCATATTAATAAAATTATTTGAGTCAACCATCCATTGTATTACAAATTTTACAAATAAAATTATATTATTAGATGATAATATAAAATTCTTGTACAAAACACAGCAAAATTAATATTTTTCAAAAATACCATTTCTCCTAAAAAAAAAAAGGTTTAATTGCTTTGATGATCCTTAAAGTTTTACTCAATTTTTAATTAAATCTCTATAGTTTAAAAATTTGTAATTGAGTTCCTATACCTTATTAAAATTTTCAATTAAGTTCCTATAGTTTAACATTTTGTGATCAAGCTCCTATACTATTAAAAAATTCAATTAAGTCTCTATAACTTAAAAATGTTGTGATCAAAAGTCCCTTCATTTTTTAACTTGTTAAAAAAATATTTATTTACATAAATAAACAATTTGAACATTAATTACAAAAAATACATTATTTTAGGTTTATTAGGTGAATTCATTGGAGCCTCAATGTAACCGTTTTGGGAAGATTTTGTTGTCAACACATTCGATGTGTTGGCCATAGCCTACAATGATTTCAGTATAATTATACGACATATGTAATTTGCTAATCCAATTGTGCTCCCTTTTTAAGTAGATGTTAATTAAGAGTTTGAATCCCACTTCCATGTTTTTTATGTTTTGCTATTACTTTATTGCATTATTTTTATTCACAAATCTTCAAGAGTAATTATGTTATGGTAGCACAATTGGTTGGTGTGTTGGTCCACAAACTCAAGATCTTTCAAATATCTTTTTATTTTCCCATTTTTTATATTTTTCACAATTATTTTAAATTTTTAATAAATAATAACAAAAATAGACCCAACATTGTTAATTTATGTATGTAAAAACCATATATATAATTGGTCAATGTGATCATATTTAATTAATTATGTTAATATAAATATTATTGTGACGTGTAATGTTTTAAAAAAATTAGGTAAATTTTAGGGCTAATATGACAAAAAATATAATATTATTATATTAAAAATCAATGCACATAGTTAATTAGAAAAAAATAGAAAAATTGGAAAATAGAGATTTGAAAGATATTGAGTTAGTGGACTAACACATCAACTAATTGAGCTACAATAACACAATTGCTCTTGAAAATTCACAAATAAAATAAATGGAATAATATACTAGTAAAATATAAAAAATATGAAGATTAGATTCAAACCATTAATCTTTACTTAAAAACAAAGCACACAAGCCAATTGTACTAACAAATTACATATTCAATATAATTATTCTGAAATTTTTATGAGCTATGACTAATACACCAAATGTGTTCGATTTTGTTGGAGGCTCCAATGAAACCATTTTGGGAAGATTTCGTTGGAGGGAATTTGCTTAATAAACCTAAAACAATGCTTTTTTTTTGTCATTAATGTTCAAGTCGTTTATTTATCTATAACAATCGATAAAGGGAATAATTTGGATTTGGTGTCCAACTTTTTCTTTATATTATTGCCTTTACAACCCCTCCTTTTTCTCCTTTTGATTTTTCGTTGTTGCAATTGCAATGAATGCAAGTGAAACACGATTTTTGAGTGCTTTTCTATGTGAATCTGCAAAAGCAGAAATCGAAGAGCCTACAAAGAAAGGGCAAGTCATCTCTCCTTTTCTTGTTGTTTCGTTCACATGATTCATCTATTTGGCTTTTGTTCACATGCTAGTGTCCGAATTTTTTTTACATAAATATCTACTCTATCTATTTCTTTTCATAGATCGGATATGTAATGCATGAGACGATCCCCGCGCATTCGTTTCTGGCATCACTGGAAAGGCATATGTTGTAAGCATTATGCAGGTTCATGATGTCATTCATTACGTATATTTTTTGTTATAGGCATTTGGTATTTTATTTTAAATGTTGTTCAACTTTTTATTGTTCATTATTTAATTGTGATACTATCACGCTCTAACATTGAATTTGATTGTTATGCAAAATTTACCTTCAAAAATAGGGAAGCCCATACTAAGTTCTTGAAAGAAAGTTTAATTTGGAATATTAAAGTTAGCAACTCAATTTTTTGGCAGTTCTAAAGCAATATAATAAGAAGTAGCAAAATTCATAATTAATGTTGTGGTGGGATGTCATGTAATCTGCTTTTGAGTCTTGGAAAGCTGTTGGGTGGGTTGCTCTAAATAGAAAGTTGTGGTCCTCCCCTTTACTTTGTGGCTTGGTCTATTACAAAATGGAGGAATAAACTTATTTCTGAAGGTGTAATTGTCAATTAGATTTTGGTTTTGTCCTAATTGTGCCATGGATGGAATTGGTGGATTTCAATCTGTTGTAATCTGGACATGATTGGTAGGACAATAGTCTTTTACCCATTTGATTTGTGCCTTCTGCAATATAGATATATGTTGTTTCTTCCTTTTTATGGCTTCTGGATTTGGGGCTTTCCTTATAATCATGTTTGGTCTAGAAATGGGGCTGTTAGTTTGGGATTTTTTGTATCATGTTAACAACCTATGTTTCCCTTTTCTTTGGTGGTGTAAAGTGTATTTTTTGTTCTATTTTTTGGTTGATGTTGTTAAGACTGTTACTATTTTTCTTCTCTTCCATGGAAAAGTCCTTCATGAAAAGTCCTTCAGCCTTTGAATCATGAATTATTGAGAAAAAAAGTAACAATCATAAGATTGTAGCTAAGTGGAGGGGTGGACAACATAAGGCAAACAAACTCAAGGAAGTATATTAGATTCCATGACTCTTGAAATGGTCTCTTGAGGAACAAGTCTGTAATGTGTTTATGCATAGTATTAGAGTAGTTTTGTATTATATTACAAGAAAATGTGTCTCATCAATACAAATGGAATGAAAACTATAGCAATAGAGATGTTAACTTGAGTATAATATTTTGTTACGTATTGCATTCACTCTAGACTAAACATTTGGGATCTTCTTTATTCAATTTTTTTTTTTATCATTTTATCATTATTTGCCAATATTTTCCAATACATTTTATGCATATTTACTTATACTAATACTTAGCAAATAAAAGGTGGCTTAACAGACATGACAATTGTGGAAGCTTTTCCCATATCTATTAAAAGACGGAACAAGAATGGATATTCAAAGATGGAAAAGAGAATTCTTTATATATTTTAAAAATGAAAAATTCACTATTTAAAAAGTTGACTATTCAAATAAGCTTAATTGAAATACATAAAAAAAATTAAAGGTAAGTTTAATTATAATATGTAAAAAATTAAAAATGTGGACACATTTTTAAATCTCATGTATTGTCATAAAATTATCTATTAAAGAGAAATTGACATTTATATTAAATTATTATTAATGATATAATTATCTAAAGAATAAAAAGGCAACATGACAGACAAAGGCTTGACAAATCGATAGTATAAATAAAGGCCTTTTTTTATTTTATAAGTGTAAAACATTCTCAATTCTCCATAGTTTTGTACATTATAAGGATTTGACTGATTTTTTTTTTTTTTTTTTGCAATACAAGAATTTGATTGAACACTTTTGTATAATATATGGATTGTATTACAAATTTTTAAATTATAAAGATTTGAATGAAAATTTTTGTATAATATAAGAACATGATTTTAAACTTATAAACTATATGTATCTAATTAAAAACTGAATAAAATTATAAAATCTCCAGACTCTGGAGTAATTAAACCGAAATAAAATAAAAAAATACGCAGCTCCCTATCCAGTAGTCATTGTAAAGTGACAACAAAGAGAAATGAACAAGGAAGCCAGCCAAATTAAGCGATGTGTGACATTTTTCGGGTTGTGGAGATAACAAGAACAGATGGAGGCACCATGTTAAAGAGTAATTCTTCCTTACTCCATGGAGGAAGGATTTTCTTCCTCCACCAACTATGTACATTCTGAATTTTGTGCTTGCACATGGGTCCCACATAAATATTTCATGGTCATAAATCATTGTGGAGGAAGAATGGCTATTCATCCCGGTGCGTACAAGAATTTTTCCATGTTAAAATAAAAAAGAGATGGAAGGAGGCATTCCCTAAAGTCAACTAACACTCCAGGAAGAAACCAGTTTGGAGCCTCAATCATCAGTTTGTTTGCGAATACTGCTACTCAACTGAAACGCCATGTCTTCCCTTCAATTCCTTCCACAACCTGTTTCACGAAGCCCACGTTTATTGTCCTCAAAATTGGTTGATGACTGTCCTGTTTCAAATGCGAGTCCGCGAACTCTCTCCTTTTGGGACTCCAACACCGCTCCATCACAATAACGAATGCTCTGAGAAATTCTGACCATTCTGGAGGCTTCGTTGGTAAGTCACTAAACGTTAAAATATTGTTTTAAATTACGAGAAAATGTGGAAGTTATAGAGGCTTACACAAGGACCAATTTTGTAGCCTCAAACTTAACTGCAGTTGTGAACGGCAATTTAAAAAACCATAAATACCGAGTTTCCTCTTGAACGTGATGTTGGCCTGAATGGTCGATCATGTGTGAACTGATATACTTCACTTCATTTGACATAATCTTATGGTAATGATTATTGATTTCTGAAAACTAAAGGGTTGCTTTGAAACTGCAGATTCTGTTACTGGAGTATCTGATGTTCCACTTTTGTCTTGCACTGAGGTCTATCATTTTCTTTTGACTTCAACTTTTTTTTTTTCCTTATCATTTTGCATTGGCAATTTAACTGGGAACTGTTGGAATATGCAAAATATTCTGTTTTTAACGAAACTTAAATCACTAAAAAAATGTGATTAGAGAAAATAAGTGAAAATAATTATTTTTATATCACTAACAAGAGAGAATCAGAGAAGGGGAATTAAGGGTCAATTTACTTTCAGAAAACAATTTCTATTTTCAGTTCTTGTCTTCAATATTAATTACAAAAATGTCACCTTGTTTTCAAGATTTTGTGACTGAAGCAATAAAACAAGCTGAAAACAATGTGGCATTGACAGTTTTTAATTAATATTGAAATCAGGAAATGTTTTCTGTAATCAAATAGACCGGAATTATTTTAGATGTGCTTAATAGTGGTTTCTTTCATTTTTTTTGCATGTATAAGGCCATTGAAAAACTGAAAACATTCAGAGAAACAATAAAGGGCAAGCAGCAATTCCTTGCCATGTATTCTAGCATTTTGGGTGGGATAACAACAGATCCAGCTGTTATGGTTATTCCTTTGGACGACCACATGGTCCATAGGGGTCATGGTGTCTTTGATACTGCAGCAATAATGGATGGGTTAGTGATTTCAACCTCATCGAAGTCTACATTTACATTTCGGAGTAAACCTGTAAAAATGAGTTCTTTTGATATCAGAGGCAGGATCTCCCAATTTTATATGTGGATGCTATATGACGAGTCTCCTAAGCTACTCTATGTGCCTTTACTTGGTTCTAGAAATGAAAAAACCAAAAAATGAAAAAACACTGTGAATCCTGTCTGAATGGAACATGACATAACCTTAGCATATGCTGTTTACCTTTTCAAGCTAACAAAGAATATTCACTCTTGCTTGTGCACATTCTCATCCTCTAAAAAGAAATAGAGAATAACTACCCAGTAAACATGATTCTAAAGTATGATTGTTTGTTAAGTGCTAATGAAACACTTTGTCTAACCTGTCCCTATACCTTTGCTTCTTACTACTTTCTGAAGTTTCCAAATGATGTATTTTGTTCATGATAGATACCTATATGAGCTAGATCAGCATCTTGACCGCTTTTTAAGGTCAGCATCCTTGTCTAAAATAAATCCCCCATTTGACCATGGAAGCATACGAAGAATACTCATAGAAACTGTAAGTGCTTCCAAGTGTAGAAGAGGTTCTCTAAGATATTGGCTCTCGGCAGGACCTGGTGATTTTCAGCTTTCTCCAGTGGGCTGTCACCAATCTGCTCTTTATGCAATTGTAATACAGGATCAGTCATCAGCGCCATTTAAGGGAGTTAAAGTCATTACTTCATCTATCCCCATTAAACCTCCCCAATTTGCCACGACAAAGAGTGTGAATTACCTTCCAAATGTACTCTCGAAGATGGAAGCTGAAGAAGCTGGTGCTTTTGCAGGCATTTGGCTTGATAATGATGGGTTTGTTGCTGAAGGGCCTAATATGAATGTGGCTTTTGTCACTAAAGAGAAGAAGCTTATAATGCCTCACTTTGACAAAATTCTAAGTGGCTGCACGGCTAAGAGAGTTTAACCCTTGCTGAGAGTTTGTTGAGAGAGGGTAAGCTTCAGGGAATTAGGATGAAAAATGTCACCGTTGAGGAAGGGAAGAAAGCAGTTGAAATGATGCTTATTGGCAGTGGCGTTCTATTTTCCCTGTAGTGCAGTGGGATGAGCAGGTTATTGGAGATGGTGAGTACTTTCACTTCTTCCTCCAAAGATGATATTAATATACTCACTCACGTGAATTTTAAGCATTTCAATTTCTTATCAATTGTGTGTGTTCTAAAAGTCAAATCAACTAACAGAGACAGCTTCTAACAGTTACAAGAGCTTAGATGGAGGTGTTCCTACTGTAGCTTGTTTTTGTTTTTCTTTAAAATTGCAATTTATTCATTCCTGTTAGTATCATTTAAACTATCCTTGTACATTTTACTGCTGGTTTGTTGAGCTATTGATGTAAGAGCAGTGCTACTCAGCCCGATTCTTAACCGACTGAGCACATCCCGACATGTGGTAAGCAGTTTTCATAGTGTGTGTGAAGATATGGCCTGCAGTGTCAGCCTGCAGTGTCAGCGGAGGATTTGGAAAATAACTTTGAAATGTAGACTTCATGGGTGCCAACACATTCATGTTGGGTAATGATTTGGGACTTATACATTTTTCTTGATGTGAATGGTAAATATGGGATTGTGCTTCCTGTATTGGTAATAGATTCAATGAAACGTAGGCTTCTTCCTTGCAAGGTTAAAGGAGCAAGTGTCAACTTTGCTTGGCCTCATATTTGGTATCATGTAGATAGTTTGATCATGCTATGGAATCCTCCTTTTTGCATTGTCAGTTTGATTTTTCTCCTCAAACCTGTGACTACAACACATTTATACCCTTCATTCTTGGTCCTATTTTGCTTAAAATTTTATCATGAACACTTTTGGTTTATTGTTTTTAGGTTGAGGTCTTTTCACATGCCATATTTTAATCATTAACAGATTTGATGTTGCTTTTATGTTTTATGTGTTGATTAGTTCCATTGTGCATTTCTTGTAGCTACACAAGGCCTTCCAACCACGCTTTCTTGATTTGTAGTATGATTGTGCTCCTTGGACATCAGATTGTTATCTTGTAATCATTAGCAGATTGAATGGTCTCTACTTTCCCTTTCATGATCTGATTAATTTATCTATTCCTTGTAGGCAAAGAAGGCCCTTTTACCCAGGCTCTCTTAAATTTAATTGTTGAGGACATGAAGTCAGGGCCCCCTTCAGTTCGTGTACCTGTACCTTATTAATCTGACCTTTATTTCCTTGTGTACATTTTTCCTGTGAAGCTTCATCAAACTGAAAGTTACAAACATAGTGGTAATAATCCTGAAAGCCGCAAGGGTGCCTAGTAACTTAATTTCTCATTATTTTGTATTCTTGTAAGAATATGCATTCGTGCAAGCTCAGGTTTCAAATGCCATTCTGTTATCTAATGCACCGGGACTTGCCAGTGCAAACTGCAAAACGTTAGTGACAAAATGTGACCTTTTTCTTGTCATATTTTTTGTTAAAATATTTGACTCATTTTCTCTCCAATCTGATGACCCTTTACTAGCTGCTGCTAGTAGTATATCAGTGTGCTTTGAATTTGTCTATGGAGGTTTAAGTCTATAACATGAATTTATGTGTAATGAATAATGACTCTGTTAGGCAAGAGCTATTTGATGAAATCTACTTTTGGAGCTGAGGGGATTGGTGATCGGGTGGTGTATTGGGTTTGACCCTTTCCTAATTAAATATTTGAAACATTTAAAAAAAGATATGAATGATAAAGAAAATTTTTTGAGGATCTGAAAAAAAAAAAAATTTGAAAAAGATTTGAGGGAGAAAGATACAATAAAATGTATTTTTTTCTCTCAGATTGTGAATCGGGCAGTTCATCAGGTTGCTGGTTTTCTAGAAAATTTGCTGAGTAAGACTAGGTTATACTAGTTCTTCTGCATGTTCGATCTTTTTTGCTGCTCAAACTAGTCACCTGGCTAGATCTTCGATTCTTGATTGATCGCTTCCAGCTAGTTTTAAAACACTGGATGAGATTGCTATGATTCTGTGCTGCTGAGAGGTTTGCAACTTTTCCGCAAAAGTTGTGTTAATGAGAGGATTTGTAACTTTTCCCATAAAAGTTGTATTAGTAATGATATATTCTGTGATTAGCGTTATTAAAAGTGAGAATAATTTGTGTTGGAAGTCTTCTTGATGGTGTAAAGTTTGACATGTTTCGTGAATATTAGTGGATTTTGATTTTGGGTTTGAGAGAGATTTTGTTAAGATTGGTGATTGTTATTTTTGTTTAAATTTAGTGGATTGATTGGTTATATTTTGAATATAGGTAGTAAAAGTTGAATTACATAACTTTTTCTCGTGATTTTTATATTTTGTTAATTTGATAGATCTGTGATGTAGGGGAAATATTTTTCCCAATGGGGTTTATTATGATGGTCACATGTTGGTTTATGGATTGTAGGTGATCAAAGAGTTTTGGTGTGTCCACATTTTAAAATTGTTAGAGATTTGGAGACTAATTTCTTTTTGTCTAGAACTAATTTGTCCATAAGTGACCATTTCTATTACGAAGAGCATATGTCGCTAATTTGAAAAGCAAGATGAAGGCCATAACAAATTGAACTTGCTGGCATGATGGAAGGGCAATTCCATCACTTCTAGTGGCTGGAATGTTTGATGAAAACAAGTGGAGAATATGGCCTTAACTATGCTGCATAGTTTTCACTTACCAAATCCACTTGGTTTGGAAAAAGTGTCAGCATTTGTTATTCTCTCAATTGTTTCATTCCATAATGTCATTCCGAACGGACCAGTTTCTCACTCTTTCTTTCTCTTTTTTTTTCCCACTCTTTAATAGAGGAATTTCCCAGTTACTCGAATTAGGTTGGTCGATTTTACTGCAATTACCGAAGAGCAGAATGCTCCTTTCTTTTGTATCTTCCTAGCTTGTTGTTCTAGAAGGGAAGGCTACGGTACTCACTAACAGTGTGTTTGGCAAAGGAAAGAATGAATTAAAAGTCTATGTCATACATATCATATCTATAAAATTTTAAATTAATCTAAAATGATTTTTCATAAATTTTATGTACATTGAAGAGCTACATGATTACCTCTTTATTGATATTCAAATTTTATGAAATTTGGCACAATAATTTTTATGATAGCTAATTATAATTTAACAGTTATTTTGACAAAAAATTATTTTATAAAAAGTTATTAAGTGGTGTAACTATACTTAAAATTACACCAGTGAAACTTGATCTTAAATCATTATCTATTGTCTATTATATTTATCTATTCTATTATACTAGAATTTGACCCCGTTATACGAATAATTGAATTAAATGGATATACATGAATAATTGATCAACTTATGATAATAGTCACACTACATTTCTAAACATTTCCTTATACACTGTAATGCCCTAATATCTGTTTTGCCTTAGTTATGTACTAATCAAGGTTAATTAGGGATAATTAAATCTGGTTAAGAGATAATTATCTTTAGTTGATTAATGGGTAATTAATCATCGATTATCTCATGCCTGGGTTAGTGAGCTCACACCTCGCACCTCACACCCTAGGTGATTCTAAATTTCAAGCCCAAGGTGATCTTTGGACCTTGGAGACTTTTATCTTATGCCCAAGTTGGCATGATCGCACCTTTCACCCTGAGGGATTTTTTAGTTCACGCTCAAGTTGACTATCTTGTGACCATGGAGATTTTTATCTCATGCTTGGGTTGGAGACCTTACACCTCATAATTTCACGCCTAGGGTGATCATCTTGGAACCCTGGGAAATTTTTATCTCGCACCCAGGGGATTTTGGGGGCAATGTTGGCATGGTAGCATTTATACATAATTATGAACTTAATGATCATCAAAATTATGTAAATGATTAGAATATATCATGTTAGGAACCAACAATCCATGCCAAATTGTAGTCAATTATAAGACAATTTAGTTTGTACATAACACCTAATTCTTTCAATTTGTACAATCAATAATGTTGGGATGGATTATTGTTATAAAAATAACAAAATATGCCTCAAAACTTTATTTGTACAACCACTAATGTTAGTCTGTACCCTTTATATGCCTTTTGATCTTTTGCTAACCTAGTTCATACTCAACTCTTAGATATTTGATTTAAGCAGCAAGTTTTTAACTTTAGGACTTTAGGTCCAGTTTAAACATATCAACTTCTAAGCCACAACTCCAAAAGGATTTTGACCTTAGCCTCTTTGTTTTGGGAGGATTTGTGCACTTTACCCTTGAGGTGTGAGAAAAGGATTTATAGTGCGTTGCATGGCCTCATAGACTTAGAATCTTTGAGGGATCACATAATAATTTTGGAAGTATTGAACCTAGATAACCATTTAGGAAGCATGGAGTCGGAACTTGGAGCTTATCTTATATACTTAAGATGCAAAACACAATAAATTGTGCATTTGGGTGAGACAAAATACTAGAAATAAGTATATGTAATTTGATGGACCTAGCAATTCTCATAATGATAGTAAGCATATGAGCATTTATAGGCAGGATTGTGCACCAAAAAAAAAATAATAATTATTGAAGCATACCTCGCATCAGATATCAACAACTCATTCTAGATTATGCCAATGAACTTAATCTGAAAAGAGCATATAATTCCACACAATTTGCATGACCAAGATGAATTATCACCATAAAATAATGCTCATAAAATTTTTTAATATTCTTAATAGAATATTAGTCAACAATGTAATTAAATACAAGACAATTACAATCAAAATGCATCCTGAAGTGGCCTGATCAAGTCATTGCTATTGTATGCTTGGGATGAACTACAGTATCTCAACTAATTGGGTTTAAATCTTTGTTGATGCAAAATAAGTTATATACATCTCGTAGCCTAGAGGCCAAGTTAGAACTCAAAAATTGGAGTTTGTAGGTTTTGAACCAGTCATGCACGTTTTAAGGATTTTTGCCCTAATTTTGGAGAGAGCCTTTCACATTTCAAATATTAACTGATGCAAGATATAGCACATTCTAACACCGGGCCTATAGTTGAACTTGGAACTTGAAAGCCAGAAGGTGAGGCACCTTGGCTCCTACATTTTGAATTTTGCTCCTTTTTCCATGGTGTGCTTATTTATGAGTGTCTAAATATAAGTTGGTGTAATGAATAACACATCCATCATGTAGACAACATTGGGACCGAGAAGGTAAAGGGAATAAGCTTTAGCCCTAACATATGCAATTGTTGTATTTTTTGCCCCATTTTTTTATTCCTCCAATGTGTAGCCATATTTTGATTTAAAGTGAGTGCTATGAAACTTCTACTTTCAACTTATTTTATTTTTTCTCTTATTCCCATTCTGCCTTTTTTTTTATCAATCCATGATTTGTATTACACATCAAATGTAATGTTCTTCATTCTAATAGGCAGCATGATGGTTTCACGTGGCCACCACATGTAGTGGGGTGAATGTTCTATCCTTATACCTCCGAGATATGCATTATTATTTTGGAGTGGTTTCCTCTATCTCCCATTTTTTTCACTTTGGCTAACCGTTCAACACGATAGTAGTGATAAGAAATCCTAGGCTAATGTTGATATGCTTGTTATGTAGAGATGTTTCTTTGGGAAGTGCTACGATGGCATGTTGCTAGTGTGCACTAATGGCCATTGATGGTGGGTAATGACTCTTTCAATAATTTTTCTCAATGGCAAAATTAGATGTCATTTGATGTAGTAAAATAAGAGTTGCTATCGGGCTTTGTCATATTCTCAAAATATGAATGTAAAATCAAAATTCAAAACTCATATTAATTTAAAACTAACTAAAATTTCTCTGAATTGACATATGACTTGTGGTATAAGAAAAATAGATGAAGAGAAGGAAAGATCTTACATCAAGTTGTGTCACCGTAGATGGCAATATTATTATGAAGGTGATATCATCCTTCAACTCCATCTCATTCTAGCTTTGATTTCATTTCTCTCTATGGTTAAAAATTTTGGAGGAATTTTCATAAACCCTAATGATATATTTGGATTGATGGAGCATGGTGGAGAGTGTGGAGTGGAATAAAATGGAATAGAGTGGAGCGGAGCGAGTAGGAATATTACTCCGCTTGATTGTTTGAATATGTTAGTGAAATGGATTAGAGATTATAAACTTTTTACTCCTATAATTTACCCTTAAGTTAGAATGTATGTAAGATTAGTAATATAGGTAATTAGTAATTTTATTTAAAAAAAACTCATTCCATCCAATTCTGCCCAATTTGGGAGGGGAAGACAAATAGAAGGAGATAGTGGAGTTAGTTAGAATGAGCTATATCCATCTTCATTCCGCTCTACCCAACTTAAACATATCCAAACAATGGAGGTACTCAAAATTCCATTCTTCTCCACTCAATTCCATCCACCTCCATCAATCCAAACATACCCTAAGGGTAAAATTTAGGGTTTTTGTGTCCTAGTTCAATTGATGTTGATCAATGGATTATTTAGCTCATGAATAGTGTTGTTGTCATGTTTATGATGCTAGATTGTGTAACACTCTATTAGAATCCAACTACGCTTACTTTTGGATTCTATTAGTTGTCACTTATGCTTTGGGATTATTTTCTTTAGAAATTAACTAAGAAAAATAGTGGGTAATTTTTTTGGTATAAATTAATTTTTGAAAGCTTAAGCATGTAGCGAGAATTGGAGATAAGGAATACTTATTTTTGGGAACATGTGAAAATTGTTACATTTTGTACACATAGGCAACACTTTTTTAAAATGTATTGCCTTTGATATCTAAAGAATATTAACTACTCTATTAAAAAATGTTATCTTAGACAATTGACCACTTTTGCTATAGTAACTCTATGAAAAGTGATGCATTAACTTAAAAAATATAGCCTTTATTAAAAAATATTGCCTTTAACAATTGGCCTCACTTGATATAACAACTCTTCAAAAAGTAATACTTTAACTTAAAAAATGTATCCTCTGCTGTATCAAAGGCAACATATTTAAAAAAAGTGTTACCTATGTTTGCAAAAGCAAAATTTTCACGTGTATATAAAATAAAATATTCTTTTAGGCATAAATTTCTTGTAGTGTATTGCACTTATGTATATGATAATCAAAATTACTTTATGCACTTTACTTAATTTAATATAGTAGAATAAGGAACTAAATGTAAAATAAACATCACATAAATTGAATCACAATCACTTAATACATAATCAGTGTCTTGACATGTTTCACTATAATAAATTTGATGATAAACAACATTTCTTTCTAAATAAACGGTCCTAATCTACTAGTCTTTTAGTCAACTTATGCATAACAAAACATAAAACATTGGGCCATAGTGAGTATGGTACCAATTATAGTCTCCTTTAGTAGTTGTAATTCCCTTGCTTCAGGTGGATTTGTGTAACACCCCAAATTTCATCTAGGCTAATTAACTCGATAAACCTGAGCAATTGATTTACCGACTAGACAGTTGTAGATATAAAAGTGCATGAGAATGGGGGTTGAATTGTGCTTTGTTTCTTTTTACATTTGAAACATTTAACAAAATACTATCAAGTATTAAGCTTGAAGTGCGCGAAATGAGATTTGTTGATTTAGAAAGTAGATCTCTAAAGCATACAATATGTAACAGAACCGGTAAACCAATATTATAGCAGTTGAATTAGCATAACAGAAAAATAAAAGAAATCAGGGAGAAGAAGATATGACACAAAAGTTTTTATACTATTCGACTAAATCTGTACATTTACCAGTACTCAATACGCATTGAGATTCTACTAAACATCTTTCTCAAACCAGAGAAAACACAGATAGTCTTTCCATTAGCCTTCCTAAGCTCTCACGATGACCAGTAACAACCCTTACTGTAACATCCCCTGCCTGCTTTATGGATTAACGACTGTCCCCACAAACCAACACTTGTCTTTTCCAGCGTGCTTGTCCTCACTCACACGCTTTCTAGGAAAACTTCCCAGGAGGTCACCTATCCCAAATTGCCCCAAGTCAATCATGCTTAACTGGAGTTCTTTCATAATAGGCTACCGAAAGAAAGATGCATCTTTGTGGTATAGGTAGTACCAATCAATTCATATAAGCCCGCCTAACTGTAGTCTCATCCTACAGACTCAAGATCCCTCTTATTCGGGTGTGTAATCGGTTCATTCATGTACCCCTCGCTTAGAGGCAAGAGCCGCTCTTTGTTCGTGCCTTCGCACCGCGATCACTCCCTACCTCGTCCCCAGGCGTTACACTTACTATCACAACTTGAGTAGTTATTCACCAACCTTTCCAAGCTGAACGAAGTCGTTATTCACTAGCCTCTCCAAGCTAAACCCTGGACAAATAGACAACCCCTACTGTCACATTGAAGTAGTTATTCACCTTGTACTAGCATCTCCAAGCTAAACCCGTGACAAGTAGACAACCCCCACTATCATGTTGAAAGTAGTTATTCACTAATATTTCCAAGCTGAACCAAATAGTCTTTCACCAACCTCTTCAAACTGAACCCGTGACTAGCAAGACCACCTTACTGTTTCATTACAAGTAGTTTTACATTAGTCTCTCCAAGCTATCTCATATTGATCACTACTAGATCAAGGATACAGTGCCACTCAAACTAACCTACACTCAAGTTTCCTTAAAATATACATGAATAACCTTGATAACTTGAATGACTTCTTCTTGTCATTTCTTCCTAGGAAGAACATATATCTATTCAAGAACATAAAAAGAAGATTTTTACAAGTAAGGAAACTGATTACATGATGTTATGAACCTTACAGAATGTGAGGAGAGATTTTCATAGGGTTTCACTCTTGTGTAGCATCAATCTCTAGTTCACTTGAGCACAGCATCTCTATTTATAAATGGTCTTCCTTGTGACTGTTGCCTTTGATCAGATCTCTAAGTGACATGTGTTGATCATCCATTTGTGTTTTGGAAAAGCAATATAGAAGAGTAATCTATCTATTTGTCAGAGCTGTTGCAAGATTGAGGTTTCTGATGCTACTTTAGAAACTACTTTTACTTTGAACATGGTTTCTAAACTCTTTCGTTTAGAAGCTAAGGTTGTTGACCAAGTTGGCAGAATAGATGACTCGCTAGTTTGAAACTGTGTTTGACTTTAAATTTGAATTTCAAAAATTCAAATTTTCCTCATTTTCCAGGAACATTCATTGCTCCATATTGAAGTGAGCTTTTGGACGTGCGGTATCAGTTCCTTAATTAATCTTTAGTCTTCTGATCTTCAATCCAAGCTTTATAATGATGAAAGATTTGCGATCATGATGATTGAAGGTTGTGTAACACGTTGTCAGAGTTTGCTTGATATCTTCATTTTAAGCGTACTTTCTGATGTCTAGTGCTACTTTTTGAAGTCTCATGCCTTGGTTGCTTGCCCTTGTTTTGATTTCCTTTCATTCGTAAGGCATGTATGCGTACTTTGCACGATATAATATTCACTTATATTAAGTTCAATCTCTTTATATGAGATAAATCATGTTTGCACATGCAAAGTGAAATTATTCTCATTTCAAGTCCATGTTATGCAATCCAAAAATACCTGTATGCTATGTCAAGAAACTCAAGGTAGACATTAGCTATTCTTCAAAGTGTTTTCTTTAAATTGATTATGTTGTCATTCAAAACATATTTTCTTAAAGCTTTTTGAAGGGTTTGGGACTAACAATCTCTCCCTTTTGATGATGACAAACCAATTTGAAGAAAATCTTTTGAAGAAATGTTAAAAGAAATAGAATTGAATATGTCATAATAGTAGGTATTCTTTCAGAACATCATAGGATGTAACTTTTAGGAAGTTCTTTACTTAAGGCATGATAGGGACAGGTTTAAAACGTTTTAGCCTTAAGTGACTTAAATCAGAGTTGTTTTGGTTGCAAAGGAACCTTTTGAACTTACTAGAATTATGTTTGAGATGTACGAGAGAGATATGAAACAAATTTCTTTGTTTAAGTCCTTTTTACATAACCAGCTTGATTTTCAGTTATTTAAAGAAACTTTATGAAGAAAAGCATGCTATTGTAGAAAACAAGTAAACACTTCTTTTAGAATCTGGACCTGGTTTAGAAGAGAGTTGTTTAGCCTTTTTCAGAAGCTATCGTCCTCTAAGAGAAGCTTTCTTCGTAAACATCCTGCATAAGGGGTTCATTAAACATGACAAAAGTTCCCTTTTTGTGGATGAACTATCAAGCTCTTTTCCTTCAACCATAGTCAGGATGTGTATGGAAGAATTTATCAAAAATGTTAAACAAAAAAAGGTTGAAGCTTGAAGGATTTTGAGGGTGAAAAGTGAAGGTGGTAGTTTCAGAGAAGTGTAAAAGAGGAGAGCAAACAATTCAAGTAGTGTGTTCGAGGTTGAAGATGACGGTAACAAAAAGTTGATGTATAAGGAGTAGGGATTATTTAAGTGATGTGATATGATTGATCGAATGTGAGGCAATGTGGGAAAGAGAAAATCCATAAGAGTGGGAATTATCCCGCCTTTTTCATCCCTTTCAAAAAGAGAGGTTTCTAATGCTTGAGATCATTTTCTCAAAGAATTACTTTCTGAGCTTCACTTTTCACTTTCTGACCCATCGAAGACTCACCACATACTCAACATAAGCTCATCTTCATATACCTGAATCCTATAACCCCATATATTCTTCATTTTCTGATCCTCATATCTTCTTGACCATCATATATTCTTTCTGAACTTGCAAACTGGAATTTTGAATCTTCAATTGATACGCGGTCTTGCAAACTGAGTTCTTCATTTTAGGCTTCAGCTTGAGTTATGAAAAAGAGAGTATCCAGAGATGGTTTGTGTATAAATGCTTATGCAAATTTGAACATGATTAAGTTTAAAAGCTTTTTCAAAACACAAAAACGATCTTCAGTAATGGCTTTGTGAAAATATCTTACACTTGGTCTTAGGATTCACAAATATTAACTCAACAACTCCTTTTTGAACATGATCACGGATAAAATGATGTTTATCAATTTGCTTGGATCTAAAGTGCTGGATAGGATTCTTAACAAGATAGATAGCACTAGTATTATTAATACAATAGGGATTTTGGAATACCTCAAGAGATAATCTTCCAGCTAGTTCCTTATCCACAGTATCTAGGTGCAACAATTTGACATATCTACATACTTGGCCTTAGCGGTAGAGAATTTTATTCTGCCTTCTTAAACCCATTTTTTAGCAAAAAGGTACTCAGTCTATCATACCAAGCTTGAGGAGCTTGTTTCAAACCATAAAGAGTCTTTGTTAGCTTAAAGACATGGTTGAGAAAGTCTTCATTCTCAAAACAGGAGATTGATTCTCATAAACTTCCTTAAAGAAAAATCCATTTGGTAGAGAATGAATTCCTTGAAGGTAACAAAAGCAAGTAGCATTCTAATGGCTTCAAGCCTAGCTACTAGTGCAAAGGTTTTATCATAATCAATTCCCTCTCTTGATTATAACCTTGTGCAACTAAACTTGCTTTGTTCCGTGTGATGATGTCAGGTTCATCGAGGTAGTTCTTGAATATCTGCTTTGTCCTGATGATGGTTTTTCAATAAGTCATCTAGACTTTGCCTTTCTCGAACTTGGTCAACTCTTTTTGTATAGCATCCACCCAACTTTGATCACTCAAAGCTTCTTTACTGCATTCAGGCTCAATGGTGGAGATAAAAGCACAATTTGACATATTTGTAAGGGATGACCCGGTCCTCATACCCGTGGAAAAGTCTCCATGAACTTTGTTTTGAGAACTGTCTTTAAATTAGAAACTCCCTTGAAGTTTCTGGATCATGAGATTCCTCAATGTCTCTTTTGTCTAGATTGCTCATCTTCATGTCCTGAAATGTTACTTTCTGATCGCTTTGGAATTCCATGCATGCTTTCTGAAGAATTAATGTTCTGGAGCTCACTTTCCTTGAGACTCATTTTCTTAGGACTTTCCACCAGTTCTTCGAGATTATTGGCAAGATCCTTCTTAAGCTTTTTCATCATCGTACTTGAGATGTTTTGAGTTCTTAGTCTTCAAACTCCTTATTAACTCTTAGGTTCAGGATAGATATCTGGAATAGTCAACATTCGTTTGTCCCTTGGTACACCAACCCGTAAACCATTCAACATCCTCCAATAAGAATAGTTTTTGATTTTGGTACCTAGACTTTCTTAAGTCCTTTCTGGTTAGTTTTCAATGGAGAGGTTTCCCTTCCTTTCTAAAGGATTTCTTTCTCAAGAATCATTTGTCAAGTGGGTATTCTTTCTTGTGAGAGAAAACAAAAAATCTTGGATGAGTTGCATTGCTTCTTCTCTTAGATATCCTTTTCATATCTCAACCCTCTTTTATGAGAATATAGCTTCTGATCTCCCATCATAAGTTTAAGGATTTTAAACTATTTCCTGTTTGTTCTCGGTTAGATTTTAGAAGCTATGAAGTCATTTCACAAATCAGAAATAATCTTTCTTACATCTTTTTCATTTCTATTGACGACTTCAGTTTCTAAGGTATAGAACTTGAAAAAATTCCTTATAATTTTTCTTTCTTGAGCTTAAGCTTTTCAACTTAGGCTCGTCTTCTCAGTTTCAAGGCAACCTCCTAAGTTCTCTTTCCTGGTTGAGATATTTAGAGGAAGACGCCTAAGAATTTTCCAACAACTCATCATATAGAGCAAGTAGAGAAAAAAAAATATCAAGTGCGGATATTCTTACCTTGCATTATTCTCTTGAGGTGCATTCATGCCATGAAGTATAGATTTGTAACATCTTCTAGCTCATTGTAATATCCCCAAATTCATAAATATCGATTAATCCTAATTAGTTATTTAGATGAAAGAGAGCAAAACCAATAGAATTTGTACAAGTGTTATGAAACATAACAAATATTATTAGAATATTCAAGTGTGTCTAGAGAAAGATGCAAAGAATTACAAAAATACCATCACTTAGTGAAAATTATGAAAATACCCTTACTATGTAAAGAAATTACCAAACTACCCTTGCCTTAATTAATAAATGATAAAAACACCCTTATTATTACAAGAATACAACTGTTATTGTCTAATTACAAAACTACCCCTGTCTTGGTTAAAGAAATTACTACAATATCACTACTTTGATAATTACTACAATGCCACTACTTTAATAATTACTCCAATGCCAATTATAACAATGTTATTTGCACAAATCCCTAGACTTGTCTTTAAATAAGAATGAATCTAAGCCATTGGATTAAGATGATAATATAATAATTCAATCGGTCGACAAAAGAGCTATGCGGACAAGCGACGAAATTCATTGGAGTTCCAAGAGGGCGAACATGTTTTTCTTAAGGATTACCTCCATTTCAGGCATAGGTAAGCCATGCGAGTCAAAAAGTTGAGTCCTCGATTTCTCGGTCCTTTTGAAATTCTTCAGAGTCGGGACGATAGCTTACAAAATAGCCCTACCTCCTGAGCCTGTCTAATCTTCATGACATCTTTCACGTCTTCCAATTAAGAAAATACCAATCCGATACTAGTTACGTGTTGGCACCAGAGCATGTACAAGTTAAGGAAGACCTAACTTTCAATCTACCACCAACGAGGACCATGGGCCGTGGCATCAGTAGCTGAGGAACAAGTCCGTTCCTTTGGTGAAAGTGGTGTAGAGGCGCGACAAGGCGGAGGAATACACGTGGGAGTTAGAATCGAAATGAGAGCGAAATATCCTAAGCTTTTTTAAGGTAATGAATTTCGAGGCGAAATTCTTTTTAAGGAGGGGAGTAATGTAGCGTCCCAAATTTTTCTGTTGAGTACAAATGACCAAAATGCCCTGAGGTTATTTTACCAGAATTTGAGGATAGCCAACTAAAGTCCTGAATGGGTCAACTCAATGTTTGAAGGAGATTATAACTGCAATGTTTGATATCCAAGGTGAAAATCTCATTTTAAAACTTTAGCTAAAAATGACCAAAATACCCCTAAGCGTTTTACGAATAAAGGTGCCGTTTGAGCCTGGAACTTTTCTAGAAAGTTCGAATGATGTTTATGAGTGGTTTGTGATGGTTAGTTAAACAAGAAGTCCCAGCGAGTTTAGTACAAAAATTACCATTTTACCCTTAGAACGATGTACAGTGACCCTATTGATGTAATTAATTAAACCTAAGCAATATTAGGCTCTAAAAGATTAATTAATTTTAATAATTAATCTAGAGTCAAAATAATTTATTAAGGTTAATTAGAACCTAAGATTGCTTAGTTAAATTCTAATCTCATTTTTTGATTCAAAATTCCTAGTCATAGAATCTTAAATAGTGATTTCTTTCTTCAATTCCTTAAATCAAGGAACCTTGTCTATGATTTAATTTGACAAGAAAATGATTTTTAAATTGTTAATCTAACAACCACCCCTAAATCAAGTTTTGACAACCTTAATTAACCATTATCTCACCTAAACACTTTCTTACAAACTCCTAATCAAAACCTTAATCAAAGAAACACCTAAACACATCATTAAACCACAATTACATGAACAATTCTTCCTCCCCCTTGGCTGGAAAATCTGGCCAAATACATACCCTTTGAAATGTGCCACATGTTGATTTTATTTCACTCCAAAGCCCATGCCTTAAGCCATACCCAAACCCATACCTCACCATACCTTGCCCATGCTTACAACCATACCAATCAAAGATATTTCTTCTCTCTTTTTCTTCTAAAGTAACCGGCCACTCCTCCTCCTCTAGGCCATCCATGAGTTTTCATTTCTCTATGAATATGCAAGCTTAAAAGCCCTTTGAATCCTTTACATATATTGCAAACTTTGAGCTCTTTTTCTCAAAGGTCAAAGAAGTCCTTTTCCTTCTTCATTTTCCTAAACACAACCTCTCTTTTTCTCTTTTCCCTCTTGGCCGAAAACTCCTTCTTCAAGCTCTAAGGAAGATTTTCTTTCCTTCATCTCAAAGGATCAAGCTTTCTTTCATCTCACTCAAGACTTCATTTGGTAGGGGTTTATTTTCCAAGTTTTGTTTGCTTTCTTTAAGGAAAGTTCTAGTTTTCTCTTGGTTTCAAAGCTCTTCTTTTTCCTCTTTCATTTCGGCCTTAGAGTCTTGTGTTGAGAAAACTTTGGCTTGATGATGAGGTTTCAAGATAATGGTCTTGTGATGCCATGTGATAAACCTTTAAAGCTTGAAAACTTGGTTTTGGACCATATATGATTTTGGTTTCCTTTCCTATTCCTTACTCAAAGATTTCGGTTTCATTCATTTTTTTGTACAAAGTTTGATAAAAATGTCAAGTAGCCCACTAAAAGTTTTGTTAAGAAAATTAATCATATGTTTTCAAAGAGCTCTAAGCTTACCCTTGCCAACCTTAAAGTTGGTCGGTCATTCTAAGAGTTTACTTTAGATTGAAGCCCATGGGCAATAAAATAAAGAATATAAGTAGTTCTTTTCATGTTTGCTTTGATTAGTGTTAATGCTTATCTTTTAGTCCATTTTCTTGAGCTTGATGATGAAGTTCAAACCAAAGACTTCTTTGAAGACTTGGTGTTAAGAACTCTAAAGCTCATTTTATGTTGTTAAGATACATGTTGGGTTAAGGCTATTAATGTTCCTCTAAAGTCTTGCAAGAGCTCTAGTTAAGATAAAATAAGTTTGCATTCATGTTTAAGTTTATGTCTTGCATATCATGTTTACCTTTGATGCCATCACTAAGCTCTCAAGAATAAATAAATGAACTTGTATTTCATGTTTAAATTTCCAAGTTTGCACTTCATATTTATATTTCAAGTTGTCACTTAATCTTTGAAGATAATAATGAGGTTGCATCTCATATTTATTTTATGCTCTCACTTAACTTTATAATGAAGAGTAAAATAAAGTGCATGGAATGTTTATGTTTATGTAATCACCTAAATACTCTAGTGCTCAAAGATTTGCCCTAGTATCTTCAAATGGAAATTTTAACCATGACAAGTGGATGTGTTTTAGTCATAATACAATGATGGTTTTGATTTTGTAAAAATATGAGGATGTTTTCAAGGAAATGTTAGAAAGATGTTTTATGAGGTCTCAAAGTGTTTAAGAAGCTTAGAATGTGTCAAAAATCATGTTTTCTCAAATTCAGAAGGTTGTGGTAATCGATTACTAGCCTATGTAATCGATTACCAAGTGGTCATTCAAAGGATTTTTGGTTCTGGTAATTGATTACTAGACAATATAATCGATTCTGAGGCTACTCCTCATGCCCAGAACCGTTTTAATTTTGTAATTGGTTACCTTTCATGTAATCGATTACCATGATGTTCTTCATTTTCCGGAAATAGTTTTTAACCCTAATTAATCGATTAACATTCTATGTAATGATTACCTGAATACCTCGTACCAGAACAAAATTTAAGTTCTGTAATCGTTACGAGGCCCATATAATTGATTACCAGGCCACCCTTTTGAGTTCTTGAAATTATCCTAAGAGAAAAACTAGCAACTTATATGCCTTTATAACATGAATTTATGTGATTATATGTGATGTACATTTTTTGTTTTTGTCTTGTTCCTTTGGCCACTGTATTAATTCTATTTTATGGAGTTAAAATGTGTAAAATTTATGTTCGAGTGAAGTAAGGAATGATTTAGGGAAGTTAGGAAAGAATAAGTAACTAGAAAGGACTTAAAATGAGAATTCTAGAACACTTAGATACAAAAATTGTAAATTATGTTTCAGCATAATTGAACCTAAGGAAAATGGCTTATAATTAGTGGATATATATAGGAGTCCCTAATAATTGGTTTAGGAATTGAATATAGAGCCTTAGGCGAAGACAAAACTTAGAAAGGGTCAAGGACGTAGGATCTAGAACCCCGCAAGTGAATTATAGTCATCCTATTTAATTAATACAAAGTTGTTTGGAAGAGTTAGAAAGCATAAAAACTAGAGAGAATTATAAGTGGTGATCCTCTAGGTGTATCCAAGGTTTATAATAGGCATTAGAATAATCAGAGCACAAGATTAAGACCCGTAAAGGTCAAGCATAAGACATTGCAAGATAAGGGATATAACGTGAGTAAGTGAGAGTGAACGAGTGTATTTATGAGAATATTAATGTTGTGTGCATAAGATTGTGTGAACTTATGACGTAATTGATGTGATGATACGACATGCTATGATTGAGGTGCATATGATGAAATGAATGAATATGTTTATATGGCTTTGATTGATTGAGACAATGAATGAGATGGCATGAGTTGAATGAGTTATGTGGCATGACTCAAATATGAGAAAATTTGGTATACATCTTATGCTACTGGATTTCCGTCAAATTTGAGATACTTAAAAGAAGTTTTGAAAAGAAAGATTTTGAATGTGACATATCAAGACACATTTCTCTTGCTATGGTGAGGAAAAGGTAAAACGTGAGGGCATCGACATAGCACTCCAAAGCGGACAAAGTCATTGGTCTTAACCAGTTGATGTGTTTCAAAGAAGGAAAAAATCCCATGATGGGTGATCCTTAGGCCCCCTACCTATACTCTGGGAGTCGGGATTATTGTGATTATGTATGCTTATCAAGAAGATAAGTAAGAACTAGTGACGACTAGTTGAGGTATGAGCTCATAGCCTAGTTTTAGGGGTGCGGTTACTATTTTTGATACCTTGATGTCACAAGTTTGAGAAACGAGAAAAGATGTGAAGTATCTTGCTTATGAAAGAGAAAGGTTGATCATGAGAAGTTACATGCCACTTATATGAGGATTAATTATTGATGACATGTTTATTGGTTTGTTGCATAAAGTATTGTTATGCATTTATGTTTCGCTATGTTGCATACATGTTAAGATTCATCATAAAAGATACGGACCTTGAATAATTACTCTTATGAAACCTCATAATGAACCTTTGCATGTTACACCTTTTCATAATAAACCCAAGGTTTCTGGGATGTTAACAATGACATTAGCGTAGGAGGATTTCCTCCTGAGATTCTTTAGCAAGATTCTCACCCCTTCTTATCTCTCTTTCCGTTACGTCTTCAGATCTAATGGCGTCATTCGTGATCTTCGTTGATACGCCGATTTGGGAGGTGCACTATGACCCGAACATCAGTCATATCATTTTGAGGGTCGTTATGCTTTCCGTATTTTTGCATACATGGGACGGTCGCACATCCAGTTTCCAGCTTTTGCTTCACTCCTACCTCACCATATGACGACGACCTGATCTTCGAGAGGACTCGACCCCGTGACGATAGACTCATCGTGCCCGCCCTTCGTCTTCGGCGATGCGACTACCCGAGTATGTTCTTCGCTGAGGCGTTCAGAGCTGACCCGTCAGAGGATTCCTACCCACATCTATGGAGGGATCTGCCTCTACGATTCCCATAGACATTGGGAGAGGCAGTGAGGACACGGTGACGCAACGGAGGCTAGCTCGATGCCCAGAGATGCGCCCACGTCAGAGGAGGTCACGTCGTCCCCCTTTCCGCTGCACGCACTCGAGGACTCGCCCAGTTCATTGGGTACATACCTTCTAAGGATGAGGATCAACGTCACCGGTAGTTTTCAGGGGGTAGCTATAGCCTGGGTTTGATCTTTTGGGCTTTCCTATATCCTGTTTATGTTTCCCTTTTCTGTTTATGTATTTTCTTATTTTATGTACTACAAGCTCTGCCTATTCTTATGTGGGTATGATTTTATGTTTTTATATTTCAGATGATGTATTCAAACTATGTTATCTAATATATTATGGCATTTGCTTCTATGAATGAATGTGTTCTTTATTGCTTTCAATTGTATGTTTAATTTCTTTGCTGCTTACGTTTTGCTTGTAATGGTAATACAACGGCTCGCATTTTGTTTCACATATTTCAAAAAAAAAATTTACCTGTATTTTCGTTAAATAATTTTACAAACGAGTTTAAAAGAAAGTAATAACTAATTATTAATCTTAATACGTCCTAGGCATGTTGGGTTAAATATTAGGGTGTTACATATTCAATCATAATGATATATTCATCAATGAGCTCTGAATTGAAGCAAAGAAGATCAAAGGAAGTCTAGAAACTGAAAATAGTTTTTAAGAAAGCACGTTCTATTAAACGGTGCACTTTCCAAAAATGGGAAGAATTATCAAAATTCAAATCAAGTCAAATAAAACGAGACTGACATGACATCTTACTTTTCAACTTGGTCAACCGTTCCAGCTTCTAGAAGAAAAAGTTCAGAAATCTTGTTAAAAAACAAAAAGTATTTTATGAATATGGACTCAAAAACTTCTATTTGACAATGGTCTTGCGCTGTAAAAGTGGCTCTAACACAGAAAGCTCTCTTTCAACTGCATTTCCAAGACACAAAAAGAAGATCAACACGTGTCACTATGAAAATAGATCAAAGGCGGAGGTCATAAATGAGAGAGTAGAAGTATAAAAGGAGATGACGTGCATACGACTCAAGACTTTTTCGTAGAGACCTATCCTGGAGCAAGCTGGAAAAATCTCTTTCATCTTCTGTAAAGTCATTACGCTTGTAATTCAGTTTTATCATTTGTAAAAATCTTCTTTCTAAGTTCTTATTAGATAATACCTTCTTTCTAGGAAAATAGTTAGAAAGAAGTCACCCAAGTTTTTAGTTCATACATTATTTCATCTTAAGAAAACTTAAGTATTTGATAGTTGGAGTGAACCAACCCACAAAAATCATTGTACCCTGATCAGTAGTGATCATTGTGAGGTAACTTGAGAGACTAGTCAAAGACTACTTCAGAGTGACAGTAGAGTGTGCTCCTCATCACGTGAAATAGCCTGAGAAGGTTATAAAAGACTATAACTTTCTCAGGGTTAAGAAAGGTTTGTTTAGTGAAGTTTAATAGGTTGTTGAGAACTGGATGTATGCAGGTTGCCTGAACCAATATAAAACACCTTGTGCAATCTCTCCTTTCCCTGACTCTAGTTTATTTTCTGTTTTGTGTTATTTATCAAAGCTTTTCTAAAAAATAGATTTATATCAATTTTCTTATATTTGTTTTAAGTTTAGAAAGTTATTTTCTGAGACTCACTAACATCATTCCGCTACACTTCAAGTTCTTATTTGATAGTACTGTTTTAGTTTTAGAAAGGGAAAGGTTAAGAAAAGAAAAAGCACGATTCAATCATCTTTCTCGTACACTTTTCAATCTCCAGATTCGACATGGTATTTGGACCAAGATCAAGGATGTGTGCAAATCCGCCTATCCTACATGATTGAACGGGGTCATGCATGTTTTCCAACAACTATCCCTCTGAAATTGGGGATGATGATAATAGAGGAATATCCCTTGTATAAAGGGAAGACTTCATTTCATGGTGAGGTATGCTTTTATCTTTCACATAAAACATACCATCATAGCACCCAACTGACTTAGGCATCTGAGTAGGTGCAGATACACCACCCCTATTTGTGATCAAGTGGAAAAGCTTTATGTAATCTTCCATTTAGATAATCTCCTACTTTACTACTCCATAACATGTTTATTTTAATTTTAATATATTTTTTATATTTGTTTAATTGGATTCTATTCAATGGTTAAACTAGATACCTGTTGTTTAAACGAGTGACACACTAATTGAATATATCAAGCGGCTCAATTGCTCAATTGAGTGTAATAACTATGCATATAAGAGAAAACTTACCTGTATCGAGAACAAACTACTTTTTTGCAATGTTTCATTCAGTTAGTGTCATGTAAACCGTGTGGGTCCATTGTGTTTCTTCAGATTAGTTTTTTAAAATTGTTAAGAGTTTAACCATGATGGAGTTAAATGTTTTAGTAACTGTTTATTTACGTGATAATAATTGAATGGAGCAAAGTAAAGAGTGGTTTGCTCTTGATGCAGGTAAGTATATCTCATGCATTTAACAACCAAAATAATGAACCCGGTCGGTTTGCTAGGCTGGCTCATGCAACATCATGAGGTGCAGGACAACCTCAAAGTGGCCGGCAACAGCAACGGCATCAGGCTTCGAATCTAAACCCAACATGAACACGTGGCACCTTCTCATAAGCCCACTGCCTCTTTCCCTTGGCTTCTAGACTTCCAATTCTACCCCTCAACCTGTCCCTCAACGGATTTTCCAATCTAGCAATCTTCGTTCGTAAGAGGTACACAGAACAAACGCAGAAAAAAAAAGAGAGAGAAAAGAAAGAAGAGAAAAGAGCCGGATATATCCCGTGATATCTCCGGAATCGTTCTCCGATCTGCCGCCGGAAGCTCCGCGTTTTATGGTAGTCGGAGAGTCGCCCATCTTTTCGTTTTTTTTTGAAGAATCGTCGTCGGTGACCGGAGATGGTGAATTCTATGGTGGAACGCGCCACGAGCGACATGCTCATCGGCCCCGATTGGGCCATGAATATCGAGATCTGCGATATGCTCAATCGTGACCCTGGGTACGCTTTCCTCCCCACCTTTCCTTCATACCTTCCCCTTTCTCCTATTCCATCCAAAACGCCGCGTTTTCATGCGCCAATTTTCCGTTTTCTTTCTGTTCCAACTTCCCTCATTTTTTTCTTTTATTATTTGATCGATAGTTTTTTTTTTCTCTTTTGTTTGGGGGAAAGAATTGCGAACGAAAAACATGAAGCCGATTTTTTTTTTAATATATAATGAGTGAATTCTGATCGAGGCGTGAGATGAGCTGGAATGGAACAGCAAAATCTGGAATTGAAGATTGGTTTTATATTCTAATGTGTGCTTAAAAAATTCGAGTGGTTGAGTGCTCTTATTTTGCTTTTTTGTTTTTGCGATTTTTGTTTTTTAATTTAAATTTGATCAATCAGTGATAGCTAGATGGGTACTACTGTGGGTTCTGGTTCGTTTGTGACTTCAACGATGGCGCGTATGCTGTCTGATGTCTAATTTGCTGTTTATAACTCATAACCGTTCTCAAATGTTTAAGCCCGGTTTTGTAATGGTTTCGACTCGGGCCTTTTATATTGGACTTAGACTATTTGCGTAAATAACGTTTTGTAGTTTATTCTGAGTGATTTGTATGCGTTGTTAATGGGAGAAAGGGGTGGAGTCGCTGATCTCTGATTATATACGTACATCTTTTGTGGTGAGTTTATACAGTTTGGATATTGGAACTGGATTTTCTTTTCTTTTGTGTTTTGGGTAGAAGTTTTAAGTAGAATGAGTTTTTTGGTTTGTAGTTTTTGAGTTTTTGCACTTGGTTTACACTATCATGGATTGAAAACTTGGTTTGGTTGTGATTTATCAGGCAAGCAAAGGATGTGGTTAAAGGCATAAAGAAGCGGATTGGAAGTAAAAACTCAAAAGTCCAGCTTCTTGCTCTAACTGTAAGTACTTGAGCACTTAAAATTAAACTTTTATTTTTAATTTTTAAAAGAAAAGAAAAACTTAGATATTAACATCGGCAAGCTGGTTTTGGATTTATGCAATTTTTCTTCAATTGCTTTTTCAAATTCCATTTTGACCTCAAACTTTTTCTAAGTTTACTGTTTTTCAATGTTTGTAGTTGAATGATAATGATTAACTTTGTAGTAAGTTTTATGAATCTTTGGATAAAATAAAATAAGAAATTTACTGAAGGAAAATACAACTAGACTGGATGCTGCTGTGAACTTTATTTTCTTTTTGATGTCTACTTATAATAGACTGTTGGAGCAAACGACTGTTCTAAATTTCTAATTTCTAAAGGAATGAAGAATGCTCAAACAACAACTACAATATGTTATTTTCATATGTCTGTGATGGGATTGTGAATTCTTTACATTCTTTAACATATCTTCTTAGTTGTGAATTTAACATTCATCATATTATACAATCTCTAATGCTGGGCATACAATACAACAAAGCTATAGGTTATTAAGAAAATATGAACTCTGCTTTATTTTAGCCATCAAAACCCCTTTATATAGCATACAACCCTTATTTTAAAACAAATACAGTCCTTAAAAAGATCCAAATCAAGAAGAGATATAACAAGTCAACAACAACAAAGCCATTTCCAACTAGGTGAGACTGGCTACATGGTCAAGAGGGCATAAATGAAATGTTAAAAATAACGGTGCCACAATACCTATGTTCTGGTAGCATGAACAATACTTAGACTACGCTAATGTGAATACTTTTCATCTACCATAGCAGAAACAACAACCCAACCTTAATTTATAATTTACTCCTTTCGTTCTATAAAAGTGGATTTCTTCTAAGCATGCAAACGCGTGCTAGTATTGTTTGCTAGATTGCTTTTTATGCTTTTTGAGATTGATTTCAAATGAAATGCTTCTAAAGGAGTAGTTGATGGAAGGCCTTTATAATAGGATATGATGTGATGTTGGTGGATTTCTGTTACGAACCAAGGGAATTGGGCCAAGCACAATGGGCCCTAATTGTAATTACTGAAGTATGAGTGCGAAAAAAAGTGTTAGAAGTGTGAGCTGTGGTGTGTGTGTGCTGTGCGTGGAGTGTAAGTGTGCTGTGTGAGAATTGTAACAGAATACTTGTGGGGTAAGGGTTGTAACAGCATATGCACATGCTGATGTGAGTAGTATACAAGGGAAGGAAATAGGGAAAGTTGGTTAGGCTGAATTTTGGCTTTGGCTTTGGGAGAGTTGGACTACTATAGTGTCCAGGCTTTCTCCTCTTGTTCTGCATTCCGTTTACCCTATATTTTATCTTAAGTGAAATATCAGTTTCTTCTTTCATTTTCTGTTTATTCTTCGTGTGGTTTCTATCAATTTCATTATTCAAAAACATCTTTTGTGGTGACTTCGATAGCAATTCATAGGCTCTAAATGATTGAGCTGTTTCTTCATATTTGATTAGAAAAGAATTGAGAAATGACAGCTAGTCACACTTTGTTTAAATGGGCTTCATCAGAAGCTTGTCAATTGTCACTGTATTTTTCATTTCAAATTGAAAATCTTAGTATTATGGTGGTATGGAATAGAAACTTAAGTACCTAAGTACCTGTTGAAATGATTTTCTTTTTGGCTATGAAGCATTCTGTCTAGTCTGAATATAATTGACAAGTCTCTATCATTGACAATTACAAAAATTCGTTTGGTTTTTTATTGGTCTGTTGTATTCTAGTTGCTGGAGACAATCATAAAGAACTGTGGAGACATTGTTCACATGCATGTTGCAGAGAGAGATGTGCTTCATGAGATGGTGAAAATAGTAAAGAAGAAGGTATGCATAATTTCTTGAATGTTTTCATAGTTATTTCTGCTTTCATCTTGTAAAATGTAATGATTTTATTTGTCATTCCAATTGTAGCCTGATTTTCATGTCAGAGAAGATACTGATTCTTATAGATACTTGGCAAGAAGCTTTTGGAGGGCCAAGGGCAAGATATCCACAATATTACGCTGCATACCAGGAACTGCTGGTATGTCTATCATGAAGTTCTTCACACAGGAAATTTCTTTACTAAGTATTCCTCTCATCTTGCTACTGTGAGAATAAAGGAAAGCAGTTCATAAGAGCAATATTTAGCATTTTCCCCTTGGGCCGAATGTTCTTATCTGATTGCTTATAGATGGGTCATGAGTAGGAATTGTTACACTTGAAATATTCACATAAACCTTTCAAAAATTAGGCTGTTTAGTCACTTTATTTTATTTTACAAAGGATTTGTTTGTTTTCAGCGTGCCGGTGCTGTATTCCTCAGAGATCTGGGCAGTCTGCACCTGTATTCACACCTCTACAGACTCAACCATTGGCATCATACCCTCAAAATATACGTGACTCTGATATTCAGCAGGACACAGCTGAGTCCTCTGCAGAGTCTGAGTTTCCAGCACTAAGGTACATTCTTAATTAATTTTCTTGTTATCAGAAAGGAGGTTGGCATAGTTTTATTGTTCTCCTGATGGAACTCATGCAATCTTCAGATGGTCTGTGACATTATGTTACATATATACTCTTAGTCACTAATTAACATAAGTTCATTACATTTCTATTATCAGTGGCAAACTTTCTTTACAGTTTAGATGTCAGATTAGCCATGTTCTCTTTTTGACTGGCCTAGCATTGTATTATGTTTGCTTTTTGCCTTTTTCTTTCTTTAAAATTCAATGGTTGCTTATATTTTTTCCTGATGGAATCAAACAAAAAGTTAGGTTTTGTTTGAGGAAATAATGATACAACAACAACAACTAAGTCTTATCCTACTAAGTGGGCTCGACTACATGGACAAAGTGACACTATAGAGCTCTATCATAGAGCTTCAGTTTTGAAGAAATACTTATGACTAAAATATAATATGCAAATTTTGCTTTTAAAGGTGGAATCCATGTTTGAACCCAATTTCCATTTTCGTTTGATTCTGCATATTCTATTAACAATCCCTCTCTTCTTCACTTTATGATGTTATTTAAAAGGAATGCTGGTATTGATTCATTGATCAGTGTCTTTTGAAGCGTTAGTGCATTGACATTTCAACATATAACAAATTAAACTCAGCTTCCATGGATTGTAAATAAAGTCATTTCGTTTTAGTGCAATGAGCAATGTAATCATTGTGAATGTACTGGTGTTGATATTATGATGATGACAGTTATGCTGTGGTACAGATTGCTTTATGCTGTTATGGATTATTTTTGTTTTAATTGAGCTTTCATTGGCAGTTTGACTGAAATTCAGAATGCACGAGGTATTATGGATGTTCTTTCAGAAATGCTAAATGCATTAGACCCTGGTAACAAAGAAGTAAGTTCCTCAATTCAAACATTCAAATAAATAATGAAACATATGAATATAAACAGTTTTAATTGTACTGATTCTGTAGCTCAAGGTTTTTCAGTGACACTGCTGATTTGATTGAATATGTTTTCAAATCCTGGACTCATATAGTCATATTCACCAAATTCCACTTTTGTGCCTCAAATTTGTGGTTTTTTGAGGGGTCCATAAATGATTCACTGACTCAATGTGGTGCTCAATTTTTAAGTTCTTAAAGCTGTGACAGTTATTCAAAGGATGTCGAAAATTGTTTACGTGGTGAGACAGATATAAGTGTACGTCAGTAATGCCACTTATTATAAAGATGTAAAGCATTGAAAATTTTGGAAGTGTATATCAAAATTCAAAATTGACTGAGCTAAAAGTTGGGGGATTAAAACAGAGTGGAAGCCAGAGAGAAGAAATTGGTATTTGGCGGTCAATTGTTATGGTGTGTGATATGGTTGATGGCCTGTTTGCTTTGTGCACATACTATCAGCTTGAAAATATTTAGTATTGTATTATCACTATTAAGCAAATACTGCTACTTAGTATGTATTTTTAATTGGTACATATATCCCATTAGTTTGGTGTTTCCTTGTGATTTCTTTAACTCAAAAGCATAATAGGTGTTGCCTATGCGAATAACAAATTTCACTAATGAAGTTGCCAAACTAAATCAGGTTTTCATGGCTGCCAAACAGCTATATGATGTTTTTTTTTCTTCTAATCTTTAGTTTATTAGCTGATTAAAATTTGCCCTTCTGAACATGCTGCCAAATCTAAATTTGTTTTTGTTTCAACATTGCAAGAGGCTGTTGATTATCATGCTGTAGATAACAAACTCCTACATGACATCATGTATGACCTTTGTTTCTACTTTAGGGTCTTAGGCAGGAGGTCATTGTTGATTTGGTGGAGCAGTGTCGAACATACAAGCAGAGAGTGGTACACCTTGTGAACTCAACTGCGTAAGACCTGATGTACCTTTCCTAGAAATTATGATATGACTACTATATATCATATTCTTTAAATGTGATTTTTGTCGATCACATTCTTGATGAAGTATATTTTTTTGTATAAAGAATTTAGCTATCTTATTATTGTGGTGGCTTTGGTCTGCTTTTCCAGGGATGAATCACTGCTTTGCCAAGGACTATCTCTGAATGATGATCTACAGCGTGTACTGGCCAAGCATGAATCTATTTTGTCTGGAACTTCTAATCAAAATCAAAATCACTCAAAAATTTGAAGCCAGCACCAGCTGGAGCACTTGTAGATATTGATGCTCCTTTGGTTGATACTGGGCATACTAGCAAGCAAACTGATGGGAGGTAATACAGTCCATTATTTCTCTATTGATTTGCTCATGCTACAGTAACTGCAATCATAAACATGTTGCAATCAGGTTTACCCTATAATAATCAGAGTAATTCATTAACATTTAGAAATAGATTTATGCATGAAAGACTTCCAAGTTGACCATACCTATCTGGTGCCTTCTGGCTTTATGGATCTTCAAACTTTTTAAATATTCCATACCATATGTATTTACTTGCAGATCCCCTACTAGCTCTGCAGCAGGGTCCCAAACATTGAATCAGTTATTGCTTCCTGCACCTTCCACATCTAACAGTTCAGCTATGCCTGCCAAGGTTGATCCAAAATTGGACCTGCTCAGTGGTGATGACTATAACTCACCAAAAGCAGATACTTCACTTGCTCTTGTTCCTCTTGGAGAACAACAGCCGGCTAGTCCTGTGAATCACCAGAATGCCATTGTTCCTTTGATATTTTTTCTAATGGAAACAGTGCACCTACATCTGTCAATACTCAACTAAGCCAGCCAACTAATGTTTCTGGTCAAAGTAGTCCGTTTGCTCCCCAATTTCAACAACAGCAGACTTTCATATCTCAAGGTGGATTTTACCCCAATGGAAATGTGCCAAATGCTGGGCCACCTCAGTATGAGCAATCGCTCTACACACAAAGTACTGGTCCTGCCTGGAATGGTCAGGTTGCACAGCAGCAACAGCCACCTTTGCCTGTTTCTGGTGCACTTAATGTTTCTTTATTGGATTCAAACATAATCGTGTTTGGCAGAAATGTTTCAACAATTACATTCGCTTCAATTTAGAAAATTGTTTTTAAGTTGGTACATGGAAAATTTGCAATTCTTCAACGTTTTTCTTTCCCAACTGACTGGCAGTGATATGCCAGGCCTTTGCCTGGATGGAATGAAGAGAATGTAATTGTTTACATGATTTCTGTACTTATATTACAGACTATGTTGCATCACTTACATTTTTAGTGTGTTTGAAAGGTACACAAAACAATGGATCGTTGCCACCACCTCCGTGGGAAGCTCAACCGACAGATAATGGCAGTCCAGTCACAGGTGCTCAATATACACAGCCACCACAAGTCACTCAGGTTGGAATGACACATATACAGGGTGCTGCAGATTCTCAGGGGCCTCCAGCAATGGGCAATGGCCATTTTGGTATGTATATGCAGCCAAATGGGAACAGTAATTTGTCAGGAATCAATAACCATGTTGGTCAGAACAATCACTTGGGCTTGCACTCTCAGCATATCCAAGGTGTGGCTGGGCCCTACATGGGTATGGTGCCGCATCAAATGCCAGCTGGTCCTGTGGCTTCCATGTACCCTCAACAATTGTACGGAAATCAATTTATGGGATATGGCTATGGTCAGCAACAAGGAGTTCCATATATTGAGCAGCAAATGTATGGTCTATCTATTAGAGACGATAATGGTTTGAGAAACTCTAACCAGGTTCATACTTCATCTTATGTTCCATCTGGGAAGCCTTCCAAGCCAGAGGATAAGTTATTTGGGGACCTTGTTGACATGGCAAAGGTGAAGCCGAAACCCACTCCAGGCAGAGCTGGTAGCATGTAAAACTGACCGGGTTTGCATTTTTGCCCGTTTGCTAACTCGTATCCTCATTTCTCTTTAATTTCCCTCATTTTACTTTTATGTTTTATAATCATATATATATTTTTGGGTTTTTGTCACATTGTTTGTTTGTCTGGGAATTAGCATTTGATTATGTACATTCGTTCTAGAGAAAACATTTAAAAATGAGAGAAAAAATGGCTAGACCATCTTTTGGGTTGGCTTGAACTTTTGTGGCACTTTGCATTTGAATTGCCCTCCTTTTTTTGAGTGTTTGGTTGGTTAAAAGAAGGACATAATAGTCCAATCCGACTGAATTCTAGAGAACGGGATGTGTTACCTTTGATGGCATCGAATATTAAAGTTCTAGTAGTTAGTTGTTATGATGGTTGCAGAAACGAATAGGGAAGCTTAATAGGTCTCATCGGGTAAAGTTGTGGAGGGGTTCGTGTTGACTATATTTTTCAAAACACGAAGGGGACAGCATTTTACGTTTTGCTAGGAAGTGCTAGCGGCTGTAATTGAAATATTATCTGTAATTGTTGACAATGATGCTCGATTGACTTTTGATTGTCTTCTTATTTAGCTAGTAGAATGTGAATTTGACTTCGAATACTGTAGATTATTTTCTGTTCCATTTTGTTGATAATAATTCCAGTAAAATGATGTGAGCGTGTTGCCTAAGGATTGAATGATAATGTTACTACGGAATGATTCGAGAATCTTCGGTTGCATAAACTAGATTCATGTGATGCAATTAATTAAATTGAGTATACCACAAATCCTTCCTCCATGTGTCAATTACTTTCTACTTTTATAGGTTTTTAATGTATTCAGATTATTTTGTAAAAGATTATTTCTCTTAAAGTTTTGGAACAAGTGAAAAATGATAAACTTGATTAATTTTAACGTCTATTTAGTTATTTGAGAAGCGTGTGTATTCCAATCAGAAAATAATAGTGTTAAAGCATCTTATTTGCGTTTAAATTACATGTAATGTGATGAGTATGGAAGAAGGGAGTCAGTCCTTTTTTTATTTGACTAAACTTTCAAATTAGTTTCTGGGTTTATAATGGGGGATAAATTAGTCCCTTCTAGATTTAGAAAATCTCATATTAGTCTTCAAAGTTTATAAAAGAGGACAAATTAGTCCCTCCTTTAAATTGTTGATAAACTTTCAAGAAATGTTTATGTATTCTGTTAATTTGCTTGCGTGTATTATTAATTTTAAAATAAATTATAACTATAATTTTCCTATTCGATAGAAAATAAATATCAATTTAAAGTCAAAATCTTTGTTGTCATAGATATAGCAAATGAAAAAAAAAGGTTTAAACGACGTCATTGAAAAATGAGACAGTTAGGATTTATCATGAAGGTTAACAATACATATAATCAAGTTAACAATATATATAGTAAGTTAATGAGAATAAGTTTATATGATAATCTTATAGAGAGATTAACTTGTCCCTTTTTATAAAATTTGAGGAACTAATATGAGATTTTCTAAATTTGAGAGACTAATTTGTACCTCGTTATAAACTAACTTAAGGTTTTAAATTTTTTTTTTTTGGCTAATTAAAGATGACTCAAGACTCCTACCAAAGAGGAGCACGAAAAGATACAAGGATGGCCTATAATACAAGCCAAGAATCCCACAGGGGCAATAAATTAAAGCCATGAAACACACCTACACCAGAAGACTACACAACACGCGAGCAAGGAGGAATACGACTTACTACTTGAGCAACCAGAAGCCTCAGCGCAGGGTACACTACTAGGACCTTAGGCCTGCAACTCATTTCTCAACAAAATAGAAGATTACTACACTTGCAATTAAACCCATGAGTAATGATAGTGTAATCTTGGGTTCACAAGTTAAATTTTAATTCAAAACATAATTTAGAGTTAAAAATATATAAATATTATAAAAGTATTTGTTGAAATCTTTTCATGTAAGATTTACCATAAACTTGAGTATATATTAATATTTTTCTAAATCCACAAGCATATTTTTTACGGTAATGGCTTCTTTTGAAAACCCTTTGGATCCTCAACGTCCATTGCTCCAATTTGAGCAAACAAGCACCTTTGCATAAGTGGTATTGTTTGGCTCCAAACTCTCAATCCAACATCTTGTGAAAGAGCTCAAGGGCCTCCTTGTCTATATCCCCCTTGCAAAACCTGTGAACTGTGAATCATCAAGCTCAAACTCTCTAGTTTTATAGTAAGTTAACTAAGCTTTCATTTAAAATTGGTTTCACTTATATCCAACCTTTGTAGCGGAAAAAATTTGTGTTTTGCAGCTGGTATGACTTCATAAATTCAGAACTCACGTTCTATAGTTCCAATTCATATGAAATTATGTGAGTAAGTTCATTTTAACTTACATTTTCCGTGAAAATAGCCTCACTCTCTGATTTATGCTCTAGCTCAAATTGACATGTGAAACCGGAAACAGTTCTAGTTTAGATCATATGGTTCTGCAAATTTGAGGAAACTCATTCGCGAAAATTCATCTTGATCCAAGTCATTCGAGTGAGTATCTACATACTCAAGCTTTCAAACTAGATTTATCTTATCTCAAACAAACTTCTAGAACTCAAGATATAGCGGGTGCAATTTTGTTATTGCACTGTTAGTTTTATGCAAAATCTGAAGTTACTGATTTTTCATATCTAATACAAAAGAGACGGGTTTGAAAGTTCAAGTGCAAGTGTATTTAGCCTAGTGATGCAAATTGGGAACAAGTGATGAAATGTTCTGTCACCGAATAACAATTTAATATATGAGAACAATGGTTTGTGATGGAAAATTGTCACAATCTTATCGCAAACTATGGCACCAAAATTTCCTGTCAAACATTGTGCATGATAGAATATTGCAAATGCTATTGATGCAGGTTTTGATTATGTCAAGTGTTTTGATTTGGATTAAATTCAAGCAATGCAAATTCTAGAATCTGTGTAATGGATTATCATATCATGTGATAGATTACTTTATTTTTTATTGTGTCAGAATTTGAATTTTGAACTGTGTAATTGATCACGCAATCCTTGTAATTGATTACAAGACTTTTGACTATCACCAGAATTCAAAATTTGAATTGTATAATCAATTATTAAGCCTTATAATCAATTACCATGTCCAGAAATAAGCAAAAAAAGCATGTTTTGAAGGAGAAATTTTGGGTAAATCTCTAATGGTTTGCAAATTTTTGCTCTATAAGTACCCATCATTTAACACATTTTTACACACAGATCAATTCAAAAATTAATTAACACTTATTTTTAATTATCAATCTTTTCATCAATTTGTAGCTAGAAAGTCTTATCCTTTGAGAAATCTTCTAGTGCTTCAAGTTCCTCTATATAGAGAGTGATCCTTTGTATCTATAAGGGAGTTTTTGTGCAAGGGTTAGACATCTATTGTTAGAACAATAGTGGGGTATCTATTAGTTTTTAAGAGACTCAAACACAATGGGTGGAGGATCCCAAAGTGTAAGAGTGGTCTTAGTGTGTAAGGCAAGGAGAATTGAAAAAGCTAATGAAAATTCTCAAGCAGTTGGTAGCGGACTAGATGTAGGATACAAGAGGTGACCAAACTAGTATAAATAGAGTTTGCATTTCTCTTTTTCCTTATCCCTTTACATTATTGTAAGTTTGTTTTATTGTCTTGTTCATTTATATTGATAGAACACTTAAATTGTTTGCACTAAATTCCTTGCATTCTCAAATACTTAATCAAATTTCCAATACAATTTTTAAATAAGATTGAAAAAAAGATTGCAGTGAAAAGATTAAAGAAAAGATTCATTATCTTAATTGTTCTTATTAATATTAGTGATTCTTTGTTCCTCTTTCAATAAAAATTATATTTGAGTAATTAACAATATTTGGATCTTTGCTAGAGTTATTATGATGCATTAATAATTTAAACATATGAAATAAAAATTTATAGAAGTTTAAATAGTTCTTTGATCATCCAATTCACCCTCTTAGGTGATGGTTGCCATGACTAACAAATATTATGTCCCATCACAAATTAACAATTTAATATATTTTAGAAGAGTAGTCTGTGATGTAAACTCGTAATATTTACGATAAACTTTGACGTTTCCCACCAAACTCTGATGGAATTTGTGAAGGAATATGTATTCCCATAAATTAAGTGTTTGATCAATAGAAATTTTGTTCTCTGTGAGGGAAAAAAAATATTCTATTGCAAATTTCCATTGCAATTTGCCTTTTTTTTTTCCTTGTGTTTTCTTTCATCCTAAGTTCATATTCAATGGATTAGGTGTCCAATTAAAGCTATCACCCATATAGGCTATGGGTTTATTCAAATTTTAGTGATAGATGTGGTTATTTAGGTTTGGATAATGTTATTCTAACATTCAATAATTATAAAATGATCTACTACTGAGACACCCACTTTATAACTATTGGATGTGATAGATAAGTGTTGAAGACTCCATCACATCTAATGGTAATAAAGTGAGTGTTCCAATAGATATCTACTTTTTGGATGTTAAAATAATATTTTTATTTATGCTTAATATCATGTGTTTCCAAGATACTTTTGGAATAGTTATAGTTTTAAGAGTTCTTGGGTGGCATGTTTTCTTATATCTTGTGTTTGCTATCTTTATGGAATTCTAAAATTCTTTGATCAATTCAAGAATTCTTCAAGAGATTGTTGTTTGATCTATAACCTCTTACGTAATGATTCAAATGTCTATTGATGCTCTTCTTTCTCTCTCAATGTTGAATGTCATGAATGGATATTTCTATCTGCGTCCATAATTGATTGAATCCTTTTTTTTTTTAATTAAGAATTGAGATGACTTTTTGTTTATAAGATTTATTATTTATTATTTTTATCAGATATACAGATTGTATGATTATATAGTAGTCAATGTGAGATTTTTTGTAGAAATATCGGTCAAATTTGAATTAACCGCATCAATTGAGATTTGATGCATGTTTAGCTGTCTATCCTGGTAAATTTCTTGAATTCATTATTTTGGCAATTGATTTTGGTTACTTTTAATTATTTTTTTATAATGTCTTTTTCATTGAAACCTTCTCCTTTCTTCTTGATTTGATTGAATTGGCATATTTAATCCTTGAAAAATGACTCGGTTTGTTTTTTCCCAATAAGTTATCATCTAAACTGAAATTTTTAATTTGATTGTCCTCAACACTATCATCATCACCGCTACCCTGCACTACTCAAAACGTCAACCCTGTACTACCCAAAACGTCAAAGCCTTCCATTCCTTTAGCATTGAGCGCATTTAGTTTATGAAAATATTTTTTATTTTTATTTTTTATTTTTATTTTTAAAAAAGGATTTTCATTTTTTATGTTTTCAAAATGTGAAAATACATTTGGTTTATAGAAGTTGATTCTATTTTCAAAAAATGAAAATAATGAAAATATGTTTGACTTGTTTATTTTCAAAATGTAATTCTGAAAATCCAATTTAAGATAATAAAATTAAATTTGTTAATAAAAATAAAAATTATTTATATAGGGAAAAAAGATAACATTTGTCTACTTCAAGCTAGTCAAACATGTTAGTGTTTTTTTTCCAAACAATTACATAATTACAAACCAAACTCTCATTAGTTTTGATTCAATTCAAAGTTTCTAAGAGTATTTTTGGTTTATGAAAATATTTTCTATTTTTTTATTTTTTATTTTCATCTTCTAAAAAAATTTTTATTTTCAAATTTTTAAAATCAAGAAATGCATTCAGTTTATAAAATTTTATTTTGTTTTAAAAAATTTAAAACAATGAAAATATGTTTGGTTTGTTTATTTTCATAATTTAATTTTTAAAATCAAATTTAAGATAATAAAATTATATTTGATTTGAATTTTTTGGTTTTCAAAAATGATTTCTATTTTTATTTTCTAGCTATTTCTATTTTCTAAAATTTTAAAATTGTCAAGGTTTAGAATATATGTTTGTTTTGATTTTATGTTTTCTGAACATTGAAAATGCATTTGATGAATTTTTTTTCAATAATAAATTAAAAATTGTGAAAATAATTTTATATGAACTTGACTTTTGTTACTGGGATATATCAAAATATTTTTTATTGCTAAAAAGTAAAAATTATATTTTAAATTAATGAGCTTCATGGTTGAATGAAAAGCTAGAAAATAAGTAATATATATATATAGTTACATAAGATCTCAGCACAATTCAGTGTAAAAGAAGGAAAATGATAAGCTCATAGTAAGATAATGAGAGAATAGGTGGGGTGAAGAACTATAAATGGAGGGAGGTTCTTGATCAACAAGAAAGGGCATTGAGGACATGGTGGATTGGAAAACATTGCACTAAAGATCAACAAGACTTTGGCCATTGTAGGTCCTTTACTCACCGTATTTGCTTTTCTGGGCAGTGGGTCATGGGAAGGTGTGGTGGCTGCCATGGCTGGGTCATTGGTTGCAATTATTAATGATTTTGAGCAAATAGGCATGGTGTTTGAGAGACTTAGTGCACTGTGGTTGACATATGGGTTGCAACTTACAAGGTTGAGGGCATGGTTTAGGGTTGAGGTTACTAGTTGCTCCAATGGATTGTGGAATGTTGGTGTAGGTGAAGAAGAAAACACAATGGTGTTTTCATTTAATATCACGTACCTGCTACTACTGTGTTTTCGATTCCCATCTCTTGTTTCCAAAATTTTTATTGAAAACACTGAAAATGTGAATTTAACTTTTCAAATTTTCACTGATTTTTGAGAATATTTCTTGAAAATGTTTTCAAAACATTCACCCCAAACATATTTTAGTGAATATGAAAATAAAAATGCCGGGCCATTTTTCTTGTAGTGTCATGTTCGCTATCAATAATTTTATCAGACAGCATGAAAACGAGAACATTACTTTGAGGGGTTGTACATTTGTTGCCAAAAACTTTATCTAAGAAACTTCAATCTTAAGGAAATTAGTGACAACGACGATGGTGCTCCTTAGCCGTTGAAATTAAAGAAGGGCAAATGACATTCAAGCTAGGTTTGTGCTTACAACAATGCATCAATTGGTTTTTGGCATGACTTGAGTTGAAAAGAAACCATGACCTCATTGTGAGGATTTAAAACAGTATTAGCTTCAAGGTGTACACATGAATGACAATATGCATGAGCACCTCATATTTGCCATGGCCAAGAAAGAAGGTTGAAACTTATTTTGTTAAAAGAAAATGGATGAAAATATGCTTGACGGGGATATTATCAAAAAATGACTTACAAGGTTAACAATGATACCTACCGAATAAAGTACGATGTTTGAAGTGACAAAAATGTAGAAAGATATAAGGTCGGGTTTAATTACCATAAATTTTAGGGAATATATATATACATTTTCATGTCAAGGTTTTCAAAACTAATTTGATTTAAGACCATTAATGATGCACAAATTTTAGTTGATGTTTATTATTTGATAAAGAGATTAAAATTGATTACATGATATGAAATATGATATTTGATCTTTATCTGTAACTAAATCATATATGTTGACAATGAGCTTATTCATTGTTAGCCAAAGTAAAATTAATTCCAAATTTCAATGTGCATTTATGACAACTAGTTGATTAATAAATCTAATGTGACCACAAAGTATCCTCCGCACGCACAAGAGAATTGACGAGGTTAATTTGAGTCTCAAATATTATAGAATTACAAAAACACAACTAGATCCACATTCAAATAATACAATTCTCAATCACCCAAACAATTACAAGAATAGTTAAAACATCTTAAGAAAATAAGTGACTTGTTCAAGTTATATGATACATTTCGATCATAGAAGATCTATTAGAGTTGTTACGTTTTATTTGAAACAATATTTTGTATAATAAATTATTGTTTCATTGTCTTTTAAAGAAACTCGCTTTACACTAATTAAATTGTTTAGGGATTTTCAAATTGTCAAATAGCACTAATTGTTTACAATTTCCAAGCTAAGCTGCCATGTTTTACTTGATTATGGATTTTTTTTTTTTTTTTTTGCGGGAATAGGTTGAGATCAGACCTAAGTGAGATTTTAACATTGCGCCAAAATTTGTCATCATGCCTTTGTCCTAAGCCAAATTCTTTTTTTTGGTGATTATAGCTTAATTTTGGGCTTGGGCTTTTATAATTTACATCTTTATTGACATTGGAGTAAGCCTAATTACCAAAGAATAGCCCATGTTAAGTTAGCTTACGTGATAAATGTTACTCAAGAATCCTTCAAAAAACATTCCAAGCTTGGAGTTTGCAGTTACAACAAAATCAATTTTAATAAAAGGTTTTGAAGAATGAACTAATATTTCACTTGAGCTTATGTAGTGTTTTCAGGACCATTTTTGTTAACACACAAGTTCTATCATTAAAACATTTTCACATTATCATGTTTCAATATGATTTCAATCTCATTCAAAAAGATTAAGAACTTTAATGAAGTGAAGAATACTCTTAAGAATAGGACTCAAGTATGTTACTCACATGAGAAAGAAATCTCTCGCATCAGAAACTAAGTTAGATATTCAGAAAGTGACTCACACATTTAGAAAATGCTACACTATGAAAAAATCTACTCTTTTTCTGAAGAAGGTCATGATTATTATCCTCAATCGCAATGAAAAGAATATTAATAAGCTATGGTTTAAGAAATGAAGATCAAAGAGAAGTTTGAAGACTGATTATGCCTATTAGAAAGCACGTGTAATCAGAAACCATGCTTTTTATAGAAAATGAGAGAAAATTCAAATTTCAAATTAAAGTCAAACACAAAATGGCTGACAATGATATCTCACTTTTCACTTGATTAACCGTCTCGCTTCTAAAAGAATGAGATCAGAAACTATAGCCAGAAAGTAAAAGTTAGTTTCTAAAGCAACTCTTAGAAAACCATGTATTTGACAACGGTCTCTGTGCCTGAAAAAGCAGCTCTAACACATTGGAGCTACACTTCTAGATGGCTTTTCCCAAGACACAAAAAGCAAA